>JAEIFV010000242.1:0-397152 GCA_018904265.1 Lordiphosa collinella
ACTGTTTACATAGATGAGATGACGGTCCGATCGTCCTTTATCAATGCAAACGACGCACAGTGGGGCCACTGCCCGAGCTCTGCCGCAAAAAATCAATTTTTTGACTGAAGCGCTTGACAAAAGAAGTTAACTTTTTCGATAAAGATATATTTCAAACTAACCGATCCGAACTTATTTGGAGATCGTGTTACAAATGTGGAATATTTAGCTTCTCAAAGTGTTCCTTTTTTCCATGTCTGCTAGGAATTGTGCAGGTTTGCAAAAAACACAAAGTTTTAAATTAAATTGTCTGCAAATTATACCACCGATCATTGTCTCTTTGGCCTTTTATAAAAAGTATGTTTGTTCTTAATAAAAGAATACAATGTTAAACGGTAGTTTACTTTTTTAAATAGCGCGATTTGGAAAATACTCTATATTTGACGCTTTTTTCTACTTTGGTAGACTCACACAAAAAAGTTTCAAAAAGTTTTTGATGTCATTTCTTAGATAGCCTAGAGCAGCGATGTTCAAGAAGAGCGAGGGCAAAAAGTGAGAGTGTATTGGTGTGCGATATCAAAGCGACACAGCCCAGCTTTGAACTGCCCTGCTCGACGACTGGGCATCGAACGCAAGCAAAGAGAGATGTCAATAAAACTGACATAACCTCGAAAAAAACGCGCGTCTTGCTACCAATTAATAAGATCAAAATATATGTTTTTGGACTTAAAATTTGTTCCTCTCAAAAACTTTTTTATACCCTTGCAAAGGGTATTATAAAATTGTGCGGATATTTGTAACGCATTGAAGGAAGCATCTCCGACCATATAAAGTATATATAGTCTTGATCAGCATGAAGAGCAGAGTTCATTTAGCCTTGTCCGTCCGTCCGTCTGTCTGTTTCTATGCTATCTCCTCCGTCAGTTTTGAAGCTATCCTCACCAAACTTTGCACGAAGTCTTGTGGTACAAATAGGCTGCACATTTGTCGAAACCGGCCGGATCGGATGACTATAGTATATAGCTGCCATAGGAACGATCGGTCGAAAAACTAGTCTAAGTGAGAAAAACTTTTTTGTTTTTAATGGAAACGCCTCCAGAGTACGTATTTCTTAGTTTACAATCGTTTCTCATGATTTCACTAAGTTTTGTCGAAATCGGATGACTATAGCATATTGCTGCCATAGGAACGATCGGTCGAAAAACAACTTCTAGTGAGAAAAACGTTTTTGTCTTTAATGATAACGTCTTTATCATTGGCTTACACTTATTTTATATACTTTTACACAATTCTACAAAGGTTGATCGAAATCGGATGACTATAGCATATAGCTCCCATAGGAACGATCGGTCGAAAAACTAGTTCTAGTGAGAAAAACATTTTTGTTTTTAATGAAAGCGTCCTTATCATTGGCATACACTTATTTTATATACTTTTACACAATTCTACATAGTTTGGTCGCAATCGCATGACTATAGCATATAGCTCCCATAGGAAAGATCGGTCGAAAAACTAGTTCGAGTGAGGAAAACTTTTTTGTTGCATATTCTTATTTCATATACTTTACCACATTTCTACAATGTTTTATCAAAATCGGATGACTATAGCATATAGCTGCAATATGAAAGTTCGGTCGAGAAAGAAGTTCTAGTGAGAAAAACTTCTTTGTTTTAAATGGGATTGTCTCCAAATTTCGTAATTAACAGTGTATTATGCTTTTCCATGATTTCACCAAGTTTGGTCGAAATCAGACATCTATATAGTAAAGCTGCAAGGGTATACTACGGCCGAGCCGAAATTAACTTTCCCCTATTTTTTTTTACAAAAAGTTTAAAAAAATTTTTTTTTTTTTTTTTTTGCTCAATATGATCAGAATGAGTATTTTTAAAATATATTTTATCCTTTTTGATTTTAATTTTAAAGATTCTTATAAAAATCATTTAATTTGACCAAAAAATCAAAAGTTTGAGATTCACGATTTAATTACGCCTTGATTTATGGACGTGAGCTTAAGAACTTTACATCAAAAAAATCTTTGAAGTTTGCAGATTATTACGAAAAAAAATTAAATGAAAATGAACAACGCGTTATGGGAAAAGGCCCCACTGTGCGACGGTGGTATCTAAAGATACTTTCCTGAAGATTTTGAGACTCAGTACCGCAATATTACAAAATCTTTAAGTAATATTGCAGATCTTCTTGTTAAACCACACCAAAATTTTAGGTTCGAAACAGGTTTAGGTACAGCAATGTTTGAACACTTGATTAAAAAGTTTAAAACTGTCAGAATTCCGAGTTTAAATCGGTTCGGTTCAAAGCCGGCTTGCAGCCCGGTGTTTTATTTCAATAGTTCATCGTTTAATTGTTTCTATACTCTGTACCAGAGGCACACAGAGAATAATAAGTTTGTGCAAAAGTATGTAATATTCTTGATCAGCATCAACTGCCGAGTCGATATAGCCATGTCCGCCTGTCCGTCCGTTTGTCTGTCCGTATGAACAAACAGATCTCAGAGATGGTAAGAGATAGAAGTTTGACATGTATGGAACATATGTTTCTTATATTTGCAGGCAGATCAAGTTATTTATCAATTTTGGCCACGCCCCCTCCCGCCCCCGCAATATGAAAAAACGTCATATCTCTCACAGTTTTATAGATAGAACCTGGACATATTTAGTATTCGGGATTCTTTACGATATTCGAGTTATTAGGATAACAAACAATTATGGGCAGCACCGGTCGCAACGGTGATACGCATCACTTCACAGGTACAGAGTAAGTTATAGTCGGGCTTGACCAACTTTCTTTCTAGTTTTACTTAT
This sequence comes from Lordiphosa collinella, assembly GCA_018904265.1. Taxonomy (NCBI): domain Eukaryota; kingdom Metazoa; phylum Arthropoda; class Insecta; order Diptera; family Drosophilidae; genus Lordiphosa; species Lordiphosa collinella. The sequence continues at coordinate 2,802 of JAEIFV010000242.1, forward strand.
GATTCGGGCATCGTGAAATCACTCGTGCAGGTATTAAGCACCCCTATTATTGACGGAATTATTTGTTAAATTTTACGTTTCTTGTTTTTTTGTTTGTTTTATTGAGCAGTGATTCGTTGCAAAATATAGGAGCATTGCTGATGTTTTCGAAAATCTCAGTTAAGATTGTGTTTGCCGCTTGCCCTTTATTTATTTTTGTCGTTTATATACATCCATTTACCTTCGATATTGATAAAATCTTTCTTCACAAATATTTTAATATTTTTGGTGATTGGTGTTAGGACTTTTTTTTGAGATCCCTGTCGACGTATATATTTGTTACAGCAAGAGTTTCCTCCCGTTTTTTACTACGTCCGTAATGGGTATATGATGACTCTGAGTCTTAGAAAGCTATTATCGCTTCTAGAAGCGAAATGCTTGGATAACGAGTTGTGGGAAAACATAACTGAGAGCCGTGTGTGAGTAATAATAAAGTCATCATTTGTTAGGAATGTAGACGATTCGGCTTACTGCCGAATGCTAAGCCGCAAGTATCCAATTATGTTTAATCAATTATATAGAAATAGAAAATGGAATGATTTTAGAAGGAAACTGAATCTTTTGGTGAGTGTCTGGTTTATCTCCCAATTTTGACTTTAACAAAGTTTACTCTTAAAACGGGGGTTTATTCATCCATTCAAGTAATGTGACTCATGATCTCCGCATTTTAAAGAGCTTGGCTAGGACCTAGGGTAGCTTAAGGTCTGTAAAGAGAGTCCAAGACTGACAAAGTACGTCTAATTAGATGTGGAGTATCATTTGCCAACTAAAGCTGAATTTCCAACTATTTTTAATCATTAACCCACAATTTCCTAGTGTCTCAGTTTTAATTGGTTTTAACCCAATTGCGTATCTCTACAGCTATGTCGCTTATTATCAGTTATATTAACGCTTTAATCGGAATTCACGGCGGAGTCGTGTTTTCTTTTTGTATTTTTGTTTGTTTAGCAAACATTCGCGTACATCGATGGCACTTGATTTAAACTCTGCTCACCTATTAGTTTGATTTATTGTTGTTGTTGCTGCTGTATTTTATTTATTTTCTTCTTCACGCTGCCGCCTCAACGGCGAAATAGGCCAACTGGGTGTTGAGGTTGAGAGGGGGATTGAGTGTCGCTAGGGTTTTGGTTCGGTTTCGGCCAACGTTGTCGTCTTCTCTTAACGCTTCTGTATGTTTTATAATTTAATTAGCAGCTCTCGAGCTCTAATATTTGTAGAAAAAAACACACGTACGAATGGGAGGAAAATGATTACAAACGAGAAAAAGTAAAAGACGTAGACAAAAGAGCGTAGAGCGTGCGTATGTGTGTGTGCCAGTGTGTGTGTGGGTCTGTCTCGTCTTTCTCCTGGTATGTGTGAGCTGGTCTTTGGTTATTTTTTCCACTTTTTTTGGCACAAAACTTGGTGAAATTTTACACCACTCCCTGCGTGGCTCCTTTCGGAGCCAAGATAACACTTTTAATTCGATCAATGCCAAATAGCGCACACACAAATTCGATTTGTAAACAACACGCGCCAGCCAAGAGCCTCGTTTTACAGTTGCAGACTCATTGATGATTACGCCGCCACTGCGACTCAGAAGGGAATGGGCGTGAAACGGGAAAGGCCAGTCAAGTCGGAAATATTACCTCATCCTCGCTCTCGTATCTGGCCTAAAGCACACACTCATTCATTTGATATCAGTGTGTCCACGAACCGAGCCCAATTGAATTTTTAGATAAAACGAAACTCTGCTTTTTGCGCTTTTCAGCTAATTGTAATTTCTCTCGCGCAACGGAGCCGATACTGGTAATCGAAATCGATAACATTGTGCCGGATGCGCCGCTTGTGGACAAATTCCACCGTTCCAGTTCGACGCTAATTTTAGAAGGCGAATAGAATGGAGGAACGCCCGTTTTTCTCCTCGATTCCTCCGTTCTCTCTCTTTCGCGAATTCGCCCAGTTTTTCATTTTGCTTTCAATTTCAATTCTTTCAATTCAGTGAAATATTTTTCGAATAACAATAAGAATAACAACTTTCAAAATGTAATCAAAATGCAATTAATTATTAATTAAAGCCGCGGAATGTTTTAATGTGAATCTCTTTCAAGTGGCGAGTTATTAGCCAAAATAACACGAAAAAAATAAATAACTTTTACATTTGGTTGGGTTTGCCAACTTGGCGTTCACTCATGATGAATTTTAAGCACAAAACACATTTATTGGGCCATTATTTATGGTTTATTTCATTTTTTTAATTGCTTGGACACTCTCGATAAACAGTTACTACATCGCTAGAGATGAAAGTTGGTAAAATCTCGTGCGTGTCAAACAACACTTCGAGTTCGAAAACAACACTTCGATATTAAATCTAGGGATGGGCAACTGACAAACGAGTGGTCACACGAGAACTAGTTCGCTAAACTGTACAGATGGGCAGTGCTCATACTCTTTTCGTTATTTTTCTAAATCGTCTTAGCACGTTGAAATAAGCACAAAAATACTTTATTTAATCTAGACATGAATTTAAATCTTAAAAATTAAAGAATTTTCCTGAAAAACAATACAAATCTAGTACATACGATACCTTAAGGTTTGACGGTGTGATTTTTAAGCATTTTTTAAAATCTTTTTTTGGGGAATTTATCATTTATTCATATGCGTTTGAAGAGTATTTGTACATATAAATTTTCAGTTAAACGAATTCATTAGAACCAAAGTAATAGCGTTTTGGAGCCAACTGCCCATCAAATCAGAGAATCCCCTTACTTTCATTGAATTTGTCACAAAATAATAATCTTGTCGAAGGAAATATAATATTATTAGTAAAGAACTACTCATGGAGTTTTATACCATAATTAAAATGCATATATCCAAAACGACGGCTAACAACAGAGTTTGCTGAATAAAAGGAGTTGTTATGTCTCTATGTCCCACTCGGGATCTCAAGTAGAAAAGCAGAGTTACAAAATGTTATATAAAAAATGGATTTCGTTCTAAGTTTTACTCCCTTAATTTTGGTAAACTATAAAATCTTATTAAACAGATATTTTAAGAAAGAAAAATGCCTAATTATTAGTTATTCAACTGTGAGATATTCGATAAGTCACTTACCAATTTATCGGAGCTGTCACACCACATGCACATCACTATCACGTAGTGTGACCTGTTCATTTAGTGGCGAATTCTGCTTGTCATCAATTTTAGCCGCAAATTTCTTAGTTTTTTTGTGGCCCAATTTTAAGTGATTTTTCTATTTGGAAAGCATAGTACGCTGTGCGTAAAACACCACAATCTCGACTTCTACGTGAACGTGTAACCCCCCGAGAACAAGATCAAAATGCCTTCCCAGGAGGTCAGCGTGAACAAGGTGATAGTGCATCCTCTGGTGCTGCTGTCCGTGGTGGATCATTTCAATCGCATGGGCAAAATAGGCAATCAAAAGCGTGTGGTCGGAGTCCTGCTGGGCTGCTGGCGTTCCAAGGGAGTGCTGGATGTGTCAAACAGTTTTGCAGGTAAGCGGGAGAAAAATGCTGAAGTCTGTAAGAGGATTACAAAAGCCGCTTCATTTCAGTGCCCTTTGACGAGGACGACAAAGACAAATCGGTGTGGTTCTTGGATCATGACTATCTGGAGAACATGTATGGCATGTTCAAGAAGGTCAATGCTCGGGAGCGTGTGGTGGGCTGGTATCACACGGGGCCAAAGCTGCATCAGAACGACATCGCTATCAATGAGCTGATACGTCGCTATTGTCCCAACTCTGTGCTGGTGATCATAGATGCCAAGCCCAAGGACTTGGGTTTGCCTACCGAAGCGTACATCTCCGTTGAGGAGGTGCATGATGATGGTTCTCCCACCAGCAAGACATTCGAGCATGTGCCCAGCGAAATTGGTGCCGAGGAGGCGGAAGAAGTGGGTGTGGAGCATTTGCTACGCGACATCAAGGACACCACCGTGGGCAGCCTCTCGCAGAAGATCACAAATCAACTGATGGGTCTCAAGGGTCTGAATGCCCAACTACGTGACATCAAGCAATATCTGCAACGCGTGGGCGATGGCAAAATGCCCATTAACCACCAGATTGTCTATCAGCTGCAGGATATATTCAATCTGCTGCCCGACATCACCAACGATCAGTTCACGGGCACCATGTACGTTAAGACCAATGATCAGATGCTGGTCGTCTACTTGGCCTCCATGGTGCGCTCCATCATAGCTCTGCACAATCTGATCAACAACAAGCTGGCAAATCGAGACGCTGAAGAGGGCAAAGGTAAAACCATAGAGGATGCCAAGGATAAGAACAAGGAGAGCAAAGACAAGGACAACAAGGACACTAAGGATAAAGATGCCAAGAAATCCGACTCGGAAAAGTCCGACAAGAGCAAGGATGAGGGCGGTAAGGCGACCAAAAAATAGGAGCGAAAGAAAAAGCGCAAGCCTCGACGCAAACGTAAGAAGCAACCACCCACGCAGGAGTAGGAAGGAGGCCACTGGAACTACATTCACCAAATTGATCAGCGTGACGAAATAAATTCCCCCCATCAATCATACTATGTATTCGTCTATAGTTATATATACCCTCCTCACGCTTCAGTCCTTATCCTTCATTTATTTCCGCGTAACATTTAAAGGCCAGATTTATGTAATTAAAAATTAACTTAATTAAAACTGGAAATGTTTTTAACAAGAAACAGGGAAGAACCTGAAATCGAGCTTTACTTAATTTTCCCAAGCTACCCACTTTTAATAAATACATCAAGTTTGGTTCTTATGTCATAAATGGATTACAAACAGAAGCTCTGTTCTTGTGGCAGAAGGATTTTAACGCAGAGCCAGACACTCTGAAAAATTGGCAGGAGCTCTGTTAGTAAATGACCCATGATGAGAATTTGAGTACTGTTTTAATCAATTTATTATTTGTATTGACTTGTAAAATATCATGTGCTGGCTTTAACTAGAAACTGATTTGTTGAACTTGGACTTTGCATATTTGCATATTTTTGAGGTATTAAGATGGGTGAATTTTGATGACACCAAGGCTCGTTTTTTTTTTTTTAAAAAAGTAGTTAAAAGCGATCAAAGATTTTTTCATACGAAAGTACAGCCCCCGTTTTAGCATAGTAAATCCAATTCATTTACCTCAAAATGTATACCATATGTTCTTATGATTATTTAGATGTGGCCATTGCAATCAGAAAAAATTATTTGCAAAATACACACATGCTTCACACAGATAGGTGAGCAAAGCAAAGAAATGCTTTTGTTTCTGGAAATAACAACAAGGGCCAGCAATTAGTGCACTCTCGGTTCAGTTGTCACTTAGGTGGAGAGAGTGGAGGCTCTCACTGCAGCTCTCCTTGTAAAGAGACGATCGTCGGAAAAAAATTCGACGCATATTTTGTTGTTTTAAGCAGACTTTTAGTTGCTGGTCTAACTGAAATCCATATAACAAGAAATTTTGGTGCAAGGCAAGTGCTGCTGAAAAACTTTATTTTGGAGCATAAACAATAGTTTAATATTGTTAAAAAATTGTTATATTTTCAATCCCATTGATATGTTCGTCTTCCATTCTAGCATAGTAATGTTGGAATGTGAGAAAAAAAAAAATACAACCATTTATAGTTTTATAACGAATTAAAGATACGTTGACATGCAGATAGCATAAAATTCAATTGACTAAAATATTTAGTGGTCAATATTTTTCGAGAAATTCGCTGAGATAATGGAAAGGCACATTATAAGGAAACGTACAATTCGATGGTTTGATTTGAAAATCTTCTGTACTTTTTTTTATAAAAAACTATCTGTGTCGATACGTGACATGTCGAACGCGACATTTTTTCCATGAAGACTATCTAAGTAGTTTCTGTTTAATTAAAAGCAAAAACGTAAAGTTAGTAGCAATCAAATAGTTTGTAATGGTTTCTAATGCAAAGTTTTTCAACTCTTTGTACCCATTAGAAACATTTCCGACATCAAAAATCAATGCAATTCATAGGCACCGTTCAAAAATCTCGACATGGGCTATGAATAAATGTAAGATTGGTTTTCTTAAGTTTAATTTAATTGCTTCCCTGGAAAAATATGATAAGACGTTGTATTTTTAAATACTTTTAATTTTTTTGTCTCGGTGGACCTTTTGTTGGAAATGCCCATATGCATAATATATTCAAAAATATGCCAAATATGCAAAAACATATGCAAGCAATGCAAAAATGTTCTTTGTTAATCAAATCAAACAAATAATATAAAAGCTGATGAGGCGGTGGTATACATTAGGGTGCCCCAAAAACTATTTTCTTTCACGGGCGCACAGACATTTTCTGAAAGCTTATAGAGTAAAGTATTTATGAGATTTTTTCGGAAGACATTTAGACGTCGCACAAGTCGAATTTTTCCCAAAAATCGGATATTCCGTACTGTTTTTGAATTTCACCTATAGCTTGGTCAACAACCACGATTTTCGTAGTTTTCAAATCAACATCTTTAAAGAAAAGTGTCCGAATTTTACTTTTATGAGCATAAACCAGGAACCGCGAATAACAGTTATGAAAAAAAAATTGTTTTTAAATTTTTTCTTAACCAAAGGTTCTATATGAAAGGGGGAGTTACCAGTATTCATATTTTTTGCCTGGCATTAAAATAGGGATACATTTTTATTTTCAATTTTTATCGAAAAAATTACTTTTAATTTATATTTTTCAATTTTCATACCCTTGCAGAGGGTACTATAAAATTGTCCGGATGTTTGTAACGCATAGAAGAAAGCATCTCCGACCACATAAAGTATATATATTCTTGATCAGCATGACGAGCTGAGTTCACTTAGCCCAGTCCGTCTGTTTCTCACCAAACTTTGCACGAAGTCTTTTGGTACAAATACGCTGCACATTTGTCGGAACCGGCCGGATCGGATGACTATAGCATATAGCTCCCATAGGAACTATCGGTCGAAAAACTAGTTCTAGTGAGAAAAACTTGTTTGTTTTTAATGAAAACGTCCCTCTCATTGGCATACACTTCGTTTATATATATTATATACTTTTATTTTATATACTTTAACACAATTCTACAAAGTTTGGTCGAAATCGGATGGCTATACCCATAGAAACGTTCGGTCGATAAACTAGTTCTAGTGAGAAAAACTTTTTTGTTTTTAATGAAAACGTCCTTTTTATTGGCATATTCTTATTTCATATAATTTAACACATTTCTACAAAGTTTTATCAAAATCGGATGACTATAGCATATAGCTGCAGTATGAATGATCAGTCGAAAAAGAAGTTCTAGTGAGAAAATCTTTTTTGTTTTAAATCGGATCGCCTCCAAATTTCGTAATTAACAGTGTATTATGCTTTTCCATGATTTCTCCAAGTTTGGTCGAAGTCAGACATCTATATAAATAGTAAAGATCCCATAGAAAAGTAAGGTCCAAAAAGTAGTCTTAGAAAAACTTTTTTGTTTTCAATGGAAGCTGCAAGGGTATACAAAACTTCGGCCGAGCCGAAGTTAACTTTTTCCTATTTTTTAACTTAACCTAACTTAAGTTTACTGTCCGTCTGGCCGTTTGGACAAAGAAATCTCAGATATGGTAAGAGATAGAGGTTCGACATGTATGGGACAAAAATTTCTTATACACCGAAAAAAGTGCCGGGAAAATTTTAAGCCTAAAAAGAATGACTTAATCTCGTCAACGGGACTAAAATTTTAAGTCCGAACTGCCTTGATATCGATCCGAGTCGGAATTGTCTGCAGTCAATTTATAATAGAAATTCGACGATGCTGAAAGCATCGCAGGTGTGGTAGAGTTGGCTGAGCGGCGCTGTCAGTGAGTGCTTCATTCGAGGTCCCCAGTTCGAGTCCCAGTCAGGGTAAGTAAAAAATAAATAAAAAAAAATATTGTAAATTTAATGACAACAAAAGGAGACGGGTGGGGTGGGTGTTGTTTTGGTGGGGAGCCCCCTTCCTCCCCCTTTTTTTATGTATTTCGAAATTTATCTCGGAAAGGATCAGCCTAAGACCGGCAAGGGAAAAACTGGGATCAAAGTGTTGATCCCGGACGGATTCAATTTACGCCATTCCGAGAACAACCCATTATTGATCCCGAATGGATCAACTTTTTGGTTCAGTGTACTTGTAGATCAATTTTTGCCGGCCGCAACGGCGATAGGCAGTAATTCACACACTTTAACAGAAACTTTGGGAGGTACAGAGTAAATTACAGTCGGCGTTGACTGACTTTCTTACTAGTTTTTCAATTTAAATATAATATATTTTTAAAGAATTTTATAGCCATCTAAGTGCGCGGTTATTTGAAAATGCTGGTTGTTGGGACATCTACGAGCAACATATCAAAATGTTTAACTTATTACAAACAAATAGAAGAACACTGATATATAAATCGATAGAAAAATATTGGTTCACCAGCATAAATCGATGACCAAAAATAGACTAATTTTGTTAGATTGTGCTGGTGAACGGGCGTGCTGTACAATCATGATTGCTAAGTTTCGTGATTGTGTTAGATGTAAATCCATCAAAGTATTTCTTTGTTAGATTGATTTGATTTGTGATTGTTATCGATAGCAAACAGCTGACTGCAATAAACAATAAAACAAAATGGACAGGTAATCGTCTTTGCTTTTTGCAGTTTTGATGTTGGCAAACGGGAGTCCTTCTCTTCAGTAGGTGACCGTTTCGACATACCAAAAAGGCCTCAATGGAGTAGCCAATGTTCTTAATCCAGGTGCCCACACCCACGCAAACCGCGTCCCATTCACTGCGTCCCATTTGCAGCTTAAATACGACTCGCATGTCTGCCACGCCACCGGCACCCGCTTGCCCAGCTCTGCCCTAAAGATGACTCGCTTCACCGAGGTGTGTATGACGTGTGCCTCCTCCGGTATGGCCTGCAGCACCTTCAGCATGATCCAGAGCTGCACATCTGCACTGAAATTTGGTATATGCTGCTGCTGGAACGTATTGATCACCTTAATGGCACACGGCCAATCCTGCTGCAGCATGTGCACTATATAAGCTCCCAGTGCAATGCATAGACGATGCAGCACAATCTTGGGTCTTCCCGCAAACTGTACAATGGTCTCGAGTGTTCGTTCTCTGCATGTCATCCAAATCGGTTGGGAGAGAGCTTTCCTCCGAGTCTATCATGGAGCTGCAAGAAGGCCCCCCAGTTGATTCCTCAAACCTGGCCGCATGAAACTCCTCAATAGAGAGCATCTGCAAGGAGTTCTCCACTTCGCTTACAAGTAGCTAATATGGGACAACCAGAGACAACCAAGTCGCCACCGAAGAGGTCGAAATATCGCCATATCGGCGTTTTTGACGACAGTCACATCCAATGTAATGGATTGATGTTATTCATATTTTAATATTTTTTTTATTTGCGGTCAAAAGTTCAAAACTTCCGCCAATAAAAAATATCGATAGTTTTGTTGGCTGCAAATTCTATCAAAAACCGTTCACCAGCAGCCAAACACTTTTTTAGTGATTGTTGATTTATGTTAGATGATTGGTGTGTGCTGGTGAACACGCCCATTGTCTCCAACTAGTATTTTTGGGGATAGTTTTCGTAACCATATTGAAGCTTATATTCTTCTTAACAACCATGCCAAGTTTCAAGTTGATTTTTCTAAAACTTTGGCTAAAATTGAATTTTGGGTACTAGATTTGCCAAAATCTCACACTGTGCACCGCTCTGGCTTGCACATGACGATCAAATTTGAAAAATTTGCCATAAATTAAGGAGTAACTCTCTTCAAAGGCCAATTTGCGCACCTTCGGGCTTGCTGATGCTGCTCGTTTGATTTTTTTGGGCTGCATTGATATGTGTTCTGTCGCCCAGAACCCAGATATGTTTGCTCAATGTGACCTCCATAATTTGTTCAAAGCAAAAAACATACAAACCACATTTTCCGCCATATCTTTACAACAAAGCTGATGGAGCCAAACCGAGACCAGTTTTGTAATCAGTGCAAACTTTTTACCAGGCTTCAAAAGGATGGCTTTCCCTTAGGAGCATATATATCTAATTCGATTTTGGCGTAGTATTCTTTTTGCTTTGTCTGAAAACGTCTTTGTAAGTGCGGTTGGCACTTTAATATTTCCGTTTAAAATCTGCTGTGTTTGCTGTCCTTACCCGGCGCAGTTTCTGGAGAAATGCAATCCTCGCTTTGTCGCAGACTGTATCGAACCATGGCTGTTAATATCCACTCTGGTTGGAAATTTGATTAATTATTGTCAAATACTGTGAGCAAATGATACTTTTACACTATATTTTATAGGTTTACAAATTATTTAAGATAAATTGGAATTACAATAAACAATTATAATTTTTTCTAAATTATCAATTGAGAGGCTTTGACGTTTCTCTCCAAAAACCATTTTGTAAGAGGAAAAGCTTTTTTCAACGTCACAGCAAGTAGTTGGAGCAAATTTATATTTTATGATATTTGCTTTTGTGACTGGATTAAGTTCAGACAAATCTTTAGCATTAAGATTTAAAATATTATTAATTTTTGAAATAATATTAAAGTCTGGATTTCTATTCAAAATGGCTTTAAGGTTTTGCTTTAAGTCCGTTCCAAAATCACCAGTTAAGTTTTCAACAATATTTTCTGCTTCCTTAAATAAATCCATTGACATTGCTAGTGGTAGACCCTTCGCTTCCAAGGAAGTTATGATTTCGGCCACTCTCTCGAAATTCGATTTAATAAATATAAAATCCCGAAAGAGTTGGGGATTTTTTATCAATTCTTTGGCCCGCTTTATGGATTCAGCATCTTCTGGGTTTAGGGTTTCAAGAACCTAAAATGAAAATTTAGAATTTTTTTCTTTACCAAACTAAAGTAAATGCATTTTGTCGTTGTCCAAAAACAAGTGGCTATCGGATTTTTAATATGGAATAAAAAAATTTTAAATTGTCCGATGACCCACTTTTTTGACAGCGATACTTTGTTTAAAATGTTGTTTTCTTGATAAACATTATCCTACCTCTGATATTCCCTCCATGTTATCTGCATAAAATGATGCCGCCTTCAACCATGTACCCCATCTGGGTATGACCACGTCTGGTGGTAACTCCATATTTAGAACTTGCTTGTAGCGTTGTACTCTGAGCGGAGCTTTTATGAAAATTTCTTTTACACAGGATATGAAAGAGTTAGCAACAGGAAACAAAGTTCTTACTTTTTCAGCTATTACATTTAAACCGTGTGCGAAACAGGTTACGTGTATGAGATTCGGATAAAAAATTTTCAAATTTTGGCCAGCTTTGATCATATATGGCGCGGCATCCGTTAAGAGCAACAATACTTTTGACTCATTCCCGTGTGGCCACAATATACGAATGCTGTCGTTCACAAATCGAGAAACAGTGGCATTGTTTACTTCTTCCAACTGCTTACACGACAATAAAAATGAGCTTGAAGATTCATTTTCGCTCAATGCTCCTACAATCAAATTCGCCACATATTGCCCTTGTTGGTCCGTTGTTTCGTCCACTGATATCCAAATGCATTCGTCTTTGATACTGTCGCGAATTTTTTGGATTGATTGTTGGTAGCATTTATCCAAGTAGTTATTTCTGAGAGAACTTTCATCTGGAATTGGTTGCCATGTGTATTTTTTTAAAAAATTATTAAATGTTGCATTGCTAAGCACATTCCATGGAATGTTTCCTGCAACCAAGGCAGCACATAAATCCATATTAAATTCATTGTTGGAAATGTTGTTGGACGTGTTGCTAGACGTATGCTCAGTTTTGTCGTTGTTGTTATTGGATGCTTTTGACCTTTTGTGAAGTGCAGTAGCAATATGCTGCTGCAATTGAAATTTTTTTTCGCATGTAATCTAAAATATTAAAATCATTAGAACGTACTCTTTATTTACCCACCAGGCTTACTGCAAACAAATATTTCAATGAACAAGTTTTTACATTCGTAAAAAATTTGAAAATTTGTTTTGCCTAAGCCTGAATATTTAAATTTCACCTTTTTTTCACAAGTTGTACAAATTATATTGTTTCCATCAATTTTAAAGCACTTTTCGGAAAGACTGTTAAACCATTTTCCCATTAAATTTTTGTTGTGTTTGTCGATTTTTGGCATTTCACTAATGTTTCTAGATGAATTTAAAAATGCAAGGTTGACTGCATTTTGTGTAAAGTTTATTATCGATTTATTTTCGTTTGACATTTCTGCAGGAGCTTATCAATTTGCGTGTTGCTCGTATGACGTTTTAGACTCGACTGTCGAAATATGTTGAACCCATTGAAAGTTGGATTTTTATTTTTTTTGTTTGCTCGCACTTTAATATTTAACGAGTGGAATTCAATTTTTCGATGGAATTCGCTTGCATATATTTGGCATATTTCGCATATTTGTTGCATATGCTGCATATATTTATTTTGCATATTTATGGCTAATTTTTATACCCTTGCAGAGGGGATTATAAAATTGTGCGGATGTTTGTAACGCATTGAAGGAAGCATCTCCGACCACATAAAGTATATTTATTCTTGATCAGCATGACAAGCTAAGTTCATTTAGCCTCCGTCTGTCCGTCCGTCCATCTGTCCGTCTGTCTGGTTCTATGCTATCTCCTCCGTCAGTTTTAAAGTATCCTCACCAAACTTTGCTCGAAGTCTTGTGGTACAAATAGGCTGCACATTTGTCGGAACCGGACGGATCGGATGACTATAGCATATAGCTGCCATAGGAACGATCGGTCGAAAAACTAGTCTTAGTGAAAAAAAATGTTTTTGTTTTTAGAGGAAACGCCTCCAAAGTACGTATTTCTTAGTTTACTATCCTTTCCCATGATTTCACTAAGATTGGTCGAAATCGGATGACTATAGCAAATAGCTCCCATAGGAACGATCGGTCGAAAAACTAGATCTAGTAAGAAAAACTTTTTTGTTTTTAATAAAAAGTCCTTTTTATTGTCAGATTCTTATTTTATATACTTTAACACATTTCTACAAAGATTTATCAATATCGGATGACTATAGCATATAGCTGCAGTATGAATTATCGGTCGAAAAAGAAGTTCTAGTGAGAAAAACTTTTTTGTTTTAAATGGGATCGCCTCCGAACTTCATAATTAACAGTGTATTATGCTTTTCCATGATTTCACCAAGTTTGGTCGAAATCAGACTACTAACTAGTATTGATACCATAGAAAAGTAAGGTCCAAAAAGTAGTCTTAGTTAGAAAAACTTTTTTGTTTTCAATGGAAGCTGCAAGGGTATACAAAACTTTGTCCGAGCCCAAGTTAACTTTCCCCTATTTTTTTTTTATACTCTGTACCAGAGGTCCGTCTGTCCGTATGAACAAACAGATCTTAGAGATGGTAAGAGATAGAGGTTTCACATGTATGGAACATAAGTTTCTTATACTTCTTATATTTTCAATTTTTTCCACGCCCCCTCCCGGCCCCTGCAATATCGAAAAAACGTCATATCTCCCACAGTTTTATAGATAGAAGGTTCGAACCTTCTGGGCATATTTAGTATTCGGGATTTTTTATCGATCCGCTGAAGGAATTTTTAAAGATCGGATGAACGATATTTGAGTTATAAGGAAAACAAACAATTATGGGCAGCATCGCTTGCAAACGTGATGGGCAGCACTTCACAGGTACAGAGTATGTTATAGTCGGGCTTGACCGACTATCTTTCTTGTTTGTTTGCTCGCACTTTAACGAGTGGAATTCAATTTTTCGTTAGAATTCGTTTGCATATATTCAGCATATTTTTTGCATATGTTGCATATATTTATTTTGCATATTAATGGCAATTTTTTTGCATATCTTTTGCATATTTTCGATTTGAATTAAAATTTGTTATATTAAACGATGAAACATATAAATACAAAGTTTGGTAACAATCTGATTAAAGAAATATGCAAATATGCAAAATCCGAGGTCTACTGATTTGTAACAAGTAAGGGAGCTGTAGTCGAGTGCCCGACTCCAAAGTACCGTGATCCCTTGCTTTCGTCTGTTTTCATTTACATAAAGTTTATGTCATAAACACACACACCCACACATAGACACACACTCCAACGCAGTGCTGCGCCTGCCACTACCTGATGGCTGCATAATTGTGGGCCAGTACAAACGCAGCCATCGGCGAGGTTATCTCATGGCTCGGGGAAAACGGGTTAAGTTTGGCAGCCCACAAGACGGAAACGGTGCTGGTCAGTAGTAGAAAAAAGTGGAATCCGCCTCCATTGAAGTTTTAAGCTGCTTTATAAGATCGAAACCTGCCATCAAGTACTGAAACGACCTTTTTTTCAGTACACGAAAAAAAAACGGCGAGATAAATTCAAATTTTTTTCTTAGAGTAATCCCGTCGCGAGCTTAAAATTTCAATCTCGATTTACGGGACATTCTACTCAGTTCAATCTTTTAAGGCTTGATGCAATCCTTTCGAGCTTGTTTCATTCCATATGCGCTTCGTTCAATCCCTTTCGAGATCACAATGTTCATAAATTAGGAACGATAGCAGAAAAGTATAAATAGCATTTTAGACATGTGTTCAGTGTAAAGCCTAAAGTTTGTGAGTTCGAGTCCCAGACAATACTACAATAATTTGTATATTTCTTTTTTTTCAGAAGCCTTAAATATACCAAAAGTGGTGTCGGTGGGTGTCCGTCCTATGGAAAAGGAAAGGTTGAGGAATCTTTCTGGGATCAAATTAATCTCGAACAAGCTTAAAGTGATCCTGCTTTGGGTCAAATCAATCTTTTTTTCGGATTGGCTTAAGAATATCCGGGATTTCCCTGTTTTCAATCCTGTTTCGGATTGATTTTTTTTTTTGAGTGTATACAGGGGTAATCGTGAATGTGTTCTTATTTATTACAATGATTTCTTGGTGCAGGTGGTTGTGGCCCTTCACGTTCGGGCTGGCTTGCTTGCGTACCTCGGGGTTGCTGTGCGTCGCTCTGGGAGATCGGGCCGGGGCCGATCTGGTTCGTCTTGATCCCTGCCGTGGGAGCCGTCTTAGTGCTTGGTGGGAACGTGCGTACCCGCGTGCACTGTGACTGCCCTCCACCGGATGCAGTGCGTCGCTCTTGGCGGGATCGAGTCAGAGGTTCGACTAGATGCTTGCCGTGGGAGCCACCCCAGTGACCGGGAGCCGTTCCAAAGACTTGCTTGAACGCGCGTACCCGTGTGTGCCGTGGCTGTACCCTACCGGATGCAATGCATCAATCTCGTTGGACCAGGCCAGAAAGCCGATTCGTAAGCCGCACAGCCTGTAGCTCGCCTACCGACGATGCTATTCAACAGGGAGTCCCGTCCAGACACAGATGCCGATTCGGAAACCGCACATCCGGAGCCAACCAAGACCGATTCAAAACCGCACTTTGGTCCCTTGGTTGGGAGCGCGTCGTAGTAGATTCGGAAACCGCAGTACGGGTGTCCGAGAGATGAGCTGGTAGTTGGTGCTTACTGGTTGATCTGCTACTCCAAGGTGACGACTCGACCGATGCCGCGCACTAAGTGAAGTGCTAGTGTGCTCGGGCTCTGCTTTTATAGCCCGCTGGGCGCTGTCGGCGTCGGCTGCGCTGTCGATGAATTAATCGATTAATCGAATTAATTGATCATCAGCTGTTGCTCGATCGCTCTCATGGCGGTTTATTTGCAGCTGTTGTTATGGCGCGCGTCGGCACCTTATTTTAATGAGCGCGCGTAGTTTGAATTTAATTCTAAGGAAACTATAATATTGGTCTTCAGGAGACTTATTACTTCTAGGACTAATTAATAATAATTATACTATTTTAAGATATACTAATAATGCGAGCCCCTGGGGCGCCGCAGTACCTAAGCCTAATATTGGACCACAGGTTAAGCTTCAAGCAACATCTTCAGTATGCGGCGAGAAAGCAGCCCGGATCTCAACTGCGTTAGCGGGAATGATGTCCAATATTGGCGGACCTCGTCAGCGAAGTTGGATGCTGATCGCAAAAATGGTGAAGTTGGTCATACTCTTCGGAGCACCGATATGTGCAGCTGCAATGGAGGTACTCTCGTACAGCCGGGAGTGCAAGTCTGCGTACCGCAGGAGCTCACCTAGAGTTGAGGTGGAAAACTACCGATAGTCTTTTTTTCAAAATAATGCTTAGTCCAACATTTCCTAATTGTAATTTAATATTAGAATTCACTTAAAAAGTTTAACACACCTCTGCACAGCCACAGCTACTGTTCATGTTCAAAAGTATTCTCTGTTAAATTTTCTGGTTGATTATTGAACTATAATCCAACCTCGACCTTGAGACTGCAAGCATTAACTTTGACTTAAGTCAAAACAGGTCGTTAAATCCATATTCAGTTTTTATATTTTTAAATTAAAATAATGGTATCTGAAGAACCAGAACCAAACTTTGGTTTTGGTTTTTCGGGATCATTATTCACTTCAGTCTACGTAAAATCCAATTGGTTTGATCAGGTTAATTAGTGGTGCTGCAAGTGCTAAAAATGTGAATAAGCCTCGTCCAGACGTGCAGAGGGTAAACGGATAATTTATTTGAGTTCAGCACCTGAGATTACATTAGGAACGTTTACTTTCTTCTCTGGTTAAAAAGTTGCCTTTTATTTGTAAACTTGCGTTATCATCAAATTCGGACATATCACCTCAGAAAACCATGTTTGTATCGCATAAAAGGAAGCATCTCCGACCACATAAAGTATATATATTCTTGATCAGCATGACTATTTGAGTTGATTTAGCCCTGTCCGTCCGTCTGCCCGTCTGTTTTTTTGCTATCTCCTCCGTCAGTTTAAAAGCTATCCTAACCAATCTTTGCACAAAGTCTTTTGGTACAAATACGCTGCACATTTGTCAGAACCGGCCGGATCGAATGTCAATATACATATATATGCTATAGCTGTGATAGGAACGATCGCTCGAAAAACTAGTTTTAGTGAGAAAAACTTTTTTGTTTTCAATGGAAATTTGCTCGAAATCGGACATCTATATAGTATATAGTATATCATAGAAAAGTAGCGTCAAAAAAGTAGTCTTAGTTAGAAAATTTTTTATTGTTTTCAATGTGAATGTCCTCAAAATTGGGTTGTATTTGTTTAATATGCTGCCTTACAATACTGCAAAGTATTGTTAAAATCGGATGTATATAGCAAATAGCTACCATTGGAACGATCGGTTGAAAAACTAGTTCTAATGAGAAAAACTTTTTTGTTTTCAATGGAAACGTCCTTATCAATGGCATATACTTAATTTTTATACTTTTACACAATTCTATCAAAATCAAATGACTATAGCATATAGCAGTAGTACGAATGATCGGTCGAAAAAGAAGTTTTAAATGGGCTTTTCCAAGATTCCACTAAGATTGGTCGAAATCGGACATCTATATAGTTTAGCTTCAATAGAATAGTAAGGTCCGAAAAAAGAAGTCTTAGTTAGAAAAATTTTTAAGTTTTCAATGGAGGCAGAAAGGGTATACAAAACTTCGGCCGAGCCGAAGTTAACTTTCCCCTATTTTTTTTGCTTGGAACGCTCCATATATATTAATGTGAACAAAAGTATGCAACATTTTTTAAATCTTTATAGCTTTGACATTATCCGATCCTTATGAAAATTTCAGAGATTTTAGATATTGGGTACATACACTTCACTGCAATATATTAGCTTGATATCTTTAAAATTGTCGGAGTTATGCAAACAATACTACTTACAAAATTAGGTTGCTTTATCTTTTCTAGTCTCTGAGATCCATGTATTACCTGTGATTCCGTTTTTAAATTCGGGTTGAGTCTACTAAAGTCTTGGCATAATTTGTACCGAAATAAAATATCGAAAACTGTGTCGATATCCCTTCTATCCCCAGTAAAACCATTCAATTTTGTTTTCTTATTCAACTGAAATTATATTTAAAACATAGCTTGGTAACAAAAACAATTGTAAATGGCTGTCTTACAATTGTTTTTACTTTCGGCGATAAACAATACAAAAGAAATAATTGAGTAGGGACCACATTGTACAGGGCATGCGGGATATCTTTGTACGAGCTATTTTAAAAAGCATTTTTTACCAGTATTTTTAGTTTTACCTACACATTGTAAACTATTTTTCTTTAACACTTACAAACTAAAATCCAAAAAATAGCGAATACTTGGCAAGAATTCTAGATTATTGTGCACTAACACCGAAACAAAACAAAGTCTGGCAAAATGGCTGCTTTGCCGGACTTTCGATGTGGATACTCTTCCTTCGTTTAAACCAACCACTCGCTGGCCAACGGAAACTTGAGCGGCTTGCAGCTGCTTAGCCTCATTGGTGGTGGGGGGGAGCAATTATTGTCCTCGCCAGCATTGGTAAGATGATGATTGGAATTGCTAAGACTAGAGCTAGGATTAGAAATAGTAATATCATGGCCATTCTGTGGCAGTAGATCTGCCTCCGTATAGTTAAGATTATTTGTGTGATAAGCGTAGTAACTGTTCAAGTCCAGCAAATGTCGATGGCTGCTGCCCTCCACTGATGCTGCTCTTGTTGTTGTGGTTGTTGTTGTTGGTGACAAGCTTTTGCAATTCAAATTGTAAATCTTAATATTGGTCCTTTGGGTGTGTATATTCAAATGCACAGCATTATCATGTCACACCGTGGTGCCCTGTTGCCCGGGCACCACCGAACCACAATCATCTTCGGGCTTAAAGGACTCCTGCAACCTTTGACGGCAATCTCCCTTGCTGGCAAAGAAGAACTTGTAGATCATGTACAAGGGTATGCACATAACCGAGGAGCAGGTCACCGCCCAGCCCACTGGAGTGCTCCAGGGTGGATAGTAGTACTCCTCGCCCAGCATTTCTTTGTAACCCAATATAGAGAAAATGAATATGGTCTGTAAGAGAGTAAACTTTTAGTATGGAATACAGGACTGCAGGAATATCTTCCTACCAGGAGAAACACTGGACTGATGTAGGTCCAACAAATACGCCAGAAAATTCCCGGCTTGGCACCCAACATTTGCTCCACATCTGAGCTAAAGCGATCCACTCCATAGAACCAAAATACTCCGGCTGCTTCCACAAAGACCACAAATAGAATGGCCAATCCTGGTCCATAGACATTCAAGAAATTCACCAGAACAACTCCGCCCTGAAAGGTAAGAAATGAATTTAAGTTTGAAAAATTCTTAATATTTCCAATAATTTCTTCTTAAACTTTTAAACTGTCATAAGACCGCCTTAACAAGGCCAAGATAAATGCACACCCATCTTTTGTCTGATTAATGATGCATCCTCGTGTTGATATGGAATAGCTTGATCCATTGACCGATAGAAGTTAAGTGGCTCCAGACCAAAGTCAAATATATGGAACGCAACAAATTACAATTTCAAATGTAATCAGGCAAAGTGGCAGGAGGGAGGACTCCAACAACAACAACACCCAATGGCCAACAACTAAGACCCATCTAAAGGCGTCAAGTGTTTGCCAATTTGGTGGTGTTGTCTGTGTGTGTGTGTGCCTGCGTCCCGTTCAGTCCAAAGGCAAACAGACAGGTGATAAAAATGCAGGAAAAAATATACGTCTTGAGTATGTGGAGATGAACTGAAGGAACGATAAAAAGCACTTAACATGGCAATCCATCGTTGGCATATTTAAACACCGGACAATGGGCCAGTCGGGGCACGGCCACAGGGAGAAGGATAAGAGATTTAATGAGCCTTGATACCCGGAGACATGCATATGTATTATATATACCCCCGTTCCCCCTTTCGCTTAACAGTTAATTAAACGCATCAGGGGAGATAACAACTTACATAGGTCATTGTGGGTAGAGCGCACAAAAAGATGAAGGCCAATAGCAAAAGTACAAACAATTCCCTTCGCCGGCCAATGGCACGAGGATACTCGTCACACAGCGCCGTTATCATGGCCTCCAGACCGCCAAAAGTGCTATCCAATCCCAAAGTGATGAGCATCAAAAAGAATATAATGCTCCAAAACACAGAACCACTCATAGTGGCTATGGCCTCGGGATAAACAATGAATACCAGGCCAGGCCCCTCCAGACCCACTTTATCAATTGAGGTCTTTTGCACATAGGCCATGTATCTGAAAAGATCATATAAAAATATTTAACTTGGTTTCTTTTTTTTTGTTAATAATTTTTTTTAAAAATTTGGCCTTGATGGACCACTTTCCATAGAGTTATTGTAAAGTTATATTTCTTAGCTTTAAAACAAACTGTCGCAAACATTTCTACGAATATAATCTGCCCTGTTCCGAATTTCGAGTTGATTTTCGTGTAAGCGTTTGCACTAGAGTTAAAAGTTTACAATGTTATATGGAAGGTGACAAGCATATTACTAGATCAGGTTTGAGGAAAGTCGGAATTGCTCAAGCAGCTGAAACCGATTGCTCAATGCCAAATGGATTCAGTCCGTCAAAAAGAGAAGACCTAATCGAGTAGCCGCAGACATATTGCTTACACGAAAATCGACTCGGAATTCGGAACTGGGCCAAATATCTTCAAGAAATACATTTTGAACTCATGTACTCAAAACTATTAAATTGTCTACTACCATAAGTTTGCAGTGCAAAATAAGTATAGTGAGCTAGTCATTTATACTGAATTTATATGAACATTTTCGCTAATAAATCGCATAAATATTTTCAATAATATCAAAGTGAGCCAAATACAAAGTGAAGAGCCCCCACAAAACGTCCATAAAAGGGTCAAAATTGGTGTTTTGAACCTGGTTAAAACACAATATATGCTCAGAAATGAATGAATATTATATCTGTATTTTGTCTTCTTTTATACACTTATATACTTGCTTCGGTCTTCTAATTGCTGAAATCTTGTGATTTTTATACTCTGTACACAGGCCCGGCGGAAGGGAAGAACGGACCGGGTGGGTACAACTCAAGGGCCGCCATTTTATCTCATGTTGTACATAATTTATTTAAGTTTTCGCTAAAAATCCGGGCTCCGAGAGGGACACTCTCAGAAATCCGGGCCCGTGGGGAAGTCCGTTTCTTCTGGACATATTTAGTAGTAAGGATTATTTATCGATCTGCCAAAGAAATGGTAAAGATAGGATGGACGATAGTCGAGTTATAATGAAAATAATAAATTATGGGAAGCACCTGCCGCAACCGTGATGGGAGGTATATTATAGTCCGGCTTGTCCGAATTTCTTTGTTGTTAAACCTGTTGTGCACCAGATTTGTTTTTATAAGTGAACGGACAGACGGACGGACAGACGGACATGGCTAAATCAACTCAGCTCGTCGCGCTTCCTTCAATGTGTTGCAAACATCCGGACAATGTTATAATACCCTTTTCAAGGGTATACAAATTTTTCTCACTAAAACTAGTTTCTCGACCGCCTTTTCCTATGGCAGCTATATGCTATAGTCGTCCGATCCGGGCAGTTCCGACAAATGTGCAGCGTAGTTGTACTACAAGACTTCGTGGAAATAAATAATATTAGAAACTTTTCTGCTGATCAATCTATTGCATGAGCGTTATTCTTAGCAAAGGGTTCTTTATGATAACTTTATCGATAAACACTTAAGAAACCTCTTTTTAAGACCTCAATTAACATCATAACTATCGTTGTGATGATGACCAAAGGTAAAAAAAATATAGCACATAATTGTTGCCCCTTATCTAAAATGCTATTTATACTTTTCCGCTATCGCTCCCAACTTATGAACATTTGATCTCGAAAGGGATTGAATTGAGTAAAATATCCTGTAAATCGTGATTGAATTTTTAAGCTCGTGCCGGGAAACAAGAAAAACGAGAAAGCTGTGCCGAAGTTTAAATACACTTGAAACTTTTGTGACCTATGATTTAATTTTGTGACCAATGACTTCATTTATAAGCTTAATGTCTTCTTTCGTTCGAATATTAAATACAAAACTAAAATAAAAAAAAATTGTATTGCAGGTACAAGAAGTGACCATCCGATTTTCGCTGTTCCGACATATGTGCAGTGTGCAGCTAAAAGATGAATCTGTGCAAAATTTCAGCTCGATAGCTTCAAAGCTGAGGGACAAGTTTGCGACGGACGGACAAAGCTCAATCGACTCAGTTCGTCATGCTGATCAAGAATATACATATATACTTTATGTGGTCGGAGTTGATTCCTTTAATGCGTTCCTAACTTCTGGTAAAATAATAGTACACTTTTTAAGTGTATAAAAAAGATTGAGTTTATCTGGCCGTATTTTTTTTCTGTGTACATCCTTTTGACGTCAGAACTTAAAGACGAGTACCGTACGCAAAATGGAAGTATGGTACGTTACGAAACATTTGCCGTACTTGTGTTTTGAACAGTACGCTTCGGACCATTTAAAATACCTGCCTGTGTACAGTCCTTACTTGTGCTTAGTATTTTTTGCGTTCCTAACATATAAATGAAATCTAAAATGGTACTATCACCATATTTTGAACTATTTTAACCTATTTTGAACTGTTTTAACATATTTTGACCTATTTTAAACCTGTTTCTGCATAAGCTTTTAATTAAAAAAATCAGAACTATTTATCGACCCGCCAAAGGAATGGTAAAGATCGGATGAACGGTTGTCGAGTTATAAGGAAAACAAACAATTATGGGCAGCACAGGTCGGCTGGGTGGCTCAGCGGCTAGTGTGCGCGACCGCTGAGCATAAGGTCGTGGGTTCGATCCCGCCTCGGAAGATCTAATGAAAAGTTTTCTTTTCTTTGAATAAAACTTTACACCCGGCCAAACCTCTTTGGTGTTGGCGCCAGCAAGGCAGTAATTAGCCCTGAAAAGCTTCTCAAACTGCCGTTCGGATTCGGCGCTAAACTGTAGGTCCGTTTCTCTTGTGCTAAAATTAGAAGCGCACAAGCCAAGAGTTTGAGAGAGGCTCGGCTTTGGCCCTTTGGGGCTGTGTCATCTTGACAAGCCAATTTTACTTTTACTTACCGGTCGCTACGGTAATGAGCAGCACTTCACAGGTACAGAGTTTACTATGGTCGGGCTTGGCCGACTTTCTTTCTTGTTTAGTTTGGACTTGTGCATTTAATTGTCATGATTTTTTTTTTGAAGACTTTTTGATATTGTTTACTATGATTTGGAGTCATCAGATTTTTATTACGAGGGCGTTCCCAGAAATAGCCGACCTAACTACCAAAACACAAAAATTTATCATTTTTTTTTTTTTAATTTTTAACTAGGATCCTTTTAGGTCGATACACTTTTCCCAGCGATGTTCAATAGCTTCGATACCTATTTTACAATAAGAACTGTGAAGCTCTTCAAAATAGGCATTAACCTCGGACTCCACCTCTTCATTGTTGCCAAATCTTTTTCCTCTGTGCCATTTTTTCAAGTTTGGAAATGTGAAATAATCAGAGGGAGCTAAGTCTGGCGAATAAGGGGCGTGAGGTAGCAATTCAAATTTTAATTCATTAATCTTAGCCATTGCAACGGCAGAGGTGTGAACCGGCGCATTGTCATAATGGAACAGCAAACGCGGCACCCATCTTGCGCATAACTTTCTCATGTCCAAGTTTTTGATATGCAATGTACAGCACTTTTTGAAATGCCTACACATTCAGCTAACTCATGAACTTTCAATCGCCGGTCACTCAATACACATTTTTTAATTTTGGCCACCATTTCTGAAGTGGTCACCTCATTTGGACGCCCATTACGATGTTCATCTTCGCAGCTCAAACGACCTCGCTTAAACTCAACCACCCAATATTTTATTCTAGTAAACGAGGGAGCAGAATTACGTAAGGTAGAATCTAGCTCCTTTTAAATATTGGTTGGACTAAAACCTTTTATATGAAAGTATTGTATCACATAACGATGACCAATTTTGTCCATGTTTGCAAATCAATAACAAGCGTTCTCTATTTAAATCGACCATAAAAAAAAACTGTGCAAGGTAAAGGCACCAAACTTCAAACTTAAGCTTTTAATAGTCGGTACTTCCCCTTTTTAATATTTTTTGAGAACATTTTCCAACACTACTGTGCTAGATCGGCCATTTCTGGGACAGCACTCGTAGTTCTTTTGAAAAAAGCAATTTTTTTTATAAATTTTTCTTTTACTTTTTGAATATGATTATTTTGCATGTAAAATTGTTCGTTTTCACAGTTTACTGGTAAACAGTAAAAAAGTGAAATTTTCGGATGTGATTTGAAATTGGTATTATTTTTAAAGAAATTTTGATATATTTAAGATTTAAAGATTTGTTAAATGTTAGATTATAAATAGGGTTTTCACAACCTCCAGTTGAGCTACGGAATTGAAAAATTTTAGATTTTTTTACAAATCGAGAACAAGAGAAAGAAAAATAGCAATTCTACTGACACATTTACTCAAAATGTAAAGTTCCCCAATTCAACAATTCCGCAGTTCAACTGGGGGTCGTGCACACCCTAACTATTTTTAAACGGTTTAAAGAATAGAATGTTATATTTTTAAAATGTTTTCTGTAGTTTTCAGGCAATTAGAATTCAACGGCTTCTATTTTTATAATTTTTTCAATGTACTCACCCCAATACCGAAAAGATGACAAATCCGGCCAGGAAACTGGTCAAACAATTTATGGTACTCGTGATCAAAGCATCCCGATAGCAATTATTATTAAATTTATTGTAGCTGGACAAAGCCAGCAGTGTGCCAAAACCTGGACCCAGCGAGAAAAATATCTGTGAGGCCGCATCTATCCAGACTTTGGAATTTTTCAGCTTGTGCCATTCGGGCGTTAAATAATACTTGATACCCTCATCCGCACCGGGTAACGATACTCCACGTACTAGTAATATAATCAATACCACATACGGTGCCAGGGCAGTGACCCAAACCACTTTGCCAGCACTACGCACACCCTTCCACAGGGAGAAGTAGACCAAGACGAAGACACCAAACACACAAAGTGCCAGAGTGGGCTTCACCGGACCCATATAGTCTAGTCCATTGGCCCTATAGCTCTCCAAAACTCGTCGCCTGTAAATAAGACAGAGATTTAGGTGTGGTTATACCCAGCCTAAGCATTCAAAACTTACTCAAAGAATTCCTTGGCCGGTGAGGTGGCCATCTCTGTAAAATTCTCGTTAGTCACGGGCATACAGTTCGGTGTATTCCATGGATTATCGCAAGATGTCCAAGGCAATTTTGAGGTAAATGAGGCAAATAGATAATAGACTGCCCAACCGATAATTGTGTTGTAGTACATGCCCATATAAATATCGATTAGGCAGATGGCATAGCCCACACCTGGGAAGACACAGGAGAAAAGTCAAAAAGTCGTTTCAACTCTAAACTTGCGTTTAATGTTGTTAAAAACAGCTCTGAACCGAACACTATTCAAGTTTTCAGAGACAACAAGTCTGTTTCACCAACCCTACCCACATCCACATAAATATCAACAGGTAACAAGGGAATGCCAATCTCTGAGTGATAATAATGCAAAAAGGAAAATCATCATCAACTCGAATACCTATTCCCGCGTGACAATTTGCAGATTTCTTTGCTTTTTATCCAAGTTGCAAGTCTCCCCCTGCCCAGCCCTCCCCCTCCTGGATTCCTTTCCGCTTCAGTTTGCTGATGAGGCCAATAAGACACGTCACGTGATTTCATGTCCTCCACTTATAGCATTTCTCTCCCTATTCAAACTCGAGCCAAAGGTTTGCCTGTGCAAACACTTGTTGAGCGGAGCACAAAGTGATGTTTGCTGTTCTACTGAAAGCCCAATCGGGGATGGGGCTCACTACTAGGCCACTGACTCAGCACAAAGTTTTGCTGCAGCCAAGTTTAAAGGCGAATCCCATTTTACATTCAAAGTTGCTCGCTATTTTGTTTGGCATTTAATGAAATTATCAACTTGATATGTAAACTTTCAGGCCACCGAGATAAGCCCGGTTGTTGTAAGTCAATTTCAAAAGGCAATTTAATTAGAGCTTGATTTGAGCTTTGTTCGAGATTCAGTAGCCCGGCTCCTTCCGCTTGAATGCCGCATTAATTGTTGCCAGAAAATGTTTCAATGCCGAGATAATGTCGCCGGCACAAGACAGTGTAGTGAAACATCTGCGGGTTTGGGGCTTAGATAAATTTCTGTGGGCATCAAATTTAAAACATCATCAACAACATACTCCAAAGTCTCATCATCGTTGGAGAATGACTCCGGGCGATTTTCATTGGCTGCTTTAATAGATTTCAAATATGCAATTTCGTTTTTAATATTTTCTCATTTTTTTTTTTTGCGCGCGAGTAAAATTCAATATTTGTAATTCATTTATGTTGCCAAAGGTAGCTAAAATACGATTGGCCTGAGGCAAAGGGACTTAATTTTTTTATTTTGGCAAAGGTACATATAATTTTTATGTTTATTTGACCTTTGAGTATTAAAAATACACTTGAAAAAGTCAGTGCAAATTGCAGCTTAAAATTGTTAACACATTTTGGTCTACTCACCCTTCAAGGCCGGACATATGCGCTTCCAAATGCTCAGACAGCCACAGCGATGAAACTGTCCCAGTGCCAGCTCCATATAGAATAGCGGCAGTCCACCAAATACGAGAAATAAGCAGTAGGGCACCAGGAAGGCGCCACCACCGTTCTGGTAGCAAATATAGGGAAAACGCCAGACATTTCCCAGGTCCACGGCAAAACCAATTACGGCCAAAAGGAATTCAGCCTTCTGTCCCCAAGTCTCGCGACGTCGTTCCGTCACAGAAACAACCAAAATGCGCTGAGGAAGCACAAACGATGCATTTGACGTGCCGGAAATTAAAACTTTATCTCACCTCATTGTTGCCGGCTGTAAGACGCGGAGCCAAAGGATCTGTGACTTTGGCAGGTGTGGCCGTATCGGCATCATCCTCGTTGGAGTCATCCTCATTGGGTGATTCTTTGTTTAGGGCCCAGGTAGTGGCAGCACCCTTCACTCCAGTGGCACTGGCTGCAAATTCGCAGCTATTGTTTTTACTACCATTG
The DNA here is from genome assembly GCA_018904265.1 of Lordiphosa collinella. Lineage (NCBI taxonomy): Eukaryota > Metazoa > Arthropoda > Insecta > Diptera > Drosophilidae > Lordiphosa > Lordiphosa collinella. The sequence goes on from JAEIFV010000242.1 coordinate 29,805, forward strand.
CGATCCATGATGGCTGTGTACGCCGATCGCGGAACTAATGTAGCCAGCCGTACAGTTTCCCGCTTTCTCTGCTGCTGCTGCTGCTCCTCCTCCTCCTCCTGTCTCTGCTTCGTCTCGAACAGGTTCAAGGTCAGGCTCACGGACTTGGTTTGGCCTTCAACCCTTGAATGGCAGTTCCAGTCCTTATTTCCTGCTTAACTGGTTTGTGGTGAAAATTGCATTTTGCTGACAGTTTTTACATGCTGCCTGAACTGAAAAGAAAGGAATGGGTCAAACTTAAAGGTGGAAAATGCATGACATATTTATACTGTAGACATATTCTCAGCTTCCTATTGTGCCTATTTGGTGCATGTTAAGCTGAATCACTCTATAGTGCTTTGAGACACTCATTTGCAGGCACGTCGAAAGGGGATTCCGGGCCCGAGGGCGTTTTCTCATGTTGTACATAGTTTATTTAAGTTTTCGCCAAAAATCTGGGCTCCGGGCCCTACTCAGAAGTCCGGACCCGGGGGGAAACACCCTGTTCCCACTCCCCTGTCGACAAAGCTGCTCATTCGTACACAGTGAAAAAAGGACATTAAAAAATATCCATTACGTATCCAATTGGACTTGATCAAGGATTAATACCGGTACCGGAACCGGAAATGTTACCCGAAATAAACCGATTCAAATCACGTACCGAAACCAAATCCGGAACCGATACAATTTTTTTTTTGAGAACCTAATACCGTTTAACGCATTTGCCTGCATTAAACGGACGCATTAAAGGAAGCATCTCCGACCACATAAAGTATATAGAGGGTGGTCCATCTAGTGAACTATTCATAATTTGACTTTAAACACGTCATAAGTCATTCGGAAAGCGATTAATATTTAGTAAAAACTTTGACATTTACGAAATGGGTCGCTATTCGCTTGAGAAAAGTTGGGAAATATTAAAAACATATTCTCAAACTGTGCAAAAATTTGAAAAAAAAAAACATTTAACAAACAAAATGTTCCGAAAACTCAATTTGTGGATCAATTCGTCAAGCGAGTTCGTGAAACTGGAATGTTGATGGATTAACCAACCCGTGTTCATACTCGTCCGGTGCGCTCGACCGAAAACATTGCTGCGGTTACTGAAAATGTGGGTGAACAACCAACGACGTCAACTCGCCATCGATCTCAAGAATTGGACATTTCGCGCACTTCTTTGATGCGACTTTTGCATAAAGACCTTGCCATGAAGCCATACAAAGTGCAATTGGTGCAGCAGCTAAAGCCAATTGACCATCCGAATCGTCTACAGTTCACAAATTGGGCGGAAGATCGTTTGGCCGAAGACGGTGAATTTTCCCGAAGAATCTTCTTTTCGGATGAAGCACATTTCTACCTCGGTGGTGTTAGTAAGCAAAATTATCGCATCTGGGGCACAGAAAATCCGCATGTCGTCGTCGAGAAGCCAATGCACCCACCACGTGTCACTGTTTGGTGCAGATTGTGGTCTCGAGGCATCATAGATCAACTTTTTTTTGAAAATGAAGAAGGAGCCACTGTGACCGTGAATGGTGAGCGCTACCGCGCAATGTTAAGTGGTTGGTTCTTCGAGGAAATTAAAGTGGAAGGCTTGGACGATATTTGGTTTCAACTAGACGGCGCTACGTGCCACACAGCGCACGCCACAATCGATCTTCTGCGCCCTATCTTCGAAAATCGTATAATCAGCAAATATGGAGATGTGAATCGGCCGCCAAGAAGCTGTGATCTGACACCGTTAAACTATTATCTTTGGGGATTGGTCAAAAATATATATTATGAACACAATCCTGAAACAATTGATTAGTTGAAGAACGAGATTCGAGTTGCTATTGCTGACATACGTTCCGAAACAATTAAGAATGTTCTCAAAAATTGGGTTGATCGAATGGACTATTTCCAAGTCAGCCGTGGTGGTCATTTGACCAAAATTGTTTTCATAAAAAAATGGCATGAACAAAGCTGTCTAATTCATGTTCAACCTTTGAAAATTTTTTTATTATAGCAAAATTAAATTCCAATTTTTAAATGGACCACCCTGAATATTCTTGATCAGCACGACGAGCCGAGTTGATTTAGCCTTGTCCGTCCATCCGTCTGTCTGTTTTATGCTATCTCCTCCGTCAGTCTTAAAGCTGTCTTCGCCAAACTTTGCCTGAAGTCTTTTAGTACTTATACGCTGCACATTTGTCGGTACCGGCCAGATCGGATGACTATAGCATATAGCTGTCATAGGAACGATCGGTCGAAAAACTAGTTTTATTGAGAAAACCTTTTTTTCCAATGGAAACGCCTTCAAACTTTGTATTTCTTAGTTTACTGTGCTTTTCTATGATTTCACCAAATTTGGTCAAAATCGGACATCTATATAGTATAGCTGTCATAGAAAAGTAGAGAGAAAAAATAGGGGAAAGTTAACTTCGGCTCGGCCGAAGTTTTGTATACCCTTGCAGCTTCCATTGAGAACAAAAAAGTTTTTCTAACTAAGACTACTTTTTGGACCTTACTTTTCAATGGGATCTATACTATATATCTACATCTGTCTGATTTCGACCAAACTTTGTGAAATCATGGAAAAGCATAATACACTATTAATTACGAAATTTGAAGGCGATCCCATTTAAAACAAAAAAGTTTTTCTCACTAGAACTTCTTTTCGACCGATCATTCATAATGCAGCTATATGCTATAGTCATGCGATTTTGATAAAACTTTGTAGAAATGAGTTAAAGTATTTAAAATAAGAATATGTCAATAAAAGGGACGTTTTAATTAACAACAAAAAAGTTTTCCTCACTCGAACTAGTTTTTCGACCGATCGTTATCGACCAAACTTTGTGGCAACCGCCACATTGTAGAATTGTGTAAAAGTATATAAAATAAGTGTATACCAATGATAAGGACGCTTTCTTTAAAAACAAAAAAGGTTTCTCACTAGAACTAGTTTTTCGACCGATCGTTCCTATGACAGCTATATGCTATAGTCATCCGATTTCGATCGGTTCCGACAAGTGTGCAGCGTATTTGTACCAAAAGACTTCGTGCAAAGTTTGGTGAAGATAGTTTTGAAACTGACGGAGGAGATAGCATAGAAACAGACAGACGGACGGACGGACAGACGGACAAGGCTAAATGAACTCAGCTCGTCCTGCTAATCAAGAATATATATACTGTATGTGGTCGGAGATGCTTCCTTCGATGCGTTACAAACATCCGCACAATTTTATAATACCATCTGCAAGGGTATAAAAAGAAGTCTTAGTTATAAAAATTTTTTGGTTTTCACTGGAAATGTTCTCAAAATAGACATGTATTTGTTTTATATGCTTCCACGATTCTACAACGTTTGGTCAAAATTGGATGACTATAACACATAGCTGCCATAGGAACGATAGAAAAACTAGTTCTTGTGAGAAAACTTTTTTGTTTTATACGTTGGCTTATATTTATTCTATATACTTTTACACAATTCAACAAAGTTTTGTCAAAATCGGATGAGTATAGCATACAGGTGCAGTACGAATGATCGGTTAAAAAAGAAGTTCTAGTGAGAAAAACACAGAGTTGCAAAGCGGTATTGAAACGAGATGGTTCGAGTCCGAAACTGCGACTTTTATTTGGCTGTGAACCAAACCTTGAACCGAACCTCTTTAAAATTAAAAGCTGAACCTGAACCTGTTGCAAACCTTAAAGTTCGGTTCGGTTCAACAAGAATTATATAAATAAACAAGAAAGATATCCGGTCAAGCCCGACTAAGACATACTCTATACCTGTAAAGTGCTGCCCATCACCTTTGCGACCGGTGCTGCCCATAATTGTTTGTTTTCCTTAGAACTCCACAACCGTTTATCCGATCTTTATCATTCCTTTAACGGATCGATAAATAATCTTGATTTTAAAATATGTCCAGAAGGATCGAACCTTCTATCTATAAAACTGACGGAGATATGTCGTTTTTTGTAAATTGCGGGGGCGGGAGGGGGCGTGGCAAAAATTGAAAATAAACTTGATCTGCCTGCAAGTAAAAGAGGTTTTTATCCCATACACGTTGAACCTTTATTTTTTACCATCTCTGAGATCCGATAGCTACCTGCATTACTTACAATGAGTACTTACTGGTGGCAACCGCCACATTATCGCTTTACAAGTAACTACTGCAGTAAGTACCTACTGTTGGGTACCGACAGGAGTACCCTTTTGGTAAAGCAGCGTCCGTAGCAACCTGAACGGAGTTTACAGTTTTTCAGTTACAGCTTAAGTTTTCGGTACTTACTCCACTACTTACATGTAAAGCGAAGAATTGGCGATTGGTTACCTCCTAGCATATGCCCAACAAAAAGTAAGTACTGAAATGCATTGAGGGTGGGTAAGGCTGTAAATACTTCTGGTTACCAGTAAGTACTGAACTCAGCACCCACGTACTAGTGCAGCGTACTGCAGGGTATATCGACTTGTCTGTTGATGCTGATCAAGAAAAAATATACTTTATAGGGTCAAAGATGCTTCCTTCTGTCTGTTACATACTTTTGCACAAACGTTTTATACTCTGTGTACCTCTGGTGGAGAGTATAAAAACTAACGTTTTCTTCTCTCCCAAATTTTTCTTTTGAAATTTTGACACTACTTCTCTTTACTTCACAACTCCTATAGGGCTTAATTTTTGCTGCGACGCAAAAGTATTTGAACTGTGGTGAAGCTCAGAAAATAAATGTGAATTGATTGGCATTGTTTATTTTACAAGAATTGAGCGATTTAGCAGAAACTTTGCAAGATCGGTGTAAAGCAAATCCACCAAACTTATCACTGAAAGAGAAATGAAGAGTCAATAGTTAAATTGTCCAAGGAATATCGAAAAGCGAGTACATTGACTTGTACCATTTATGAAAACTATTTTGGTAACATAAAATCAGATGGTGTAAATGGGCGCCACTGACTCCGAGAATATATAGGGTTTCAAACTACAAAACATTAAAAAAATAAATTCCAATTTGTCTTTTTCTTTAATTCTGTGCTTAAAGAGTACTTTTATAAAATTTTGCATCAATTCTGGTTCACTTTATGTACGACCTTAGTAGTTATAAAATGGCAGCTTTGCTCTTTCACTTCAAGCATGAATGTTATATCTATTGAAAGCTTATTGCAATTGCTAATTTGCAATCGCTGACACATGCACTCTTCGTTGAACTACCACTTCTGTTTATCCGTTTAAATTTCTTTATCATTAGTATAAGTATTTATTAAGCTTATTACTGTTTCTGGGAAATTTTTATTTGCTATTTAGTGACCCTTTCTCTACTCCATACACAAGGATGTACACGTACACAGCATACGCATGCTGGAGTCCCCAAGGTGCCCTTTATATCCTGGTAATCTATGAATGCCTATCTGCTCTGTTGGCGGCCAGTTGGTGCGCATCGATGCATTTGCTTTGACCAAAAAAAAAATAACAAAAATTCAACTCCATTCAATGTCAATGTTGTAAATATTTGTTTGTTGTGGCAGTTATCAGTTACAGTTGACCGTTGCATTGAGTGCTTTGAGCCAAGTTTTAATGTTTGTTTAAATTGAAGCATTCAAAAACATATAGCCTTGAGATATTTAAAAAAGGTAATTTAAGGCAAAGTAAATAAGAAAAGGTATCTGTCCTCAAATTTAGTGCTTAATTTCTTATTCATAAATTTAAGCTGGCTTGAATTCACCAAGAATAAATAAATTTCATTTCCCCCTGTTCCATAACGCCTTCCCTTTCATATGTTTAATTAGCTTTTAATTATTTTGATTTTGGTATCACCTTCACCTTGTCTTATCACATATTTTCATTTGACACTTCCATTTGCCCACAGCACATGTCTACACCAGTCTTTATCTTTTTTGTTGACGCGTTTATTCCATTAAATGGCAATTAACAAGCAATACAACATTTGAAAAATTACCTTAAAATATAAGAAATGGGAAGACAAAAAAAACTTTAGGAAAATTAAAGATTAATTTTAAGAAATAGAAAGGCATGAGCAGAACTGTAAACCGGCTTAAGCTGGGAACTCTAACTTAATTTGCTGCCCTCCGAATCTAAGCCAGAACCATCTGTCAAAAACAGCTGAATTCAATTACTCAAAGATATACCCTACTTTTTAGACACTTGAAAAGTGTATTATAGTTTTGCCCAGAAGTTTGGAACGCATAGAAGGAATCATCTCCGACCACATAAATAACAGGGTGGGCCAAAAGAAGTCATCCTATTGGAAGATGGTCTTATTTTTACAAATAGCCGCCAAAGTCAGATCTGTTTTGACATTTGTGGACTAGACAGATGTAGAATACAAGTGAACAAGCCATGGATAGATATACTCCCCAAGAACGCGGAATAATCGTGAATAATCGATTTTTCGACCAAAATCATAATGAGCGATGAGGCTCATTTCCACCTCAGCGGGTACGTGAACAAGCAAAACTATCGCTTTTGGGTCACCGAAAATCCACGAGTGATGCACGAGCAGCCATTACACCCGCTCAAAGTGACTGCATGGTGCGCTGTTCACGCTGGAGGAGTCATCGGGCCATTTTTTTTTCGAGAACGCCGCTGGTCAAACGACAACAGTGGACGGTGCGCGTTATTGGGTCATGTTAACCGGGTTTTTTCTGCCGAAATTGGACGAATTAGGACTGGAGGACATGTGGTTCCAACAGGGCGGAGCAACGGCACACACTGCACGAGCCACCACCGACATTCTGAAGGCGGCGTTCCCGGGTCGCCTCATCTCTCGTTTTGGCTTGCAAGATCGCCCGATTTAACCGTTCCAGACTATTTTTGGTGGGGTTTTTTGAAATCCCGTGTTTACGTAACCAAGCCCGAGACCTTCAAAGCCCTCAAGGACAACATTCGACACGAGTGCGAGAATCTGTAGCCCGAAGTTCTTGCCGAAGTGATGAAAAATGCCATAAAACGAGCCCTTATGGCAATCAAATGTAACGGCGCCCATTTGGCCGATATCATCTTTTCGAAATGACCAATAAAATTCTATAGGTTCAAATAAATATAATCAAAAAACAGAATATAGGTTTTTTATTTAGAAAAAAAATGAAAACCAAACAAAATCGGATGACTTCTTTAGGCCCACCTTGTATATATATTCTTGATTAGCATGACGAGCTAAGCCGATTGAGCTTTGTCCATCCGCCTGTCTGTATGTTTCTACGCAAACTTGTACCTCATTTTTGAAGCTGAGCTGAAATTTGGCACAGAGTCATTTTTTAGCTGCGCACTGCACTTATGTCGGAACCGCGAAAATCGGATTGTCACTTCTTGTAGCTGCCATACAACTTTTTTTTTTATTTTATTTTATTTAATATCCCGATGACACAAGACATAAAGCTTATAAATTAAGTCATTGGTCACAAAAGTTTCAAGTGTATTTAAACTTCGGCACAGACGAAGTTAGCTTTGCTTTCTCGCTTTTAGTACTCTGTTCCAAAGGTACACAGAGTATATTAAGTTTGTGCAACGGTATAAAGAATATGTCCGTCTGTCTTTCTGATCGTCCGTCTGTCTGTCTGTGTGTCCATATGAACAAACAGATCTCTAAGATGGTAAGAGATAGAGGTTCGACATGTTTGGGACAAAAACTTCTTTTACTTACAGGCAGATCAAGTTTATTTCCAATTTTGGCCACGCCCCCTCAATTTGGAAAAACCGACAAATCTCGCTCAGTTTTTGAGATAGAAGGATCGTTCTTTCCGAGCATAAGGAATGTACCGAAAGGAAACAGCACGCTATTTTTCATCTATAATTCAAAAGTTATTAATCAAAAGTAATTTTTCTTTTCACATATTAAATATACATCCATAAACATTTCACAGTGATACAAATTTCACAAAAGTGCACAAACCCAGGAAATGACTTAGCTGGGGAGCATATAACACTTCCTCATTCTTGGGTTTCTTCGGGAACCCACAAAATCTGAAGATATGGCCCAAAAACCGTTTTGTGATCATTTTGCTCACCTAACACGAAATAACTCGCGAACGGACCATCTGATTTTCTATAATCTTGTTAATTCCGATAAGAAGAGACGGTACTATTGTAGTCAAGATGTAAGTATTAATTGTTGATTTGAACGGAGATTATTATGGCCCTACAAGGTAACAGCTCCCAAACAGTCCAACATCGTAAAAAATATATGTAAAAATTTAAGTTACTATGAAAAAGTATACGAGGTGTGTTCAAAAAGTATCGCGAATTTTGTGTTTTTTCAAAAATTATTTATTTATTCATGAATATCGATTTTGTCCCCTTCAAAGTAATCCCCATGAGATATTATACATTTGTGCCAACGGTTTTTCCAATCTTCGAAGCACTTCAAAAAATAATTTTTTTTATCTTGTTCAGCTCCTCCTTCGATGCCGTCTTTATCTCGTCAAGCGCAGCGTAACGTCGTCCTTTCATGGGCCTCTTCAGTTTAGGGAACAAGAAAAAGTCACAGGGGGCCAGATCTGGGGAATACGGTGGCTGCGGCATCATTAGTGTGTTGTTTTTGGCCAAAAAGTCGCGCACAAGCAACGATGTGTGAGCAGGGGCGTTATCGTGGTGCAAAAGCCAATTTTTGTTCTTCCACAAATCCGGGCGTTTCTGGCGGATTGCTTCGCGCAAATTGCGCATAACTTGCAGGTAATATTCCTTATTGACCGTCCTTCCCTGTGGCAAGAACTCATGATGCACCACGCCCCTGCAATCGAAGAAAACTGTCAGCAAAACTTTCACATTCGACCGAACTTGGCGCGCTTTTTTCGGTCTTAGTTCGTGCGGCAGCTTCCATTGAGATGATTGAGCTTTGGTTTCCACGTCATAACCATAAACCCAAGATTCGTCACCAGTTATGACCCTCTGGAGCAAATTTGGGTCGTCGCGGACAGAGATTAACATCTCATTAGCAATGTTCATGCGATGCTGTTTTTGGTCGCAATTGAGCAATTTTGGTACGAATTTCGCGGCGACCCGTCTCATGCCCAAATCATTGATAAAAATCGAATGGCACAAGCCAATCGATATGTTTAGGTCCTCAGCAACTTTTCTAACGGTGATTCGACGATTGGCCAATACCATTTTCTCCACTTCATTAATTTTTTCGTCTGTTGTTGAAGTGCTCGGGCGTCCGGCACGCTCTTCGTCGTTCACATCTTCTCGGCCTTCTGAGAACATTTTGTACCACCGATAAACGTTGCTTCGGTCCAAGGTAGCTTCTCCGTATGCCACAGTCAACATTCGGAATGCATCCGCGCACTTAATTTCGTTTTTCACACAAAATTTGATACAGGTTCTTTGATCCATTTTTTTGAATAGGTAAAAATCGAAGACGATCCAAAACACGTGCAAGCAAAGTAGCTGTCAACAATTAAGTGAATTAAGTAAGTCAAAATGGCCGAGATTGTCGGCATAAGTGAGAGACATGAGTACCAACATAACGCCACAAAAAAATCGAAATTCGAATATACGTAACCCGCGAAAATTCAAAATTCGCGATACTTTTTGAACACACCTCGTATTTAAATTTCCCACCTAATATTCGGAAAGTACACTTTTCGGGGCTTTTATGTTAACTGAAAAGTAATTCTGTAAACACATTAAAAAAGAACACTAGATAGCCGATGTTTGCTCAGAAAAACGCGATTAACTTCGTCAAACGGTAACCAAATTCATATAAACAATATATGTAAGTCTGACGAAGAATTAAATGGACTATAATAATCAAATCTAAGGAAAAATAGTCGGGAGCAATTTTGTTAAACCAGCCAGGGCTACAGAAGGAAATTAAAAGTGCAATATGCTACCTGCTCTACAGTGTACGCTAGGTCATTTCCCAGGTTTTTTCGCACTGTAGCACGGTATATTAGCAAGCAAATATTTTGGAAAACAGCGAAGCCCTTATTTTTGCGCGAATTTTTTGTTTGACCCCCTTCATTAGGCTTTGCACACCATCTTTGGTGACTTTTCGACTAGCCCTTATCCAGTTTTTTTCATGTCATCCATGTTTTCGGCAACTCTAGCATCCTTCCTTGAATTTCATTTCACAAAAGCCTGGACAAATTGGTGGATTTTCCTCTTTTCGCACAAAATTAAAGCTTTTTTCGATAAGGAGTGCCTGTGTTGCTCGAGCGTAGTCAAGATCCGGCCAAACACACACTAGATACATTATGTTTGTTATAAAATGGTAGCAGGCGTTTTTTTAGCATTTCTTTATGTACATATCGACATTTATGGTGCCCTTTGTAAAAAAGCATTCCTTTTAAAGGCCACAGGTGCACATAGCCTGCAAAATCAGCACCTTAGGTACAAATTTATCCATGTAAATTTTCGACAAAGCTTCGTTCTCCTCTCTTTTTAGTGTATAATAGTGGTCCGGCTAAAGTTGTTGAGCCCAATTTCACATATGCTTCGTCGTCCATTACAATGCATTCGACTGCATCATCGCACAACCGATCATAAAGCTTTCGAGCTCTCTGCTTTTCAAATTTCCAACTTTTTGGTCCGTCTATGTCTTAAGGTTACCATATTCGTTTGCTTGACCCTTTGTACCATTGACACGCTTGTATCCGTTTTTTTAGCCAAATCTCGAACCGACATCGTTTTATTTTTATACCGTTGCAGAGGGTATTATAAAATTGTCCGGATGTTTGTATCTCAGAGATGGTAAGAGATAGAGGTTTGACATGTATGCTTCTTATTCTTGCAAGTTTATTTTCAATTTTTGCCACGCCCCCTCCCGCGCTCTCAAATTGGAAAAAGTCTGTCTGAACATATTTAGTAATCAGGATTATTTATCGATCCGCCAAAGGAATGGTAACGATCGGATGAACGGTTGTCTAGTTATACGGAAAACAAACAATAATGGGCAGCACCGGTCGCAACAGTGAAGGGCAGCACTTCACAGCTACAGAGTATGTTATATTCGGGTATAACCGACTTTCTTTCTCGTTTTAAAATGTTTTTAATCACTTTTACTGTATATTAGAATTAGTTTGACTGGAACACTTTCTTTATTTTTAAACCCTTGCAGTGGGTATTATAAAATTGTCCGGATGATTGTAACGCATAGAAGGAAGCATCTCCGACCACATAAAGTATATATTTTCTTGATCACCATGACGAGCTGAGTTGATATTGCCCTGTCCGTCTGTCTCTATGCTATATCCTTAGTTTTAAAGCTATCCCACCAAACTATGCACAGTCTTTTGGTAGAAATACGCTGCATATTTGTCGGAACCGGCCGGATCGGATAACTATAGCATTTAGCTGTCATATAGAACGATCGGTCGAAAAACTAGTTTTAGTGAGAAAACCTTTTTAGCTTTCAATGGAAACGCCTCCAATCTTCGAATTTCTTAGTTTACTTTGCTTTTCCCAAGATTCCACCGAATTTGGTCGAAATCGGACATTTATATAGAATAGCTGTCATAGAAAAGTAAAGTCAGAAAAGTAGTCTTAGATAGAAAAACTTTGTTTTCAATGGAAATTTCCTCATTTGCTTTTCCATGATTGCACCAAGTTTGGTCGAAATCAGACTTCTATTTAGTATAGCTCCCATAGAAAAGTAAGGTCCGAGCCAAAGTTAACTTCCCCTATTTGTTTCTTTTAAATTACTTTTATGCCCTATGTCCCACTCGGGATTGGAACTAGACGAAACGTTTACTAAATTAGCGAAATTATGACTGAACCCAGTTTCGAAACTGCACCTGGGTTCAGCGAACCCTTCTAGATTTGAAAGAGGTTTGCCGCCCTGATGGCTTTGCTTTTATTGTGGTAGTCGTCGATTATTGACTTATAAGCATTCCAAAGAGGTTTACTTCTTCAACGATCTACAATGGTACACCATATATATCATTTGGTAAATGAGGATAAATGATATTTAGTTTTCTCTAAAAAATTAAAAAATTAAAAAAAAAATTTAAAACACTTTTTGACTCATAAAAAAAATTAAAGTTTAATTAACGGCAAGTCGGAAGAGACAACCTTTCACATTGCCAGTCGTTTTGCTAGTGAGTGACATTCACTATTCAACTGGTACGCCAAAAAGAGGCAGCCTACTTTGCTGACTTTAAACTATTTTACATTCTGATACTTTATTAAATAATAAATACTATTAGGAGCCTACTGTGTTGTAAAATCTGTATTTCTATGTATTTTACAGATTGAAACAAAACTTAGTATAATTATGAACGAGAAGACTAAGCTAACTTCGGCTATGCCGAAGTTTGTTTTACTTTGACCAATTTTCTGACCGATCGTTCGTATGGGAGCTATTAGCTATAGACACCCGCTTTTGACCAAACTTTTGACAAAACAAATACCAAATTTTAAGACGGTACCATTAAAAACAAAAAGATTTTCTCACTAAGGCCCAATTTCTCAATGTGCGGTAAGTCAACTTGACAGGCAGTTTAACCGAATTTGCTTGTCTCATGCTGTGTGTGGCGCGACCGGAGGAACAGACTTAACCGCTGCTCGAGCACTGGTTAAAGTTAACCGCGAGTTTTGTGCCGATGGAATTATCGATATATTTGATCGCTATACAAACAGCTGGCTCCAACATTTGATTTGTTTATTTTATTATTTGCTGCCACAAAATGTTTATGAATAACGAATTTGTCATTTTCACGCAATGGAAATGGAATTTCAAGAGGCATAGCAACGAATAAAAAATACAAGAGAGTACAGGAAGAGGCCTAATTACTTAACTGATATGGATGATGCTACATTTGTTCAATGATTCAGGTGGACAAAATCTACATGTAAAATAATTCATGCTAGGATCAGAGACTAAGTTAAAGCCTTAACTTCAGTTGCGACTCAATTTTTTGTGACTTGGATTGTTAGCAGGACTTGGCGTCGCTGCGTTCTTATGTATGTGGCAACTTACTTATCACTGCAGCTGACTTCTGTGTAGGCAGCGTTTCTTTGATAAGCCGTGTAGGTAAACAAGTGTCCTCAGCTATTGCTTTTGATTCATCGCAATCAACAGCAGCATTCAATAACATTACAAATCCCATAACAAAAATACCTTATTTGTTGACCGTGTCTGGTCACCATAATGCAGCGATAGGAATTTATTGATATCAGAAGAAACTGCTGTTGAGAAAACCAAATGACTTGGACGCTTGTCAACTGGAGGAACTAATTTGGCCGGCGGTTGGCAAACCGGAACCTTTGAGAAATAGGGCCTTAAATCATTAATTCATCCAATCCTAATAACTTCGACGTTTTTCCAAATCATAATAAAAAATATATATGTACTAGCTGAATACCCGGCGTTGCCCGGGTCCTTTGCATTGTTAAAATATTATTCTTATGAAATAATAATTTAAACTGGGTGCAAATCGATGTTAACCGTTTAACATTGGGGAAAGCTACGAGTATCCAGCCCATACACCAAATTTCCAGTTCATAACTGTATTAAATTCTGAGACTTGTAAAACGTCTAACACTCATACTATTAACATATAGTAAATACTAATTTTCTTATCGAAAGGTATAGATCTGAACCACTTTTAAACCGTTTTTAGCTGCTTTCAAAACGGTTCATTTAATACATAGCCTTTGATTCTTTTCTAGTCGATATGAACATACTGTCAAATACCGTAAAGATCGGCTCGGCGGCTTAGACGCCCATAAGGTACAAATTTACATACATACTAGCTGAATACCCGGCGTCGCCCGGGTCCTTCCGATTTTTGTGAGAGCGTCTATATTCAGGCTAGTGCTGGCAGCAAGTCGCCATAAACATTTTTGACCGTGCGATCTTTTTCTCTATTTAACCATCTTCATTATAATCTAATCTCATGAATACTTTGCAAATTCAGTGACTTTTTTGACCGTTTTGTTTATTCCTCCTATTTACCCATCTACAATTGCCGTCTGTCAAATTTTCACAATAATCCAGGCTCAAGTCCAAAACTTGCAAATTTCGCAATATGTTGGACCGTGTAATCTACAGCTTCCATTTACCAACGCCTGCATTATAATATAAGCGCTTTCATAAATTCGGGGCCAAGCGTCTAACCATTGACCAAAATTTCATGGTAATCGGATGAACGGTATAGTTTTTGAATTTTCGCGGTTTTTGGACTATTTCCCGCACATTTCTTCAAATCAGAATCCCTCGCGAGCAAGCGTCCAAAAGTTTGACAATCGAACATTTTTCGAATTTCGCGGTTTCTTCTACTTGGAAACCTTCCCGGGCAAGCGTCGATCACATTCTCAAAGTTTTAGCGAAAACGTAAATTTTGCAATTTTCGCGGTTTTTGGACCGTTTTACGCAAATTTTTTCAACTTAGAAAACTTCCCGGGCAAGCGGTTAACCATTCTCCAAAGTTCCATCACAATCGAAGATTTAGCAAATTTCGCGGTTTTTGAACCATTTTCCGCAAATTTCTTCAACTTAGAAACCTTCCCTGGTAAGCTTTCAGCCATTCCCCAAAGTTTCATTGCAATCGGATGAACGGTATAATTTTGTAAATTTCGCTATTTTTGGACCATTTCACAGACATGAGACATAGCCTATGACACTTTCCTGATCGACATGAACATACTGTGAAAAATTCGTGAAGATCGGTTCAGCGGCTTAGACGCCCATAAGGGACAAACATACAAACATACTTTCACTTTTATATAGATGTATAGACTAGCTGAACACCCGGCGTCGCCCGGGTCCTTGCATTAATTTGATTCTTATGAAAGCGTTTATAAGCTAGTTACAACTGGCTGCAAATTGATATTAACTACGAAACTACGAATTTCGTAGAAACTTCGAATTTCGAACCCATTTACCAAGTTTCCAGTTCATAACTTAATTAAGTTCTGTGACTTGCACAAAGTCTAACACTCACACATAAACACCAAATTTCCAATAGAAAGGTGTAGATCTGAACCCCCTTTTAAACCGTTTTTAGCCGCTTTTGCACCGGTTCACTTCATACTTAGCTATCCGACAATTCGATTCTGCTTATGCATTTATAGTATGACTGGGAGTCCAATTGAAAATCTTCGTTTTCGAGATGCGACGTAAAAGTAAGAAAATATCGCGATATTTTTGAACGTTCGATCCTCTCCTCTACGTATTTGACCGTCTAAATAATAATCTAAGCTCAAGAAAATTTGTAAAATTTTGCGTCTTTTTTTACCCTTTTTGACCCTTTGGTGTACACCTCCAAGCATTTTAGACCGTTTAGTCTGCATCTTCCACGTACCATCGCCCGCAGAGGAAAAAAAATTAAACGCTTTCATAAATATAATCATTTGATAATTTTGCAAATTTCGCGGATGATCGGTATAACTTTGCAATTTCGCTATTTGCGGATAATTTTCCGCCTACTAATTTAACTTAGAAACCTTTACAGGCAAGCGTCCTTCCATGCCGCAAAGTTTCGTCGCAATCGGATGAATGGTATAAATAAGCAAATATCAAGCTCGAGGACTGTTTCCCATCCACTTTGATTAGCCATTATCGCAATTAAATGAACGGAACTATTTTAAAATTCCGCGGTTTTTCGACCATTTTCCGCTTATTTCTTCAACTCAGAACCTTCCCGGGCAAGCGTCCAACGATGCCCAAAAGTTTCATCGCGATCCGAAATCGCAGCATGCTACTTTTACACTTCGTAGAGGCAATACTTCTCGACTCACTTTGGACGGAGCTCGAATTGCCCACAAGGACACCATTACATATCTTGGCGTCACACTGGAAAGGAGACTCAACTGGAGACTCCATGTTAGTCGGGTGTGTGGCACTGCCCGCTCAAAACTCCGGAAGATGGACTGGTTACTTCGGCCAGAGAGTGGCCTTTTCCCTTAAGGCTAAAGTCAGGCTTTTTAAGAAAATAGTCCTCCCTACTCTTAACTGGGGTATTACATGTTGGGGAACGGCCTGCACCACCACCATTAAGAGAGTTGAGGTTTGTGTTAGTAAGTCTCTTCGACGAATTTTAAACGCGCACCGTTATGTATGTAATACCACCATATTCCGGGACTTAGGCATTCCCACTTTATGCGAAACCATTGAGAAATATTCAAATCGATAGTTTCTCACAATAATCGATTTGCCACAATTCTAACAAGGCCCATTCGTCGGCGTATGCTGAACAAAATCCACCCAGCGGATTTGTGGATATTTCGACGAGCACCTCAAGATCGCCTTATTTAATTTGATTTATTAGTGAGTTCTTTCAGCATGAAAGCGTTCAAATGAATGTGAAGCATGCTTCAATAAAAACTATTTCGCGGTTTTTGGACCAATTTCCGCTCATTTTTTCAACTTAGAAATATTCCTGTTCAAGAGAACAGCCAATTCCAAAAATTTCATTAAAATCGGTTGGACGGCATAATTTAGCTAATTTCGCGGTTTTTTGACTATTTCTCGGTCATTTTTCTAACTTACAAACCTTCCCGGGCAAGCGGTCAACCATTTCCCAAACTTTCATCGCAATCGGATGAACGGTTTAGGCATGCATAAGGGACAGACAGAAAAACATTTATGACTGGGTATCCAATTGAAAATCTTCGCTTTCGAGATGCGACGTAAAAATAAGAAAATATTGCGATATTTTTGACCGTTCGATCTTCGCCTCTACATATTTGACCGTCTAAATAATAATCTAAACTGACAAAATTTTTTGCAAATTTTGCGACTTCTTTGACTCTTTGGTTTACACCTCCTAGCACTTTGGACTTCGGTTTTATCGCAATTGAATGAACTGTATTATTTTTTAAACTTCGCTGTTTTGGACCATTTTCGGCTCATTTCATTACAAATGACCAGCCTTCTTTATTGTTTTTAGAAACGAAAACATATTAGGGGCATCAGCAATAAAAAGGATATTTTTGGATTCTTACACAAGTGAAAAAAATCGCAGAATTGTTTGGGATGGTTCATTTCAAAGCTAAGGAGTGGTACTTTCCGATGGTATCAAAGAAAGTCCAAACAATAGAATGGATTCCCCGAAAAACGCTCCTAAAAAGGGTCAAAATAGGCACTTTTAGCAACTTTAACCTCAAATTACTGAAAATCTCGACGTGAAGGACAATTTCTGAAAACGCATTTTTGCTTAGCACAGGAAAATCATCTAGAATCACTACCAACCATTCAAGATACTGGACCTTGTTGCCTAGTGTTATTTGAAGTTTCAAGCTTAATAACCCTATGGCTATTTACTTTAAAAATAAAGGGCCTGGAACTTACTTGAAGAGCTTTTTTTTAGCTGAAATATAACTTTTTAAAAATGGTTTTCGATTTCAGAAGTTATTGTAAAACCATCGCCAAAAAATGGTCAAACTTAAGAAGGAAATTTCCAAAAATTCATTCAAAAATCTTTATCATCGCTTCGTCCATAAGCCGATTAGAGGCTAAGAATTGTGGCCTAATGTTATTCGAAAATACTAGGTATGCAATTTCTCCGGATAAAGTAGTAGTAGTAGTTCTTTATTGAAAATAAGAACAATTTGTATAATTAGGCATGGCGTTATTGCCGTCCGGATAAAGTACATTTGTTTAAATTAGTGCAAACCACATAAATTTTCACACTACGGCTTCGTAATTGCATTTTCATTTATTTGAAAATGGAAAATGAAAATGAAAATGCAAAAATAAGAGGTATAAATTGTCCGAATTGCGTTTTCAGATTTTCGGTTTCAGAAAAAGTCGACAAAATTATGGCATTCAAAGCCTAAAAGTTATGCACAAAGGCTGATAGAAATAATTGATTGAATTTAACAAGAACTAAGTACATAAGTTATAATGTGCAAAACGAATTTATTCCTATTCAAGTGCTAGATTTATTGTCAAATCAAAGCTATAGCTTTTCACAATGTATTTAAATTATACACATTAATTTTTTATCACTTACTTTGAAAATATAATTTTGTATAAATTATTTGTATTTATTGCACACTTCACTTAAAACACAAAAACTGAACACTTAGCATAATGCTAACAGTTTTGCAACTAAAAATGTACTTTTATTTCCTTCAAGATTTGAGAAACGCGCGCCGCTTCGCTGTGGGGCCCAACTGCGGAAGCCTTCTGCCATTCGATGCCTTTTATACAAGCACGATGGTCAGGCGACGGCGTTCGTTATTGGCAGGACGAAGGACCGAATTGTCTTCGTGTGTGAACTTGGTTGAAATATGCGGGCTATGCCAAGGCATTAGCAGAGGGTAAAATGGAAATGAAGAGATGGGTGGGGTACAACTAAAGACTGAGCTGGACGACAGGTGGTAAACTGTAACTTAAATTGCAACAAACTGTTGCGCGATGAAGTTGGATGGCCCAAACAGAAGGCGTGTGAGGAAATCCGGAAAGTTTGGTCAATTTTTGTAAGGTTGAAAATGTGCTTATGAATTTTTCCGGTTTCATTGCATTTCTCTCGTTTTTCACTAGGTTCAATTGGTTTAAGTTGCTTCGCTCGAGAATTTATTGTGATTCACTATAAATTAATTTCCCATATATTTTAATTAAAACACTTTACTTTTCACTCGGGGGAAATTCCAAACTGAAGTGCTATGACTATCTGATATATTGAGGAAGCCATTTGATTAGTTGATTTTATTGTTTCTATTTTTATTATTTTTTTTTTTAATTGCTAATTATTCTTAGTAAATTTTTGCAAAACGCGCGCGCCACTCAAGTCGCTTAATTATGATTGCGTATGCGGTATCAGAAGTGTACTGATTCCATATGCCTTGGGTAGCACACGTTTTATGTGGTTGAGGTAGTCGGGAGATGGAAAATCTGGCGTTGGGAGCGGGCAAACTATAAGCGTGGGCGCGAGCTCGCGCTTAGACACGGCGTCTGTCAATGGGCCATTGAGTTGTGTTTATGTTTTTTTGTGTGACTTGTATGGGATTTGGTGCGTTCTTGAACTATTTTGCCACAAATGCTTTTAGCTTATATAATTGTAATCCGATATCGAATTTCCTATAGGTAAAGCATCTAAAAACCGCAAACTACATACGTCATCGGGAGCCAGCTGAATGTGAATTAGTTAGCGTCTAGACACAGCATCAATGACATCCATCGAGAGTTGCAGAAATTCAGCGAAGAGATTTTATGGAAAAATCTAAATCGGAAGACGAAGCTATTTTTGGTTGCATGGAGCATGAACAAGAGCTGTTTGCACCGCTTGCTCTAGGACAGCTTTACGGTGTTTGGCTTTAGATCAGAGGGAGGCACGTTGCTATACAGGGAAATCAAAATTAACTATACGGCACGTGTAGAAACGACAGGTCTAAACGAAACGTGGTTCACCCTGGTAAACTTCACACGAAAATGTAGAAAACAGAAAGCTACACGTGGCGTGTAGAAAGTAACTACACCAACGTGTAGGATTACAAAAAGTAAACGAGGCATGCAGAAAAGCTTAATGCTGCGTTGACAAATGCAAAGGCTACATGACAAAAGAAAATCAGCTTTTTTTCAAAGTATTTCTATATTTTTCATTAAGCTTTCTTATTACCACACGGAAATGTAGGTTTTCTACATTAACGTTCAGATATTCAAAACCTACACGCATGCGTAGAAAGTCTAAACGAAAATGTAGCTTAAAATCAGTACAGAAAAGATATACAGGGTGGCTGATGAAAGCTGCTACCAAAAAAAAATTGAATAACTCTTTTTCTATTTGATGAATCTACTTAATTTTTTTGTTCTGTAGATTGATCTTTAAATTTATGGAAAATGGATAATTGGGACACTGAAACAAGAATTTGGATTGTCCGCCGCTATCACGCCCTGGAGTCCGTAGTTTCGGTTCAAAGAGAGTATAGGCGCACGTTGGGCGGCAATCCTCCGACCAGATGGACCATAATGAGACTTGTTAACAATTTTGCCGAGCGTGGGACAGTCAAAAGAAGACCTTACCATCGAAACCCAACAGTTCGAACGGAGGAAACAATCGCTATGGTACACAGAGGGAAAAAACCGTGAACATTGGACTCAAAATGAGCACATTCGGTCACAAAAACTACACATGACCGGATTTTCTCACTTTAAGAACAATTTCTCACTTCAAGAACTTTTTTTTGAGAACGCAAAATCTTGATGTGAGTTGATGTGTTCCGTTTTTGAGAACATTTTAAAATTAAAAAAAATAAGGTCCACCGTACACAGGTCCGTCCAGTGTCCAGATCCAGGTCCACTCACTGTCCAAGTCCACTGTCCTGATCCACTGTCCATGTCCAGGTCCACTGTCCAGATCCACCGCGTCCATGCCGGCCCAGGTCCAAGGTCCGCAGAGACATCGCTTGTACAACAACACCCCACCCGCCTTGGATATTTATTATTTATTAAATAAATAAAAGTTTTTGTCGGACCTCACTGGGAGTAGAGCCCAAGACCTTTAGTGCTCGCAACGCGGGACGCGCGCGTAGGGCGTCTGAAGCGCGTCTGAATGCCTACATATACTTTTCGGTGGGGTGGTTGAGGTGAGCTGAATTGTGCTCATTTCAAGAATATTCGGAACATTTGTGCTCAAATATTTGAGAGAACATTCTGTTCACATTTTGAGATGAAGAAATATTATTTTCTGACCACGTTTTTTCCCTCTGTGTAGCTGCAGCCATACAAAACAATCCAAGAGTTTCGACAAGGAACTGATCTGCTCAAATGGGTATAAGTAGACAGTCATTTCAGCCAATTATGCACAATGACTTGAACTTATTCCCATATAAAATTCAAATGGCCAACAAACTGAACGCAGCAGACTTGCCGATTCGCTTGGAATTTTGCCAGAAGATGCTTCAAATGGTGGAAGAAGACGAAAACATGTTGAACTGTCTTTTTATGTCTGACCAGGCCCATTTCGACTTAAACGGCAGCATAAACAATCAAAATTGTCGAATATGGAGTGCTTTCAACCCACAGATACTCCATGAGACGGAATTGCATCCACTTTGTGTCACAGTGTGGTGTGCTGTTTCATCACGCTGCATTGTCAGGGCCCTTCTTCTTCGAAGAAAACGGTCACACCGATACTGTTACTGGAGACCGTTACTTGAGCATGTTGAGAGAGTTTTTCTATCCAGAATTACACCGAAAGAGAATTCCTTTCAAGTCTGTGTGGTTTCAGCAAGATGGTGCAACTCCTCACATAGGTAATTTGAGCTTAAAGTGATTTAAAATGTTTTTATACTTTGTACCAGAGGTACACAGAGTATATTAAGTTTGTGCAAAAGTATGTAACAGGTAGAAAGAAGCATCTTCGACCCTATAAAGTATATATATTCTTGATCAGCATCATCAGCCGAGTCGATATAGCCATGTCCGTCTGTCCGTCTTTCTGTCTGTCCGTATGAACGCACAGATCTCAGAGATAGTAAGAGATAGAGGTTTGACATGTATGGGACATATGCTTCTTATACTTGCAGGCAGATCAAGTTTATTTTAAATTTTTGCCACGCCCCTTCTGCCCCGCAAATTGGAAAAAACGTCATATCTCCCAAGTTTTCTTACTTCTTACGTCTTCCTTCTTAAGGCCCTGACGGACTGACGACGAAACGAGAAGTTTCATACAAAAATTGAGAGAAGAAGACGCAGGCGTAACGATTTCCTTGCACTTTACGTTTTCCCCCGTTGGAGTCAAAACGTATATTTGCGCTTAACAGCGCTAAACAGAGCTAAACATCTAATACGTGAACACTATGTTAATAGGCTGTAGGCCTTATTTTGCGTTGCTCAGCTGGTGCAATATTGTTGCCACTAGATGTTACGCTGTTACTTTACAAGTATGCTAGTATACTTTACAAGTATGCCAAAATAAAATAAAATTTTAATTGTGAAAATATGGCAGTAAAACAAAGCGAAATAGCCGATTGGAATTGTTTTCTCATGATGACAAGGTTACGCTGATTTTGGAAGGATTCATCCCACTCCAAGCATTAGGACTTAAATTTTGTTAACAAGACTGCCTGAGCTTGTTCAGGCTCGAAGCTATGCAACGACAGCCATTAAGTTTGGCTTTCTGTATGTGAGTCCAATTTTGCTTTCATTGCGCTTTGCAATTTCCAACTGCTTAAAGTTCTGATTGCATGGAATTGGCTCAACGAGCAGAAGTCATTCAGCGAAACGCCTTCTGATGATTGGATTGGATATCCATGAAACATCTGTAAAGGTTTGTCCACGCTCTTTTTGCTTTGTCAATGCATAAGTTGTGAGCAAACGCAACTTCTTGACCTCGAGCCAGCGAACTCGTTACTAATTAAACATTAGAAAGGTCGCCAAATAAATTGAAAAAATAGATAGTGAAAAATTATCCTTCGATATCTCGATAGATACTATGGATAGATTTGATATACTAAACCATAGTACAACAAACGAGGTACGGCGCTCCCAGTATGCGCCCTCAGGAATGTACTTAAAAAGTACGCAAAACGTTTGTGCTTTGCGTAGTCTTGGTGCAAAAGCAAAAGCTTTGTACTCAGTCGTCCCTCATCGAGCAACGTGAATGCATTGCACGCCCAACAAGCCACACCTACTTGCACAACTTGACAACTACCTTCTTCGCTGGCATATCTAAGCCGTAAGTACCCGGCCACAACGAGGAGAGCTCCAATTTTGGCAAACGATGCCAGCTTAGGCCTCATCTCCATTCACGCGATCGAGCACAAACGACCAGGTAATCCTCTGAACGCTCGTTGTTGGCATTTGCTGCAAGCCTGAGTCATCTACAAGTTCTCTAAGATACGTGCAGTCGTGTAAGTAACACGGCTGTCGCCAACATGCGACGTCCAGCTACAGACCCTCGCATTCGCACATCATCCCATTCTGGTTCAGTTGGTACTACTACAACAAAGCCCTCATCCGAGGCACCGACAAAGCCCTCAACGCGAGGCAGCAAAGTCCTCATGCGAGGCAGCGACTAAGTCCTCATCCGAGACAGCGACAAAGTCCTCATCCGAGGAACATCGATTCTGGTTCATTCGTGTCTGCTAAGCACACGTCTGTGAATCAGAACAACAAAGCCCTCAACGCGAGGCAGCAAAGACCTCGAAATATTATTTTGTTTGTTTCAAAAATTAATTGGTCTTCTAATTAAAATTCGTAAAGGTTCAAGCCTGAACCATCAATACCATTGGAAATTTTATTTAAGCCCCCGAACCAGAGCTCTGCAAAAAGCCAATTTTAAACCTGTTCTGATATTGTTTAATACGGCTAGCTTAGGGTGTCCCAAAAAAAGTTTTTTTATTATTTTCACGGGTGCACCAGCACTTTCTGAAAGCTTATAGAGTAAAGTATTTTTGAGATTTTTTTCAGATTTTCTACAGATCTATCAGATTCCCCTGATCGTCAAAATTTAGCAATCTTGGACAGAGTCATAAGAAACGCAATATTTAAAAATCGTGTTAATTTTACAATTGGTTAAGGTACTTTCAGGAGGAGTCAAACCTAAATTTCTTAAATATCTTTTATGGGACATCCAGTAGACCGAAAAATAGAACAAACTGCGTTTTCCGTATCACCAAAGAAGCCTTGGTTCACGAATTATGGGCATTTTTGTAAAAATTATTATTTAAATCATGCAATGAACAAAGCATTAAAAATTATAACTGTAGAAAGGTAGGAGCAAATTTAAATTTTTTTTTAATAGTTTAAAATTTACCTATCTTTTAAACTGCTAAGCTAGTTTTTTAGTTTTCATAGAAATTTTAAAAGTTATGATGCGTGTTTTACAACATTTATGAAAAAATTACTTTTTGGTACCTGAATGAGCAAAAGCATAACCAAAACTTATTGATTATGCCCGTAAAAGTAAAATATGGATATTTTTCTTTATACTTGTTGATTTAAAAACTAAGAAAATCGTGTATTGATAGGTAAAATTCAAAAACAGCACGAAATACCCGATTTTAGGGGAAAATTCGACTTGCGCAACCTCTAAACGTCTTCCGAAAAATCTGAAAAAATCTCTAAAATACTTTACTCTATAAGCATGCAGAAAATGCAGGTGCAAAAAAATTTTTTTTGGGTCACCCTAGGCTAGCTACCGCTCGGAACCGCATCTAAGCCAAGAAATTATTTAACACCATGTTACCAAACTACACATTGAATTTCATCCACATTTTAAGAGGGTAAATATCTATTTGCATATTGTAGACATCGAATTCACTTAAATAAACTTGTGACATAGCCCACAAGCTATCACATATATTCACTATTGTACTGTAGATATATATAAATGTTTAAAAGGTCTTGTGGCAGTATTAATACGGCGCCAACAGTTAGGTCTGTCAAAGCTCTACATACTATTTCGACAACTGCACTTAAATAAAATCCGCATTTCAGACTCCCCTAAAATTTTGATAAATTTTGTGTTTTAAATGTTAAATGTAACGGCTTAAGCCGTTACTTTGAAAGCTATTCAGAGCCACAAATGGTCACCCTAAATCTGTTTCAGTGTTGGTTCGCGTTAAAACACCCTCTGAGGGGCGGCAGAATTTAAATTCAAGTTCAAATGTTATAAATGTTTTAATATACATTTTAAAATGCTCATTTCTTAGAATATTTATTTAATTAATTGGTAAATAATACATAAAATTTGTTCGCTTAATTTGTTCATTTTGGAATGGAAAATTTTCTTTCAGCCGTTTATAGATAAGGCTCTGCCTGCTCTTCAATCCAGGCCATGTGATGAGTAACACAGGTATACACACCAGGAAAACCTTCGCGTGCACAACCCACACCCCAGGATACAATGCCCACCAAAACGCCCTCAACAACTAAAGGACCTCCAGAGTCACCTTGACAGGCATCTTTGCCGCCCTCTACGAATCCAGCGCACAACATTTCATCAGTAATGGTATAATCCTTGGTCATATATTGCGCTCCGCACACACTCCGATCCACAATTTCCACATCAACGGCACGCAGCATTGCAGGCAAATTTTCATCCTCTTCGGTACGTTTTCCCCAACCACTGACCACCGCATGACTTCCTGGGGCAGGTGTATCCACAGCCAATGCAATAGGTTGCACCAGAGCGCTATACACCAAAGGTTCCCTGGTTATAATCAAACCAATATCATTCACATGCGTCTTCTTGTTGTAGCCGGGATGATGAATCAATTTGGTCACCTTGACGCCCTGCTCCTCGAGATCTGCTATGGAATTTTGTCCAGCCACTACGCGTATATAAGAGGCAAAACGTCCCTTGATGCAGTGAGCCGCCGTAACAACCACCCGAGGAGCATAGATACTGCCTCCACAGATATGTAGCAGCATATAGGTCTCCAGGCGAACAGAAACCTGATATGGGTAGTCACCGATATCCGCCTCAGACCCTCCAATAATCAGGGGACTAATGGACGCGGACTGATTTACCGCCACCAGGGAAAGCACAAAGCAGAGAACTACAGCCAAATGTCCAGACATTTTCACGTTCGTTTAAAGTTGCTGGTTCTGCTGACCATCATCGCCTTTTATACCGTTTAACTAACTCAAGAAAGCTTATCGCTTCAAAATCCGATACCATTTTTGGATTTCCATAAATTTAATGGGTACATAACAGCGCGCCATGTTTATATCCACCAATAAAGATCATTGCCGGTGGTCTTCTAAAGGTAAAATTCTGTGTATCATAAATTACTGATAATTCCAGTAAGTTATAGTTGAGTCATGCGGGGCTATTTAATTGTAATTAAACTTTGCTCTACAAAAATGAATCGCTAGACTTGTAATCGTGATCCAGCGAAGCGTGTCTGGAGATTAGAGGAGCCACTCGTAACTGTGCAGAGATTTATAAGCATAGACCTGGGTACTGCAGCACCTGATAGACCTAATCAGCTAGAATTTTTGCGACTTTTTATTCTTCACCAACTGTTGCGATATAAATAAATGATTTATGAGCGATATCGAATTTGGTAGTCCGACAGGAGCACCGATTTAGTGGGTAATCATCTTCATCAAGACATGAGTTCTACGATAAGAAAAATAGTAGCAGGTAATTTTTTTTTATTAGTCATAGAGTCCAAAAAACGAATTACTAAGGTGTGATTCCAATTAAATAGAAATGTTTGCGCAATTATCAACAAATTTGAAGATAGCGTAAGCTAAGAGAGATTACAATTGGCTCATCCTTTAAGAGGAGATCATGGTGAAATAAAATATGTTTAGGTCAGTCGAGAAAATGTCCCTATTTTTGAGCTTACAATAGTCAGGCGTTGTTCATATTTGATTATTTGAAAAATGCAATTGTCATCTTGTTAATAATAGGTACACAGTTTGTAAGAAAAATTCAAAACTACTTATCTACCGCAACGACCAAGTAAGGAGTACTTTTTTACGATATGACCTGGCACACATCGACTAGTCATCGTCGTATAATCAATAACAAGACATTACGGGAATTGTTAAATGGGATCATTTAAATGACAAAATGTGGTATATGTCATTATAATGATTATACCTACACAGATAAAACAAAATATGTAAAAACTACCCGAAAATTTAGTTTTTCTACACGTATCACTTGGATTTTTCACCCACTACGTTTGTGTAGCATTTCTACATGCCACGTTTAGCATTCTTATTTCGAAATGCGGCAACGTTTATAAAAAAAACGAGAGAGTAAGTTAAAGTCGGTCCTGCGCGACATCGATATACCCATTACTCAGGGCAATTAGTGCTTAACAGCCTTTCCTTGTGTTAAATAACAGAGCATTAACATTAATGTGACCATTTCAACATTATGTAAGCAACCACCGCATGCAGCGCGAAAAAATATGCAACGTTTTTTATATCAGATCGTTATGAAAATTTCAGAGATTGTAGATATTGAGCACATACACTACTGCAAAATATGAGGTTTATTTAGCAATCCGCGACTAATTTTTTATTAGTGAACTTTCAAGATATTTGTCAGCTTTTAATTTAACCCCAGTCGATATAAGTAAACAGCATTGATGCTGCAGTTGTTCAGTGATCAATTTTTCAAAAAGTTTCAGAATGTTTTCAAAAAGTTTCAGGAGGTGAGTTTTATAAAGTCACGAGGGTTCTAGATGTTCGATTTATTGTCTTGTTTTTGTGGTAAAAAATAAGTTGGCTATGCTCAAGGTATCAGACACAGAATTAAAAAAGAAAAAAAGATGGTGGAAATAAGCTGTATTTAGGTTTAGAGTTAGCGAAAGAAAAAAATTGCTTAGGGTTGCGACAGAGTATTAAGCGAAATCGGGTCTTAAGCCCATCTGCTTAATTGGTTTATTTCGTCTACTTTTACTTTCTTTAGGAATGTCAATTAACGAGAAAACTATGGAGGGCTGTTAGAGGATTTGAAATTTTAAAATGTACTAGTTCTACTTATCGATAACCTCGATTCAATAGTTTCAGCAGATATCAAACACTACATCGTAAGTCGACTGGTTACCTCAGTGATTTTTGGTATATTTATGTTAACCAGTGCCGGTCACACTGAAGTCTAGAAAACTCGTGAAAAAGGAAAAACTTCTCTCTCAATATAAATATATATATATATAATTCAACAATTGTAAAGAACAGTGAAAAACTAACAAAATGTCGCTATTCGGTGCGTTAATGGGCGATTTCGATGATGACTTGGGCCTCATGGGCATGAAGTAAGTTAGCTACGCTCCTTCTTGTATGTGTGCGTGGGTGTGTGTGTGTAGTTGTAGAGCTTCGATGTGTTTTGCGGCTGTTTGGGGCGTGGAAAAGCCCTTTAAATTGTGAAAGATTCATAATTCCAAGTAAATAATGATTAGTAAATGAGTTTAGGCAACAAACCGCTTCTGTAGAAAGTTTTTCATCTAAATACATAACTGTGCATGTGTGTATGTATGTGTGCAGCATGCTGGGCCCAGCCAGCAGTGGGCAATCGATAATTTAAATTGAACAATGGCAGGCGTGCAGGTGCAGTTAAGAGGGAGGCGGAGGTGAAGTACACAAAACAAAATGCATTTGCAATCGTTGCTTTGCTTATTTGTCTAGTTGGTTCCACTGCCACGATTTGTACATTCATATGTACATATGAATTTGTTCTACTACAATAAACCAAACCGCATTCAAACAACCAGGGACGGTTTCAGTTTATAGAGGGGCCGTCCCATGATTTATTGTATCATGGGGCCATCATATAAAAAAATCTTTAAAAACAGTTTTAGAGTCCAAAAAATAGTGGTAAAGTAACCTTGGTGCAGGTTTGAATTAAACAACTCCACAGCTCAGCTGAGCTGTCAAAAATTAGGAAAATGCTTGTCCATTTATTGCGTATATTTTCTTTAACAACCGGTTGTCGACACAATTTCCAAACTTCTTCCAGAGTGTGAGCGCCTGCACACATTAACGAAGGTCTACATTAAGTCTTAAATCTCCAGATTTAAGCGGTTTAGGCTGTGAGCTGATATGTCAGTCAGTCAGACAAGTGGAATTGAGAACAAGGCTGATAGTTTTGTCTACCACTGATTTGGAACGAATCATATAGAATTCCACTTCACAAAAAACAATCTAGATTGGATGTTGAGAATTATCGAGGCATTGCAAAGCTTTCTGCCATTCCAATATTCTTCGAGGAATTGATCAGCTTGCAGTTGCAGCATCTCTGTAGCAACCTTATATCTAAATCACAGTTTTCATCACTGATAAATCGCCGTTTTCAGTCCAGGTCTTAAACCGATGTAATCGTCTTCTGACCGTCTGGTTAATCATGCTCTTCTCTACTATTGGGCTACATTAAGTTAGTGTACTGGATCTTGTCGTACTTATCTGATGGAATTAAACGAGTTCTGTTTAACAATGTCTTGTCAACAGTTGTGGACATAACTTCAGGTGTTCCGCAGGGCAGTCTTCTAGGCCCTTAGCTGTTTGTTCTTTTTGTAAACGACTCACAGTGGCTGGTTTTCTGAAAACACGTTGCAAAAATCAAACTTTTGAACTATTTGAGTTTTTCTCATAATTTTGTTTCTTAATAATCTGAAAACTTCAAAGATTTTTTGACACATAGTTTTTAAGGTTACGCCCACAAAAAAAGGCGTTATTAGATCGATAATCGATAGATAGATAATTTTAAATATCTTGATCAATTCCTAATTAAAGTGTATCAATAGATTTGCCAAATTCAACAACTCGAAATTGGATTTTTGCAACGAGTTTTTGGAAAACGAGCCACTGTGCAACCTCCGTCAAGTTATATTGCACCAGCAGTTGCAGTTGACGTTAAAATCTGCCTTCCATACTTGAATTGGTTCTTGCACACTCGCCTACAGCGAGGACCTAAATGAACTGCAGAAGTGGTGTTTAAATAAAATTTATTTTTTTCAACATTCTTTACGCTAAATGATAACTTTTTATAGTAGCTCTCCTCATATTGTCTCATAATCTAAAGGGAATCACGTTTTAGTTCAAATTTCTCAAGTAAATGATGTTGGTGTACTTTTTGATTAGAAATGGTGTTTAAACACACACATCGCCGCCACAGTAAATAAAGCCAAATGAGTTTTGGCACTTATTAAACGCTGGTCTAAAGAGTTTGACGACTCTTATTCAACGAAAACTTTTTACATATCTTTAGTAAGCAATCGCCTATTGAATGTGTTCAGAAACCATTTTTTATATTCGTTCTTCGCAATCTGAATTGGGACTTTAGAAGGCTTGTACCTTCTTACCAATCACGGTTAAAATGAATCTATTTTCGCTCTTTGCAATGGTGTCCTATATTTGTGCACAAGCTTGTTCTCTTCTATAAATTTAACAGTTCCCTCGAGGTTTACTCGCTTATTACGGCCACTACGCTTGTCTGTCTGCAGGTCCAACTACGCCCTACAAGAACCTCTTCGTGTCTTATGCTCTAATTATAATTCCCCTTACTTAATTTTTCATTTCAAAAGTCATTCATGGTTATCTTAAGTGAATTTGATCAGAACCTTGATTGATCCAACCTGTAAACCAATTACATTTCCATTTCGCTTATATAAATTTAATCATAAGTCAGCTTTGAAACTCTCATAATTCTGGAAATTAAAACTGTAAGAGATTTAATATTATCAAATATTTTTCCTTCCAAAAACAGGTGTTTATAAATACCCAGCTTATTTAGCTTAGTAGATTTATTTGAAACATCTTTCAAATTTTAACTTATCCATCAAAGTACTTTTTCTAGCCGAGGTGGCTACACAAGACAAGTTATATGTTATACCACAGCTTCAAATCGGCAAACTGAACCCTTTTCAAAAATATATTGATTAAACGCATGGAAGATTTGAACCGAACCTTTTTCATTTGTGGTCTTGGATTCGGCTTAGCGTGTTTTAGTGATTAGTTTTAGTACTTCTCTTTTCCCCCCACATAAAGGAATCGATCCTGAAATCGTATCAATGGGTCATCGCGTTAACTTTCAATCAAATCTATAAAGTACATTTCATTTGTCAGTTCATTCCATTCTAGTTGTAGTCAACTTTCTTGTCACATTTTGTTGTTGTTTTATACCTTGTCTTTAGTTTAGAATGAATGCGAAACGTAAACGAAATTCTCGCAGTAAAAAAACAAATCAGCAGCAACAACAACATCCAGTGGCAAACAACGAAGATAACATGGATCCAAAGTAGACTTAAATTTTAAACGTTTTGTGAATTTTGACTAAATTCCCGATTTCTCAACACAGCAATCACATGAACCATCACATGAATGCAATGAATATGCAAATGCGCAGCATGAATCGTCTAATGAACACCTTTATGCCGGATCCCTTTAATATGCATGGAGGAGGATCACCATTCGATCCGCCAGTATTCCAGCAGCCGGGAGCTTTAATGGAACGCAGCCCGATGGGCGCAATGCCAGCCATGAGTCTCTTTGGCATGCCCGTCATGCCAAATTTCAATCGTTTGATTAATGCCGGTATGTAACCCCCTCTCCATTTTCCTAAAAAAATTATTTTAATTTTTGTTACTTATTTTTTATAGACATAGGCGCCCCGAGTGGCGCTTCATATTGCCAAAGTACCGTTATGACCATGTCCTCGGGTCCAGATGGTCGTCCTCAGATCTATCAGGCCAGCACCAGTACCAAAACCGGACCCGGCGGTGTTCGCGAGACTCGCAAAACAGTCCAGGACTCACGCACGGGTGTCAAGAAAATGGCCATTGGTCATCATATAGGCGAGCGTTCTCACATTATTGAAAAGGAGCAAGATTTGCGTTCGGGTCAGCTGGAGGAGCGTCAGGAATTCATCAATCTGGATGAGGAAGAGGCTGAACAATTTGATCGTGAATTTACCAATCGGGCCTCACGTGGAATGAGTGGTCATGCTGGAGGCGGCAGAGCCCTGCCAGCCATACGTGCTGCTCCGGCTCCAACTTCTACCCTGACCATTGAGCCAGTGGACGATGATGAGGATGACGATTGTGTCATACAAGAGCAGCCGCCATTACGTACATCGGCTGGCCGTGCCTTGCCTACGCCTCCAACGGCTCCACATACCAGGTAACTTAACGTTTTGAAGGAGTTTTTGTCTGTAGAATTAAGTTGGTTAGGATTTGGTTGCTCTACCCCTCTCCACTCTGCTACTTTAATTATGCTCCACACGAATTTTTAAAAATTTACAAATCTGTTTGTATTTTTACTTGCAGATATAATTACTAAAAAGAAATTACTAAGAAATCTAAACCAAAAAATACATATATTTTATCAGAATTGCATATTATATATATATTTCTGCTACTTACATTCCTAACTAAACTAAAACTTAAAACCTGTATAAGACACAACCTAGACCAACATATTTTGAGGTAGGCGGCAAATTTTTACGAAAAAACTTCCCTTAAACCAAAATTTTATTTAGAAAGTTTAAGTAAAAATATTAATTTTCGCTTTTCTATTCACTCATCTCGATCATCCATCTCAAAATCATGGTTGCCAAACCGAAAAGAAACCTTTTGTTGTATAATCTCCTTTCAACTTTTCTTCGACTCGATTCCATACTACGACTACGAATGACTACGTCAACAGCAATGCAGCAGCAGCAGCAACAACAACTACAGAAGCAGCAGCAGCAACCACAACTTCGCCACGTCGCAACGCCGCGTCCACCGTCTACGATCTAACAAATAACAACTATTTGAACAGCGGCGGAGGCAATTCGCGTCGCTCGTACTTGCGAAATGGGCAACATTTGGCCACGCCCCGTCGACCATTGCGTACGCCGCCCTCATCGCCCTTGACCACAGTATCCAGCGCTAGTCACAGCATTGCCGGCACTCCAAGGTTTGTTTGTGGGCCCACAAAACATGTCAATTTTCTCTAGGATAAGCCAAATCGAACTACCCAACAATAACAATACAACGCTTCGTGACAAATTTTCAAGCTTCCCAAAGCTTTCTATATCTTCACTTAACCCGCTTGAAGTTATACAATTTATTTAATATTTAGGGTCGGATAACAATTGTTAGCAAATCTCAAAAGCAAATGAACATTTCCCGCCATTTGCTAAGACTCTAGTATTCTCTCCTTCTTGGGATCCCAATTTTCATTATCAAATTTCAAATCTCGGAAATAACACTTGAAAGTTCGCCAATTACTTAACCGGTCTAATAACCAACAACTCTACCCATATTAAAAGCTTGTATATTTTCAAGCTAGAATTAACGAAAATGAATTCTTTAGCTGAAAGAAACTTCCTTTTCCAATTTTTGATTATTTTGATTAGTTCTTAAAAAAAGTCGTGTATAAAGATTTGATTTCTCTTTTAAGAACTAGGTTGATATTTATTTAATTTGAACATGTTATTTAATTAAAGAAAGAAAGAAGCTTAAGCTTCATTCACGTTCCTCTAAATCAAAGAGGAGTACCAACCCTGCTGGAGGAGCGTCCTCACCCTCCGAATCGGCTCTTTTGATCAGTCCTTTCACGAACGATTTCCATTTTTGCACTAAGTTTTCACTTTCATTGCTTAAGGCTGATTTCCAGAACGCACGAAAATCATTTTTCATGCCGAACTTCACATGAATTAGAAACAATTTTGAATTCTGAATGCTTATGAAAAGCTGTTTGAATGAAGTATTGTGCCGAAATAAACTTTTGTCATCTGGAATCAAGCCTTTATGGGGAAAATTCAATCACCATTTTCTGAGGTCAATATGGACTTAATTTCAATTTAACAATGGCTGCAAACCTAAAAAAGTTTGCTGATCTCCGGTTTGCGAGTTCGAACCAAAGTTTACCAATGGTTAGTGTTTCAAAAAACGCTTTGTCATTCGTTTTGGCCAGTTTTAAATCCGATTAATTTGTTAATTTATTTGGAAAAACCTGTTCAACTTGAGTCGATGTTGTGAGTGATGTTTATCTAAGCTTCTTGCTTTTCCGCATCATTCAATAAAGGTTGTTCTTCCTTATAATAACAAGCCTGGCAGCGACACTTCTACGGAATTGTGGAAGCTGGTTTTCTTCGGAAACAAAAAGTTTGTATAAAATGTATGCATTCTTAGCACCCATGTCAAGCATGTTCTCAATATTACTTCCACTGCAACTTTTCGGAACGGACTTGATTCATATCGACGCATTTCCGCGAAAGTATCTTATGTTAAAAAACCAAATTTTACAGGAGAAGATTTTTTTTAATTACTCAGCTTAAAATAGGCATGATGAAATTTTTATAGGTTGTATTGTATTATGTATTGTATCAATAATGGCTCCTTTTTCGGAAAAAATTTGGACATTTCAGCATACGATTCTTTCGCGCGCTATGTTTGACATACGATAATTGAAAACAAGAAAGAAAGTCGGTCAAGCCCGACTATAATATACTTTGTACCTGTGAAAGTTTGTGTTAAGGTGTGCGAAGTGCAGTCCACCGTAGTTGCGGCCAGTGCTGCCCATTACATTGTTTGTTTTTCTTATAACTCGACTATCGTTCATTCGATCTTTACCATTCCTTTGGCGGATCGATAAATTATCCTGATTACTAAATATGTCTAGGTACGAAACTTCCATCTAAGATTTTGTCCCATTCACGTCGAACCTCTTACCATCTCTGAGATCTGTTTGTTCATACAGATATTCAGATGGACATGGCTATATCGACTCGGCTGTTGATGCTGATCAAGAATATATATACTTTATAGGGTCGGAGATGCTTCCTTCTGGCTGTAACATACTTGTGAACAAACTTAATATACTCTGTGTTCCTCTGGTAAAGTAAAATCGGCTTGTCAAGATGACACAGCCCCAAGGGGCCAAAGCCGAGCCTCAATCTCTTGGCTTGTGCGCTGTGCAAGAGAAAGGGACCTACAGTTTAACGCCGAATCCGAAAGGCAGTTTTTGCGAGGCTTTTCATGGCTAATTACTGCAATGCTGGCGCCAACAGCAAGAGGTGTGGCCGGCTATAAAGTTTTATTCAAAGAAAAAAACTTTTCATTAGATGTTCCGAGGCGGGATCGAACCCACGACCTCATGCTCAGCAGTCGCGCACACTAACCGCTGAGCCACTCCGGCCACCTCTGGTACAGAGTATAATTAGTTGCACTAAAAAAATTTGGCAGGTTTCGCTGAGTTTTGCACTTATATTGATGTCCAAAAAGAGCACTTACATTTTTGGTCACGTGCTCTACGTCTGCTACCAACTTTCCACTAAATAACAATTTATAGAGAGCGGTCCGACTGAGCGAAAAAAAAGAACTGCTCACCTTAAAGGGTCTTTTTTCTGTAATATTTTTTTTCTTTTTTGTGTGTGTGTGTGTGCATTGTGCGATAGCACAAGCCCAGACGGATTTGTCGAAACGTGGTTGCCAAAAGAATGCCTTCTGGCACACTTCTTTTTACTAAGAAGAATGCACTACCAACTTTTGCAGTATGATAAAAGTCATATAATCTGTATGAAAACAAATGCACATTCCTTTTGGCAGTAGGTTAGAAGCGAAGAAGCCTGTACAACATGCAAACGTCCCTTCTAATGGCACGCATGCAGCACCCGTGCTATTGGAAACCAATTTGCGAAATCAGGCCCGAACGATTGTCGACCGTTCTTTTTTTCCAAACATGTTCTTTTTGCCGTGTGTTGGAAGGCATAAAATCTGCATAGCATGCAAACGCTCCTTCTTACGAAGTTAAACCAACAACAACAACCCTCGCAAACGTCGCTTCTAATAGAACATTTCCTGCTGCGTTTTGCCTCTCTTCAAAAGCGAAAGGAAAATTGTAGGTTTTTGCAACTACTTCCCAGTGGCAAAAGTTGTATACGGGATGTGCTTCTGGCATGCAGTCAAGTCCGACTGGGAGCCCAAACAGACACCTCATTCTCACATACTCACACGCAAATGACTTATAATTTTCGCTCGCGTCGATTCAGTCAGCGAATGCACAGAGCAAAAGGGAATAAAAGCCATTGGTTGTTCATTGAGCAAAGAGCGAAATGTTCAAGAGCCGATGAGAATGGCTCAACTCTGACTCTTTGCTCAAAGGGTTTGTAAATAACTGTTATTTTTGGACAGCGAAAAATGGTCAAATGTAATTTGCTTTTAGCGGAAAGCTCGTTGGAACATTGGCTTTTTCCAAAAGGTGGTCAGACAAACATTAATGAACCGATTTATAATTTTTGATATTTGAATTATCCTTGAACAAAGCATCAGATTGGAGTGCCATAGGAACCGTTTGTTACGGACCTGGAAAGTGAGCCGTTCTGCGTTAGAAACCTATCACCTCATATGCTAGGCGGATTACACAGCCTGAAGCGATATCTTTTGCAGTTTGGTTCAGAACTGACTACCATTCCAGGTATATGTAGCTCCTTCACGGCTGCTGCACCCTTTGTTTTGCATAGAACATAGAAACTTATATACAAATTTTTTATGAAAAATGCCAAGAACTGGGGAGAACGCAAATGCAGAAGTGAGTGATTAAACATATGGCAATCGGTTAAATTGAGCTTAATTCGTACGGCTTGTACTTTCTGCGGTGCGTGGTAAACCTCCCTGATAACTCTAATTAACTACTGCTGGCCGCATTTTTTTGGCTAAATGGTATACAAATCTATTAACCACTTCTTGCTCTCTTTCCTCTCTCCTCTTTACCAATATTATGGATTTTCCAATTATGCAGAGATTGGCGTTCATATAATACACGTTACTATCGCAAATAGAAAACCAAATCAAAAAAATTTATTACCACAACATAAAATGTCCCTAAAATATACATCACGATAACAACACACATAACCATATGTAAATCAACGCAATTAGAGACAACATACGGCGTATCCACTACTAACCTGCGTTACTAAGGCGTTATGCGACGACTCCAATGCTCCGCTCCACTCCACTCTGCTCTGCTCCAACCGCCTTCCTTCCATCATCAACTGCTGCGCAACATCATCGAAATGTCAACCAACTACGTGTAAGGCTGCCCGCTACCAAAGAAATAACAAAACACACACATTCTTTCTCTCTATAATAATAAATTATAGTACTTACACGTAATTCGCATGCAGCGTCCGTCCCCAAATCACAACTACTACTTACTACTTAGAATCCTACAGTTTCAGCAACGTGTCACACTTTCATCTATTATTTCGTTGGCTTTTAAACAAATTACTTAAACATTTTATGTTGTTTAACCTAAATGCATAACTCATCGATCCGTCGTTGTCTGACTACGTTTGTACTACGCTACGTTACGCTGAATTGGTCTTAAGAATAAAAGTCAAATTTCTTA
The DNA here is from genome assembly GCA_018904265.1 of Lordiphosa collinella. Taxonomy (NCBI): domain Eukaryota; kingdom Metazoa; phylum Arthropoda; class Insecta; order Diptera; family Drosophilidae; genus Lordiphosa; species Lordiphosa collinella. The sequence goes on from JAEIFV010000242.1 coordinate 66,507, forward strand.
CGTTGTTGTTGCTGCTGCTGCTGCTGTACGTACTCCTACTCTGATCCCTGCATACCGAACTAACGATCAAAATCATCGCTCTTTCCTTTTCTGTGATCATATTTACAAATTGATTATTTCGAATTGGCCTGTTTATTTTGTTTTACTGTTGACTTTTGAGTTAAATCTTGACTAATTCATTAATGGTATATTTCTTCCTTTAAACTAGCATACATCCACATCCCTATGCGGCACAGGCGCGCCGCCAGCATCGCTTGAAGCATCCCCATGCCGACGAAGACCCCGAATCCAGTTCCAAGTCAATGAAACGGGGCAAGAAATAGATTAATTGAGATGATAATATATCCTACTATAATCCGTACAAACAAACACACACACATGGACACACTACACATGAAGCAACCGTCTCTTATTGCAGACTTTTTATTGGGAAGCAAGCTACATACATATAGATCTAGTTTTAACTCTTCATTATCGGCTGCCTGCGTAAATTGTTGTTGAATTCGACACTCCCCCAGGTTTACGCAAGCAGCACTTAAGTAATCCCTGAAATACACACAGCGAAATTGGTGAACGAAAAATTTTAAGTTGTATTCAAAACATTAAACACAAATTCAAACTGAAAATTGTTAATTATAAGTTGAGTTTTAGATTTAGGCTTAAATTGTTGACGGAAGAGAATCAACCCATTTGAATAACTATATGGAAACTATTAACTATAAATAAAACATCATCGCTCCCCCAATAAACATATGTATCTATATATATAAAAATTACCTAAAGCTTAAGTAAATGTTGAAGTGAATTTAATTAAAACCCGTAAAATTATAATACAATTACAACACTAGTAAACAAGAAGTTTGGATGCATTAACTAGTTTTTTGGTACAGGTAAGACACTGAGAGATCTCCAAAGGATTTTACAACTTGTCTTGGTCTAGTTGGTTGGGTAGACACTAAACAGAGCCGGGGATCTGCCAGATTTGCTACAGTACCATGGACTTGAAATCAATTTATTAAGCAATCCCCAGCAACGCTTGGTTTGGCAACCAGTTCAAATTAGGAACCGTAGTTTGGTTTTCAGTATGCATTTTATATATTTTTTTGGTATTTGTCTAGAACAGCGACACCTGTGCTCAAAAAAAGTTCCATCGATTGACCGCGAATAATGAATAATTATCATTCTAAACATTTACTGTTCTTGCACCAAATTTATGAATGTGCTTTTCGTCAAAAAAATAATTAAAAATATCAATTTTTGATCGACCTACCCCTAGAATTTAACTGCAACAGCGTTTTGAGGTTCATAAAGCAGACCAATAGCAAAATACAACTTGATAGGTTTGGTCTAACTGACGTGGATGAGGATTTTTAATTTGAAATTATGTTGCCTGCGTCGCTTTTCTTTAAGTTGATTGACCACATACGTTGAACAATTCTATGACTACGCTCTGTGCGTCAGGAATCACCTGTGGAATCGGAATTTGAATATATATTCGAAAGTATTTATTTTAAGGCCATAATGTGTCTATTCGCCCTTTACATTCTTTGAGTGGGGGAGTAACCGCACTGTATCTTAAACCACTTGTAAGACCCCGCATTTTAAACATTTTTTAGACCGTAAAAGTCATTTGTGCTTAACTATAATGAATAATCTTCTTAATACGCGGTCCATCGAAAGTCATTTTTCTTAAATTTGTTGAGCAAAGGGACCTATACTAGATTCCCTTTGATTGTGGGGGTAAATCCTGGTTCTGCAGGAGCAACATATATCTCAGTTGTGCAGCAGAGAACATTCTGTTCAGATCTGTCGGATTTTTATTGAAACCAAGGCTGCAAACCGGTCCTAAACCAAACCCCAAAGAACCGGTGAATTTCAGGTTTTAGGGTCGCTCGAATCGAACCTTCATAATACTAAACCTTGCGAACCTAATCTCGAACCGGACTCCCTGGACAAAAAGGTTTCGCTTAAACAATCATTTATGTCAATTTCTTAAGAACTTTTAAAGCTTTATTATAAAACAAGAAAGAAAGTCGGTCAAGCCCGACTATAAGATGCTGCCCTTAATTGTTTGTTTTCCTTATAACTCGACAACTGTTCACCCGATCTTTACCATTCCTTTGGCGGATCAATAATTATAATCATTATTACTAATTATTTCCCGAAGGAACGAACCTTCTAGAGATATGAAGTTTTTTCCAATTTGCGGGGGCGGGAAATTGAAAATATACTTGATCTGCCTGCAAGTATAAGAAGCATATGTCCCATACATGTCAAACCTCTATCTCTTACCATCTCTGAGATCTGTTTGTTCATACGGACAGACAGAGGGACGGACATATCTTGATCGACTCTGCTGCTGATGCTGATCAAGAATATATATAATTTATAGGGTCAGAAATACTTCCTTCTGGCTGATACATACTTTTGTACAAACTTAATATACTCTGTGTACTTCCGGTACAGAGTATACAAATCTTTTCCCGATTCCACAAGTTTTAAACAAAACAGGAAATATTCAGTCGCATAGACCAGAAGAGGTTCTCTCGTTTGAACGTCTGTTTTTTCAGCAATAGAAGTTGCTTTAGATCTAATGAATATGTTTGGCTGATCTTTATTTATAAACTATTCAACCTGACTGACTGGTGGCCACCGCACAGCCCATACCATAAGAAATAGGAAGCTGAATTGTTCACAGTTGTTTCATCTTATGCTGAAAGTGAGTACTAAAAAGCAGTTTTGGAAAATTCTGTCGGAAAATGTGAAAAACTCAAAATAACCTGTTGTTTGCAGCCTTTCTTGTTTTTCATTCGATCAGGCTCAAATTCATTTTTAAAAGTCTCTATGAAAATTCAACAATGACTCCATACTATTTTTCCGGAAAATTAACCCTCTTGGTGAAAATTGGGTGGTAAAGGTTGAATTTTTATTCCCAGCTATTAGCTCTAAGTTCATTTTGTAAGTTACTCATACTGTTGGAAAATCTACCTCCAAAGTCGGAAAATGTTCGGAAAACTTTTGTATGAAACTTTTTCGTTTTACACTTATTTTTAAAGATCTATATAAAAATTCAACAATGACAGCATACCATTTTTCCGGAAAATTCACCTATTGGGTGGGAATGTGGGTAGTCATGGATGTATGGGCGAAAGTTTAGTTCCCAGCAACTAGCTCCAAACTTATTTTCAAAACTTCTCACAAAAAAATACGAAATCGGTAACTTTCAATTTTTGGAAAATCTACTCCTAAAGTCGGAAGATGACCGGAAAACTGCTGAATGTAGCTTTTCAGTTTAGAGCAGTGTTCGAAATGACTAAAACAAAATGATTTTTTCACTACGACTACGGAATCAAATCATAAAAACTAAAAGTTAAATAGTTATCATAAAATATGATTTGTTCAACTAGGCTAAGAAATATGAACAAAAACTAATCAAAATTTTAGTCATTAGTCGTTTTGCTACATTTGACTATTGACAATTTAGTTGTTTCAGTTGACTTGACTATCAACTGAGTAGTCGCTTTGAAACATACGAAATCAAGGGAACAGGGTATTATGTAACATGTAACAGTAAAATTTTGCAAAGTCTAATTTCAAAGTCGGAAATACACAATACAAAATTTATTAAATTCAATAGTTTAAAAAAATAATTGATTTGGTGAAGCACTTATGTAAATACTTTTCATTGGAGAACCTTGTCATGTTGAACATTTTTAGTTTTGTTATCAGGAGAAAAAATAAATAAAGCAGAGGGTTTGCCGACTCGTGAACATGCCACGTACAATTGACCATTAGAAAAACATGCATTTTCCAAATTCAGACCACAAACATTTAAGGACTTGCCTTTTGATTTGTTAATCGTCATGGCGAAAGCAAGGCGAATCGGAAATTGAATGAGAACTTCTTCACCTTTAAACTTTCCTTTGATTATCGTCGCGTGAATCACATCGGTCATCAATTTTCTTATTACCAAACGCGTTCCATTGCATAGTTTTGGTTGCAACCTATAGTTGCAAATTGTGCGGTGATTTTTAAATTAAATTAAAAACCCAACCTTAGATTCATCAGTCAAATGACGTCACAGACTCACAAAGTTATGCGAGTGCCTCCATTGCGCATTATGCGGCGCAAGAATTTGCTCTATCTTTTATTCATTGTATCATGGTATTTATGTATTTATATTAAGTTTGTGCAAGTATATGTAAAAGCCAGAAAAAAACACCTCCGACTCTATAAAGTATATATATTCTTGGTCAGCATCAACAGCTGAGTCGATTTAGCCATATACGTCTGTCTGCCTGTTTTGCATATTTTGCGATTTTTTGTGACCGCTTGGAATAGACCTGCTATTTACAGGTCTTATGGACCGTTTTTTGGACCATTAAACACTTTTTATGAGCGATTCTGTTAGGCGGGGCCTGTACAAATCCAACAAATGAAAGATTCAAACTCATTTTCCAATTTACATAAATATGGAATTTTTGAATTTAAAATTTTGGGAAATCTAATTGAAAAGTCGGAAAATGGGCAGAAAACTGTTGTGTGAAACTTTTTAATTTTCCATCCGATCAGGTTTAAACTCGTTTTCAAAGATCTATATGAAAATTCAACAATGACTGGATTCCATTCTTCAGAAAAATTCACCAAACTGGGCGGGAAATGGGTGGTCAAAGCGAAAGATCACTTCCAAGAGATTAGCTCCAACCCACTTTTCAAACCTACACATAAATAAATACGGAATAGATTGCTGTCAAATTTTGGAAAACCTACTAACAACGTCTGCTGAATGAAACTTTCTAGTATTTCATACGATCAGTCTCAAACTCATGTTCAAAGATCTATATGAAAATTCAACAATGACAGCTTACTATCCATCTGAAAAATTCAGCTACGTCAAGATTGTATAAAAGTTTAGTTCCCAGCGACTAGCTCCAAACTAATTTTCGCAGTAACATACAACAGAAGACCATTTTTTGAAATCCACCCTCAAAATTAAAAAATGGACTTAAAATTGTTGTATGAGGCTCATTTTGAAAGCATCACATTAAAAAATATTACTAGCATGACTTTTATGATTTTGGAAAATCTGGAAATTCAAAAAAATATCTAAAGCTCCACATTAAAAGTAAGTTCCATATGGGTGTCCAACAATATAGTATTTGCTATTTTTTGGGTGCAAGTCGGTGCGGTCCTACGATTAGCTTCATACTTATATTAAATGCTACACAAACAAAAATATGGATCAAATAAATTACAAATATATAAGCTACTAATTAATTAGAATGCTCTTGAAACACTTATAAACAAATAATAAACCCCAAAGTTATATCAATTCACTGATCCCCGCAAAAAAATTTAATAAAACTGAGACGTTCAAACGAGAGAACCCCCTTCTTTATATATAAGACTTTGATTGATCCATTCATCAACCGCCTCACGATTCTGTATATTAATCTATCAGTTAACATTAAAATTTGAATACATTACATTTCAAACGAAATATCTAACCCCCCAATTGTTGTTGTCCTTTTTTCCTTGACTAGTCCACCATTTCCATTTGGGTTTCCTCCGATTCTCGCCAATTGCGTTGAATCATTTCGACCAATTGTTTCCAAAATTGTGTACCCCTCACATAGTTGGCCAGGCAGAGACAAATAAAAGCCCACGCCAAGCCCAAATAGTAATCGGTTTGCTCTTCCGGTATATTAGACAGCGGTTCACTTTGGGTACTGTCTAAAATATGCTGTGGAATGGTCTTGGGATCCACTGTCTTCACATTGGTGTGGCGCATAATGAAGCGACCAAAGCTACGCTTCTCCGAATCCTTCCAGGCAGGGTCGTATTTGATCAGTGGTCTGCCTTGGTGAAAAATCATTAAAGTTGGCAAGGAAACGATACCAAATTCAGCATTAAAGCGTGTAAACTCATAGGCATCAATATAGGCTATGGGCAGAGTGGGAAACACATGGGGCAGCAAATTTATGACCGACGCTACTCGAGCGCATTCCAGGCTGGTTGCTGTGCAGAAATGTATGACCACACAGCTGCCTGGTTCGTGCCGTTTGGTGGCATTGCCTATAGGTTTCAGCAGATTCACTATATCCTTGGCGCTCTTCATGATAAGCAATTGCGGCTGCAAACTTGTCTTCGATTCTCCGGAGACGTCCTGCTCCGGCTGCAGGCATTTGATCATAATGGGTGGCTTGCGCTGTGCCGGTTCTTGATTCAGGTGTAGGATATGCTCATCATCCGGAGAACATGTGTAACGATCCAATAACAGAGCAAATGATTCGAAATTATAGTGACTCTGGCCGCGAGATTGTCCCAGAGATTGGAGGGCAGTGCCATTGGAGTAGATACCAAAATACTGCAAAGCGGAGAGCAGGCCCGAGAGTTCGGCATGGGCTGTGCAGAGTAGGCCTGGTATGGAGTGGAAACATAGTTGGTTTAACTTGAAATTGATTTAGTGTTAAATAAACAACTTACCAAGCAATAACAACAGATTTGCGTACATTTTTTTTTACAACATTAAACAGCTGTTCATTAATTAGTAAGTCCCTAAGTGGAAGGTGTAGTATGACCATGCAGCTGTGAATATTTAGGTACTAGAGATGTCCGCGTGAACTACTTTTCGTTCGTTTCACGCACAAAATGCGTTTCAACGAATTATTTTTGAAATTTCAATCAAGGCCAAAATTTTGTTCGTATTCATAAATGGAATTTTATTTGAGATTTATGCCCTGTCCTTACTACATCTGCAATTTGGATTTTCGCATTTTGGGCAAAATGTACATTTTCTCCCATACAAAACTATATGGCCACCTGTAGTGTAAATGTAGTCGCATTACTCGTTAGCCAATTGATTGCTTGAGTGCCTTTTGAATTTTTCTTATAAGTTGTCAACAAGCAAGATGGCAAGCAAGATCAACTGAAGCAACTGAAGAAAAAAAAATTTTAAAAATATTCTAAAAATTAGATTTTATTAAGGGTAGCATATTTGTAATTGTTGAACAATTTCCTATAAATTAAGTTTTTCCAAAATTTCGTATGCGCATATGAAATTTTTGCTACCTCATTTGTTCTACGGAGACCACTGTGCACTGTGGTAGTTGACGGCTGTTGGCAATTTGAACAATTTCTAGCTATCGATAACAGAAAGCAAGTGTACATTGGAGATGACACCGTGATGCTCGCAATGATTTTTGTCATATTTTGCTTTGCCAATTGTAAATATACGCTCCATGGTCACACTTTTGTCTGTTTGTGCGACAAAACCCTCTAGCGACGCCATTGCAGCTGATTTATAATTACATCATTTACGATTGCAAGGGGAAGAACATGACGGAACGACGTCTGGAGCTAGAGCGTGAACGTCTCGCCACCTTTGGGGAGTGGCCCCTGAATGCGCCCGTCACAGCCGAGGATTTGGTGGCAAATGGCTTCTTTGCAACGGGTAATTGGCTGGAGGCAGAATGCAATTGGTGTCATGTGAGAATCGACCGTTGGGAGTACGGTGACCAAGTGGCGGAGCGACATCGTCGCTGTTCGCCCATATGTTCCATGGTGCTGGCGCCCAATCATTGCGGGAATATTTCGGTCAGCCAGGAGCAACAAAACGATAGCGAAGGCAATAATGTGGTGGATGGACCACCAGAGACATCCTGCGAATGTCCCGATCTGTTGCTGGAGGCAAACCGCCTGGAGACATTTAAGGATTGGCCCGTGAGCTTGTCAATCGTCTTAGCCAATCATTTTTGTTCTAATCTCTGAATTTCTTTTTAATTAGAATCCCAACATTACACCTCAGGCCCTGGCCAAGGCGGGCTTCTACTATCTGAATCGTTCGGATCATGTCAAGTGTGTGTGGTGTCAGGGCGTGATAGCCAAGTGGGAGAAGAACGACAATGCCTTCGATGAGCACAGACGCTTCTTTCCCAACTGTCCGCGCGTGCAGATAGGACCTCTGATTGAGTTTGCCGCCAGCAAGGATCTGGAGGAGCTGGGCATTCAGCCCACCAGTCAGCCGAAACGGCCCAAATATGCCTGCCTGGAAGCGCGTTTGAGAACTTTCAGTGACTGGCCCATTGCGAATATACAGCCAGCGGAACCGTTGGCTCAGGCTGGGCTCTACTATCAGAAGATAGCCGATCAAGTTCGTTGCTTTCACTGCAACATAGGACTGAGATCCTGGCAGAAGACAGATGAGCCCTGGCATGAGCATGCCAAATGGTCACCCAAATGCCAGTTTGTGTTGTTGGCCAAGGGTCCGAACTATGTGCGTGAGGTGCGAGAGGACGCCAGCGCCGCGCCCATTGCAACGGCGCCCGTGCATGTGGAGTCCGTCATGGATGAGCCTCCGGCCAAAGAAGCTTTGGCCTTGGGCATAGATGGTGGAGTGGTGCGGAATACCATACAGCGAAAGATCTCCCATTCGGGTTGTGCCTATGACACCCTAGATGAGCTGCTGCAGGCCATATTTGATGATGCTGGCGGCTGTGGAGCAGCCCTGGAAGTAAGAGAGCCGTCGCCTTCACCAAGTGCTCCGCCCTTGGATTTGTCCCTAGCCAGCACTAGCAAGGCAGCTGCAGATAAGACTCAGAGAACAGAGCCACAGCCAAAAGATGACTCCGATAAAAAGAAAGTGGTGGTTAAGGATCCCATTCTAAATGGCAACATATCGCTGGAGGAGGAGAATCGTCAGCTCAAGGATGCTCGCTTGTGTAAGGTGTGCCTAGACGAGGAGGTGGCGGTGGTATTTCTGCCCTGTGGGCATTTGGGTAAGTTTTTGTGAACTTTTTTTAAATGGATTAAAAATTAATTTCTTCTTTCGCTTAGCCACCTGCAATCAGTGTGCGCCCAGTGTGGCCAATTGTCCTTTGTGCCGAGCCGATATTAAAGGATTTGTCAGGGCATTCTTACCCTGAAGTAATCTAGAATTGGAATTTAAATAGAAAGACTATTCACGTCAAGGATTATTCCATTAATTAAGCAATTGGTTACGGTTAACCTTTATGTGAGTGAAGTGTTTGGGATGAGAATTTCTTGCCAGGAAAACAGTTTATAAAGAAGTACTAAGGTGGATGCTAAACTAAACACGAACAGACGTAACTAAAAACCTAAAAACCCACAATAATATTCTAATAATTCTCTGACCAGAGTTCAAATTACTGCATTATATATAGTCGAAGCTGCACTCGTTTCTGATGTATATCAAAGTAGAAAAAAGTTCCTTAATTTTTTTTAAATGAAGACAGAACAAGAGAAGAAGAGTGGGGGAAAACCCCTCAAAATGAGTCATTTCTCATCAGTGTTTTTAAGTGCTGATAAAATAATCCTATAATTTTGAGGTTTCTACTTTATTTTATTTGAAGTCTTTGTTCGGGCTTCTCTGACGCGAGGACCAAAAAATTACAATTGTCATTATATTTCTAATGATCTATCTGAAAATTACCAAAAAAAAAACTGTTACTGTCTAATTCTGGCATATGCAAGCGAAAAGTAAAACTACAGGACCATTTAATTCTTTGAGATATTTTTTTTTGCGAAATAAAAACAAGTCAAATGCTGGACAGTGTTTTTGTACACTTAAAAAGTGTATTATAATTTTGCCTAGAAGTTTGGAACGCATAGAATGAATCATCTCCGACCACATAAAGTATTTTTATTCTTGATCAGCATGACGAGCTGAGTCGATTGAGCTTTGTCCGTCCGTCTGTCTGTTTCCACGCAATCTAGTCACTCAGTTTTGAAGCTATGGAGCTGTAATTTTGCACAGAGTCATCTTTTAGCTGCACCCTGATAACACAGGGCGACAAAATTCAAATTTTTTTCGACCTTCATATAGTATTTGGGCTGTCCTGATTTCAAATCTGTTATCAGTTTTCCCACATCACCCTCAGTTTTCAAGATATAGCGACAAAAATATATTTATCTTATCTGGCGACATTTTGAATTATGTGGCCAATATACACTCAACAGTTTGTCTGCTTACCACTTAAAGTGGTACTCAATACATCAACGCTTCGAACAAAGAATGTTTCACGTTCGTAACATCTACCAGAACCGTAAAATAAGCGCGCAGATTTAAAATCTCAAATTTTTCACATAAAGTTTTCACCTTAAATAAATTATGAAAATGCAAACTTCAACTAAAGCCATTTTTTTATTTTGCTTTAAACTGTAGTCCATTATGTTTTCTTATTTCGGTTTTTATGTTATTAACCTAGTTAAATGGTAAAGTTATAGCCACATGAGTACGAGTTTTTCACCTAAATTTGAGAAAATATTTTCTCCCATTTAGAAAAACTCATGGCAATCTGTTGTACATATTGATTCGATCAGACAAGTTTTAAATTGCTTTACAGCCAGCGTTAATACGTTATATTATAATTCGATCATCTATAAAAACTGACAATGGAATTTAGTTCAACCACATGTCCAAATACCAATTTATATTACTGCAAAAGTGTTTGCCCGGCAAGAACTTGAAGCCGCTTGTAGATCGAAAATTAATAATAGTACCTGCTCTTAATTTTTATCTTGGAATTGTCATAGACTACATAACAAAAACTGGACAAAAATATAACATAAGTACAGCAATAATTATGGAGGGCGCATTTGTTGGGCCAGAGGACGTAACTTAAAACTTTCTTGGCAATCACAAGTCGCCGGACTTTGCATCAGTGATAGCGGAAACGATAAGTGCATTGCAAGATTCACTTTTTCCATTCACACCTGGACTTCTTTCCAGAACATATGGGCGATGCTGGCGACGAACATGGGGAGCGATATCACCAAGAGATGCCCGAATGGAAAAAGATACTAAGAAAAGTGAGATTTTTTACGGTCCTGGTAGATGTTACGAACGTGAAACATTTTTTGTACGAAGCGTTGATGTATGGAGTACCACTTTAAGTGGTAAGCAGACAAACTGTTGTTATTGGCCACATAATTCAAAATGTCGCCAGATAAGCTAAATTGATATTTGTCGCTATATTTTAAAAAATGAGAGTGATGTGGGAAAACTGATAACAGATTTGGAATCAGGAGATCCCAAATACTATAGAAATGTGGAGGTTTTTTCGTGTTGCCTTGAGTAATATGTTGAAACCGCGCGGATCGGATGATGTATTAAAACTACGGCACAGGTGAAGTTAGCTTTGCTTTCGTTATTACGGCCCCATTTGAAGAAAAATGAGCCAGATTTCCGACAAAATTTCCAAAAAAGAGTATATCCTCAAAATTTTAGGTATATCTTTTCGCTCATTACAAAGAAAAATCCAAATAAAACAAAATCCCTTTTAGCGAATTTTTAGGCTTTTCTAAGTTTTAGAATTATACTCTTTTTTTTAATTACCCAACCCATCAGTGATTTTGGTGCAGGTCTAGTGTGACCTGATTATGTTAATATATACATATACAGGCCTGTTCCGAATTCCGAACGTTTTCAAAAAGTAAAAACGAAACGAAAACGAGCGTTTTACTATTTGCTGTTCCCAATTCCGAACGATTTGGTTACGTTTCGACTTTTCGAACTCGGTTTCGAAAACAGCTGGCTGGCTGGCACGCGTACGTGTTTGTTTATCGTCAGCAGACAGAGTTGTCATCATCTCCCTAATTTAGATTTATAAAGCTCTTATTTACTCTTTAAATCCATTTATTTTTACTTAAACCAGTATTTAAATATTTCAATTGCATATGTGATATCAAATATGGTTAAGCATAGCTAAGTGAAATAGAAAAAGTGCAGTCCGATTAAATAAATTCATATGCAGCAACCCTAGCAGCCGCCGATTGAATGTCGAAATCGACTAAAATGTAAAGTGGAATTCAGAACAGCTCGGTTTGGTCACGGCCGCTCGGTTTTGTTTTTCATGCAATATTTTATAGAAGTTTAAAAAAAAATTCTGTAAAATTATACTTAAACGTAAAACAGTTTAAGTAATGATGTTAAACGATCTTAAAAATGTTCAACTAATTTCGAATTTTTAGTTTATCATATTGGGGAAGTAGTTTAATGCTTTAATTTGCAATTACTTTTAATTCCGCTGACTCTGCAGCGCACGTTTTGAAAACGACAATTCTTGTCGATTTGCGGAATTCGGAACAGCAATCAACTCGATTTGCGACAATTCCACTCGTTTTCGGAATTCGGAACAGGCCCGATAGTAATGAACAAAACTGCATTGTCGAATTTTTGGCACTCTAGGAATTATGAAGGCCACACTAGGCAAATATATCTTTATCATTTTTTTACATCGACAAGGCTGCACCTCTCAAAGTTGGTAATTTTGTCGGCGTGTTAAAAAATTAAAAAAAAAAAAAATTAACTCAAATTAAAGCTTTTTTTAATCCATCCCACTTTCAACGCAAAAAAAAGATTAAAACAAATAATTGATTTTTTTAAGCAAATAGAAATATCAAATAGCTTACAATTTGTAATAACAAATCGTTTTAGTCTAGACTAGATTGGAAATCATTCAAAAATAGAATTTCTTTGTTAGATAACTCAAATAAAAAGCTTTTAAAGTTAATTTTATCAAACAAAACATTATGGTAAATGTCCTTAAAAGTATAGAAGTACAATTTTTTCTGTGTTACATCCAAAAAAACTGTGCTTTTCAAAGTGTGTCTTTTCTGATAGGCCCAAGTCTGTAAAAAATTTTTGAAATCTCCTTTTTTAATCTTGATGTGTGCCGTAAAGCCTAGAAAGTTTATTGTAGGCTTGGCCATCCGCCTAAAGCTATTTCGATCTTATATACTCCTACTGTTCTTTCAAGATTAAAAATGAAACGTAATATACATAGGTCGAACATACTTTCGGCCTTGTTCCGGTTTTCGACTCGATTTTTGTGTAAACGTTAATGTTTCGCGTTTAAGATATATTAATTTGTATGTAATGCTGGGTTTATAACAGGGATTAATTCCGAAACGAATTTCGGTTTCGGAAAAGTCATTTATATTGGCCGAAAGCTCTTTTGTTAACTGTTAAGCTAACAAATTAGCAATCTATATCCGCTTCCCATCATAACCCGTAATTGAAATATAGCTCTCGGCCGAGATATACTCCCTGACCGATGCCAAAGATCGTTTCGGTATTAATCCCTGGTTTATACTGCGTCACAGAGTGTCACATTTTAGTGTCACAATGGCAAATTCGTATGGAGCTGTGACATTGTGACACTGAAATGTGACACTCTGTGACGCAGTATAAACCCAGCATAAGTAACAAGACAATCTGTGGTTACTAGATCTCGTCGTAATTTTTTCCCGAATTCACTTGACACTGAGTAATCGATTTCAGTTGATCAAACGAATTCGAGTTTTTTTATAGCAGATCTAGTTATCGTAGGCATATTTTTCACCTTCTGTACAACATTATTCAATTTGGATGCAAAATGTTAACGTTTACACGGAAATCGACTCGAAAACCGGAACAGGGCCCTTTGTATAGGAAAGATTCGGTGTCAAATTTTACCTCCTAAAATCTCGGTTGCCAAATTTTATTCATAACTCAGTGCAACTTTTTTAAGGTCATTGTCTGGCTCCGCTATTTTTGAAGAACATACCGAAACTAAAAAAAATCTCGTAAAGATATGAGGCTGGCAATATCGATAATGTCAAAAATGAAAATTTTCAAAATCGATATTTGATATATCGAGTCTAAAAATATCGATAATATCTAAAATATCGTTGTTTTCGAAAGCACACAAAAAGCAGTTATTAAGGAACGTCTGCACCAAAAGACTATTTATGACCAGTCTGATCTTTCCAGTAGCATCATTTTAAGATATAAATAAATTAGTTTTTAAAGTAACTTTGTAGTGAGGCTTTAATACTCTTTACGAGAGGTACACAGATTATATTAAATTTGTGCAAAAGTGTCCGTCGGTCTGTCTGTCCGTCTGACCGTATGAACAAACAGATCTCAGAGATGGTAAGAGATAGAGGTTTGTCATGTATGGAACATATGTTTCTTATACTTGCAGGCAGATCAAGTTTATTTTAAATTTTGGCCAAGCCTCCTCCAGCCCTCGCAATATCGAAAAATCGTCATATCTCAAAAATATCATATCGAAATAAGGGTTATCGTCAAACAAAAATATCGATATATCGATCAAATATTGACAACCCTACTGGCATGTATCAGAGAGTTGTTTATATTCTTCTTTGAATTCGCAGTAGTTTAGCCGTTTCTGGCAAAAAACCAATCCATTTTCTGATATTTTATCTGTTTTTAAGCACTAGATGCAATTTTCGCTCTTCTTTATGTCTATAATCGTGCCAAAGACATTAAAACAAAATTCCAAACGACTTATGATAAATGGACTTCATAAAAATGGTCCTTTTGGGTATAAAAAAGTACCTTTACGATGTGATGGGGACAAGTCCTTTGGCGATTTTCTTAGTTTCTGTTTGTTCTTTTAAAATAGTGGGGTGCGAAGGCGTAACCAATTTATGAGTTGCACTGTGTAATAATATTATGGTATTGGTTAAACGTCATTAAAGTCCAATAGTCATTTTGTAAAAGCATGACTGAATATTAACTATAATTATTTTTTTCTTCTACAAAGAAATTAAGGAATTGGTGAAGAAAATCTGTTGATAAATAACGAACCTGGGACCAAATAAGTACTGGCACTGGCAAAAACGAAGAAAAAGACAAAATTATTTTTAGTAAACTCATAAAATACTCAAATGTGACTGTTAGTTTCTCCACTCACTTGGGTCCATCCACCAATGTATTTATTCATAGATTTTGTTTATCGATATCTTATTTTCTTTGCAGAAGTGCGATTCTTAAGTAGGAAAAAAATATTTCGTTGTTATTTTTCATGTTTTTTTTCATAGAAGCTTAAAAAATATTAAAGAATAGACCACTTCTCTTAAATAGGCTATTCACACTGAGCACATCTCTCATCCAACATCCCACATCCAGATTTAAAATGCTTAAAAACTATTTGCTTTGCCAATTTTTTAAAATTTTGGTTTTGTCAAATTGTTAAGTGGATCAGTGTCTTATAGAAGAAATATGCTACAAACTTGACAAATTTTGACAGGGCAAATTTTTATGACTCATGATTTTGGATGAAAGATGTTAGATGTGCTCAGTGCGAATAGGCAATAAGATTTTCCACGCTTTTCATAAATTTTTGTGTTTCTCAGATTGACAGATGACACTTTTCTGATATCTCTTTTGAGAAACTTTTATGAGATATCAGACAATTGAAAATACAGCTTTAACAAAATTCATTTTTAAAAAATATTCACTTTATAAATCAACATTTATAAAAAATTCGAATAGAAATGGGTCATATAATTTTTTGTTTTTGTAAACTTGTGTTGTTAATATGCGCACCTTAAAGGGCACGGTATATATTTCCAAAGTCTGTTCAAATTAACTGTTCATATTTCATTCGGTATGCCTTAGATTTTGGAACTGTTGAACCTTAGTGAAAATTTGAATACCAAAAATATGAGCAGCGGATTGCAATTCCGGGCAATAACTTATATGAATATCACTTGTGATTTTCGGGTTTAATAGTTATAGTCATAGTAGCCAAAGTCGTACAAATCTGTAGTAAGTGTTTTTTAAAATTTCAATGTTTTGACTGTTTTTTATTCGCTTCTTATGCGATTTTTTTTATTATATATTTTGCAAGTCGAAAGAAGAAGATGGTGTTAGGGACTCTATAAACAAAATTATAAACTTAATGACAGTGACTGAAGAATCATTAAACCGCGTAAAGGATCAAGGTAAAATTCAAACAAATGTATGAACGATGAAATGCTTTGGTTTTTTTCTCAGTTAAGGTTCCATGTCCATGATTAATTAACCGCTTAATATTAAAGAAACTAGGATTTCCAGAATTAAAATTGACACAAAATAACTGTGAACAGAGAATGTTTCAAACTTTAAGCCCTATACACACTTCGCCAAAAATAAAAAAAAATCTTATCTTTTCTGTCACGCAATCTTACAGAGTAAATTGTTAAGTGACTACAAGGTAGCGCAAAACGCAGTACTCCAGGGCTGAAACACACAATAAAAACAGGGTCGCACAACAGCTTTCGATAGAAGTTACTAGCTACACCAGGAAATCGAAACCGACCACGTCATCGAATCTAAGGCAACTGAGAATATCGATGCTGCGCAGTGCGCCACATTATTGTTTCTGTATCATGGCCCTTAGTCCTTAATCTTTCACTAAGACTGCTGATAACGCTAGGCAACAAGATCCAGTTTTATAGAAGTGTTGTTGATGATTCTAGATGTTTTTCGTGTGCTGAACACGAAACTGTTTTAAGAGATGGTCCATCATGTCAGAATATTTGGTTATTTGAGCTTAAAAGCCCTATATTAACACTTTTTATTAGTGTTTAAGAAACTGGAATAAGTTGTTTTATTTCGTCTGCTTTTGATTCTGCCTCTGCTTCTGAGAAAATCCCAAAGTCAGTTTCGAAGGCAAAGCAAAAAACGATGTCTGAAAAAACGAAGCAGCTGTAGCAGTCGTCAATTCGTGATTTTTCTCTATTGCCTTGCGGCTGCTTTCACTCAGGAGCGCAAGTCGGAGCTGCTGCTTTTGGTCAAAAGCACAACAATTCTATGGCGAGAGCGCGAGAGTGAGAGTGGGAGTGCGAACGCACACATACACACAAATATAGTATGTGTGTGCGTAAATACAACAAATCAAAAACAATTGCGATCAACTATTGTCGCGTCCGCGCTGCTGCCTTGCAAAATCCGAACACTTGCTGTTGCCGGCGCCTTGTGATTCTGCACGAAAGCAGCAGCTTCCACTTACGCTCCGGCTAGGCAATTGAGAAATCTCACTAAGCGACGACTGCTGACTCCCTTTTCCATAAATCGATAGTCGGAGCTTTGAAAAGTAAAAATTTTGCGACTTTTATTACCCCGACTAAAGCAATTTAAACACTGCTTTTTATGCTCAAGTGGAGTGTTTAGGAGTTTTTCGACTTTCTAGATCAAGCATGCCCAAAAACAGCATTCGACAGAGCACTCACCATTACTCTCAAAGAAGGCAACAACGAAATCACATGAAATTATTGTTGGTCAGTTGGCTTGAGCGCGCAAACACCATCAAAGAAGAGAACAAACCCGTGTTTTGTTCTACGCGACGCATACACACGAAATCGTTTGTATGTATGTCTTTTTGTATACTTTGAGACCTGCATCTATACGATCAATGATTTCCTATCTTCGATGCAATTACAAAATCAAAACCTACCCAAAGAGCATCGCTGCTTTAGATCATAGACTACTATTTCTTAATTGTAAAATAATTTTGAATACATGTGTAATTCTTTCGGAAAACAGCCCTTCAATAAACTAAAAAAAAGTTCAAGTTCCGACATAGCCCCAGGTGGGTTAAGAAGTTCGATGAACCTAGTTACAGGTACGCACCCTGATTTGGTAATTCAATAAACTTTTTAATTAGCAAGCTATAAGCGAATGTTGGTCCCAGGAACTCGTTAATTAAATCAGAATATAATTTTTTGTACTGATTGCAGTTTAATGCGCTTCATGCTAGAATTATTAAGCGAAAGGTATAGAAAGACACTTGATTTCATGCCCATTGTCATAAATGTGGTCAGCTATAAAATAAATCAGCTTTGGCTAAGATTCAGTTCAGACTGGCTCTGAATCTCCGAACCGAAGTCACTCCTTTAAATGTTAATTAGAAAGCAATTCTCTCACATAATGGTTAATGGTTTACAAATTAATATTAAGGGTTATTCTCTTCATATCTAGACCAATATCAAATGATAAAAGAAACTCTGTTGTATTTTTTTTTTCAACCGAATCAGACCATTTCAATAACGAGAATACCCTTGGCTGATACAAATTATGATAAAGTAAGAAAAATCTGTGCACATTTTTGTCTACTAAGTACTTGTAAAACTGCAACTGGGTGATGGCCAATTGAGCAGCTGTTTTTCATGTTATCTCTCAATCTCTCTTTAAGCACGTTACTAACGTTTACTCTTATCTGTTGTGTAAATGCCCTAAACACAAAGTGGGAAGCAAGTTTGAGATAAGTAAATATATGAAATTCGCTTTCTACAATATAGGGTATTAAGGGCAACTACGGCATCGTCGTAGCTAGAGTCTATATTTGTTTTTGCTTGTCATTGTACCTACTGTTCAAACATCATCGTACTCATATAATGTATGCATGTATTTTTATTTTTGTTGATACTGTTTATAAGCCGCTGATAGTATGGAAAAATTGAGTATGTACACAAAAGCACACGAAATGCAAATATGAAATTTAAATAAATATATATGTGAAAACGTTTTAAATATTCTGTGAGATTTTTGGGAAATTTAGCAACTAAATTTGGTTGTTAATTAGAATAAGGGGAAAGCAAACAGTTTCCGAGTGCAGAAAAACTGTAAATGGCAATGGAAGTTGGATTTTTATGACTTACTCTGCAGAAAAGCAAAACTTAGAGGCCAAGGTAAAAAAAACATATATTAAGTGATGCCTATGTTGCACGGTCGCCAACTTGGAATAATCAGCTGATATTGTCTCGACCTTTTGAGTACTTCGTTCATTTAATGAAGACGCGTATCGGCTTAGAAAAGGATTGAAACTGAAAAAATTAAAATGCAAAATAGACTCGAATTAAGGATGACTGAAATAATATCTAAATATCGATATTTTTGTTCAGCCAAAGCAACCAAAGTTTTAATTTTTAATTAAACCAGCCAGCGCTTTGCCTATTGCATTCTCTTCTTATTGTATTTGCACCGCGGCTAACTGTAACGCGCTCTCCTACTCTCAGTCGCTATGTTTTTCCTTGCCTGCATTTGGGCCACGGCAGCATTATTTCGACGTCATCATTAGCCTGCTTACACACATGCATCAGTCTCTTATTAAAACTCGAAGCAAACGCATTTTTAAGTTGCTAATTGGAAGTTTCTGTAGACGATTGGCCGTTCATCAAACTAGCGGATATTTTGATCCCAACTCTACACGCACTTGCCTTTTCGAGATCTCGTTTTTCAGCGGACACTGTTCCAACTCTACACCCTAAAGCAGATTAAAAACTGTTTTTTTTTATTGGACTTATCGTTACAAAGTAAACTATCAAAAAGGTTGTTAGTTAACCATCGTGCATAATGACATAGATACATACCAGAGCTGCATAATGACATAGATACATACCAGAGCTGTAAACACAATTACCATTACCATTATAATTACAATTTTTTAGAAAATTAAAAACAATTCCTGATTACGATTTTTTACTAATCGTAATTGTAACTTGGAAATACGATTATTTGTGATTATTCAGTGATTATTACAAAATATAATTACTTTCACAATTACTTGAATAATTGTACATGTAAAGGGGAATTATTGAGTATTTGTGCTTGAAATGTTGAATTATTTATGTTTTTCTAGGTGTAGACTGAAATTATTTACTAGTTCGAATGCTCAACTGCATATAAATAAGCGTTTTCACATACATGGTTTTATTCAATTAAATTTATGTTGGCCTTCATCACGACGAATTTCTCAAACGAAAAATCAGAGAATGAATGCCGTCTTGAGTCGTACGAGGTGTGTTCAAAAAGTATCGCGAATTTTGAATTTTCGCGGGTTACGTATATTCGAATTTCGATTTTTTTGTGGCGTTATGTTGGTACTCATGTCTCTCACTTATGCCGACAAGCTCGGCCATTTTGAATGTTCACTTAATTGTTGACAGCTGCTTTGCTTGCACGTGTTTTGGATCGTCTTCGATTTTTACCTATTCAAAAAAATGGATCAAAGAACCTGTATCAAATTTTGTGTGAAAAACGAAATTAAGCGCGCGGATGCATTCCGAATGTTGACTGTGGCATACGGAGAAACTACCTTGGACCGAAGCACCGTTTATCAGTGGTACAAAATGTTCTCAGAAGGCCGAGGAGATGTGAACGACGAGGAGCGTGCCGGACGCCCGAGCACTTCAACAACAGACGAAAAAATTAATGAAGTGGAGAAAATGGTATTGGCCAATCGTCGAATCACCGTTAGTGAAGTTGCTGAGGACCTAAACATATCGATTGGCTCGTGCCATTCGATTTTTATCAATGATTTGGGCATGAGACGGGTCGCCGCGAAATTCGTACCAAAATTGCTCAATTGCGACCAAAAACAGCATCGCATGAACATTGCTAATGAGATGTTAAACTCTGTCCGCGACGACCCAAATTTGCTCCAGAGGGTCATAACTGGTGACGAATCGTGGGTTTATGGTTATGACGTGGAAACCAAAGCTCAATCATCTCAATGGAAGCTGCCGCACGAACCAAGACCGAAAAAAGCGCGCCAAGTTCGGTCGAATGTGAAAGTTTTGATGACAGTTTTCTTCGATTGCAGGGGCGTGGTGCAACATGAGTTCTTGCCACAGGGAAGAACGGTCAATAAGGAATATTACCTGCAAGTTATGCGCAATTTGCGCGAAGCAATACGCCAGAAACGCCCGGATTTGTGGAAGAACAAAAATTGGCTTTTGCACCACGATAACGCCCCTGCTCACACATCGTTGCTTGTGCGCGACTTTTTCGCCAAAAACAACACACTAATGATGCCGCAGCCACCGTATTCCCCAGATCTGGCCCCCTGTGACTTTTTCTTGTTCCCTAAACTGAAGAGGCCCATGAAAGGACGACGTTACGCTACGCTTGACGAGATAAATACGGCATCGAAGGAGGAGCTGAAGAAGATAAAAAAAATGATTTTTTGAAGTGCTTCGAAGATTGGAAAAACCGTTGGCACAAGTGTATAATATCTCATGGGGATTACTTTGAAGGGGACAAAATAGATATTCATGAATAAATAAATAATTTTTGAAAAAAACACAAAATTCGCGATACTTTTTGAACACACCTCGTATATGATATTTGCGAATGAAAACATTCTTTCCACAGGGGCTGACGATGTTAGTGGCGTGTTATATTTGATCGCTATCTCTTTTAGCGTTGAATATTTCTCCAGCAAATATATTCCCAATTGCCAGTACAATTTTCTGTTATTTGGGCTCCATCTAAAACATAATTTAGTTAAAAAAAAGCTAGAGCAAAGATAACTTTAGCTCCTCCGAAATATATATACACTTGTAGTTGGTACAATTCGTATAAATAGAGGAGACGAGCCCGTCGTGTCATAAATTTATGTTTAAGGTATTTCTTATTTCAGTAGGCTATTTTCAATCTATTTACTACTTGCCCGGCTCATATTTTCCACATCGCCAGTCTGATGGAGTTGCAATCTGCTCGATATTATAAACTTGACAAAAGCATATTTGGCCATCAACGGCTCCTACTAAATTTTATGTAATTTCAGACTACTACTATAACTATTAATTATGTATAACACGGTTTTTGTAAAAGCGAAATAAATTTAAAAGAAGGACTTTTCCAATCGTTGGCTTAAGAAGATTATTGCGAGAGTAGGAAAGGTCATCATTTAATTAAAAAATTAATTTTTAGTTTGATTTTATTACCATGATCAGCAAACAATTAAATTTGGTGTTTTTTTACTTTTTATTAGTAAAAAATCATATTTTTCACCTACAATTGCCTGAATAATTCAACTTTTAAAGCACAATTACACAATAATCCCCCTTTAAGTAATTGTAAAAGTAATTATAATTTGAAATAATCATTGAATAATCGAAGTTCCAAGTTACTATTATGATTACTAAAAAAATCGTAATCAGGAATTGTTTTTTCATTGTCTGAATAATCGAGATTATTCTAATGAAAAGTAATAAAATACGGGAAGTATTGATTAAATTACAGCTCTGGTACATACCCTCGTACACACCTCTGTGTTCAAAGGTAAAGGTGAATTTTGCATTTTTTTTTAAAAGTACTTATTTATTCATCAATATCCATTTTTTCCCCTTCAAAGCAATCGCCCTCGGATATAATACGTTTATGCGAAAATTAGAAGCGCACAAGCCAAGAGATTGAGAGAGGCTCGGCTTTGGTCCTTTGGGGCTGTGTCAAGCCATTTTAATATGTAAGTGCTAGAAATTCTCAGAGTTCTCAGAGGAAATTTGTAGTTTTCCCAATTTAAAACTGTTAATATCGATTTGCAGCCTGTTATAACTTGCTTAATCGTTTTCAGAAGAATCATATTCTCACAATGCAAAGGACCCGGGCGACGTCGGGTATTCAGCTAGTGCTTTATATTGAAACATGCTGATTTTTTTAAATAGACACACCTTGTGTACAAAAAATTGAGTCACGATTTATGTTATGGTGATTCTGGGAGCTATACCTAAAAATGGCGGATATAAAGCATGCTCCAAATGTTCAAAATTTAATTCTAAAATAGAATTGAACATTTTGTTCAAATATGTTTTCATTTCAATAGCAACATCTACCCTCAAAGGAAATTTATTAAGAAGTATGACCAACTTCATTTGTTATAAATTAAATACAATAACATTTTTTTGGTAAACTTTTATTAATTCATTTAATATATATTTTGTCTCTCTGTAATCCAGGTCGATTCGGGTTTTTGCGTCTATCGAACCGGTCTCAGAACCAAACGTAACTTTAGTAATTTTTTTTTAGATTTTATAAAACAATCACAATTTAATGAATGAATTAAAATAGTCTTATATTGCCGACTTCGAACAGGAAAATGAGCATAAGTCAAGTTGTGAAATGATAAAACAAATCAATGGGGGTGTCCCAGAAAACTCTATATATTTTTCGTATAAACGATTGGATTTTGATCAAAAGTAAAGCGACAATAATAATGTAGGCTACTAGATTATACTTGGCCTTGAGCAATCGGTTTTTAATCTCTCAACTGTCATCTAATCTAGTAGCCTAGCAATTGTAATTCGATATTAAACCGATTATATGAAAATCCCTAGAGATTTCTGGGTCACCCCTTAATTTATATAGACGTGTACGTAGAAGATGAGGCAGGCTGCTTATTTTAGGCACTTTTGAGAATGAAGACTATAGTGAATGTGGTCGACTGAGCCGAAGATTACCTTCGTCACTTTTTTACCGTAAAATAATTATATCGAAATTACTTTTTTAATATCGTCAAAAATATCGACTTGGATATTTTTGAAACCTCCGGCAACCCTACATTGAAGACTTAAATTGAATAAAAAGTAATGAAAAAGCTGCATTAGACAACATCAAACCAACTTACCCCTCGTTTCCCTTTCAAGCCACTTTGAAAAATATCTAAAATTGAAAATCATACATTTTAATGATTAAGAAAACTGAAACGAGAAATGCTTCTCAAAATAAATTATTAATTAGTCATCACTGATAATTTAAAATTAATATATCTTCACCAGTGGCTTAATGTTATTTCAAATTTACCCACCTAACTTAAAGCAATCCTATCGATTTCACATTGCTATCGACTTTCACCCATCACTAAGGCGCGTTGCTAGGCAACATACGGTTTTATTTGGTATTTTGTTAGTTTCCACTTCATGGTAACACTGGCAGCAGATCAATTTGTTTCTTACAATTGTTTAGTTAACAATTTACGCTGTTCGGCTCAAGTTGTACGTAAACGTGTGCGTTTGTGTTTGTGTGTCGAAAAAAAATTAAACAAATGGCAAAGAATTGTAAATAAATTGAAATTTCTTAGAAGAAAGCAAAATAGAAAATATTGAAAACGTGCACGGTTGTTGTGAGTGTGTGTGAGTATAGTGCATATAAAATTTCAGTGCATGCGTGTGCATGTGTGTGTGCATTATGCTAAGCGTTTGCACTAAGTCAGAGTGAGAAGGCATATGTTTTTTAGAGTGCAACATGGTGATTGTGTGGCAAGTAGTAAAGTCCCTCGACCCCTCTCTGGCTGCTCCCCTTTTCGGTGATTTGTTTCGTAAGTTCGGAATTGAAATCTTCTTCAAACATTTTCATTTCGAAATATGGCACAAGATAGAGCGATAGAGAGAGGGCGACACGTCGCGACGTTCTCGCTCTCCCTCTCCCCCTCTCTCTCTCCGTTTGTCTCTCGAAACGTAAAATTCTGTACTAAAATTGAGGATCGGGCTGCGCATACGCCTTGGTTTTGTTTATTACATTTCACTTCTCGCGTTGGTTGGCCCCGTTTTAAGTTTTATTTTTTCCAGGTCAAACAGCTGACGTACATTTATTTTCGGGGCGCTATGATTAAGCCTCTCCACACACCAGGTATTCCCCCAATTGAAGCCAAATCAGCAGCTCTCAGCATTTTTGTGGGTTTCTGCTGAAACATTGTAAAAATATCCCACATGCTCGTTTGTATCTGCCTCTGTGTCAAGGTGTGTCTGTGTGTGTGCTAGCGCGTATCTGTGTGTGTGTTTGTTTTGTAAAAATGATTCTCCACTTTCCAGGGCGTTCTGTGCTCATTCTTCCCGTATGCAAATAATAAACAATAAAAAAAATCCCGCTATCTATAACCATTCTCGTTTCTCTTTTGCTCATTTGTTTCGCAATTGACCCGGTGCATTACTTAAATATTGAACTTAATTGTTGCATTGTGCACATTTTGTTGCCTTTTTTTTATTACTCATGCATGCAGTTGCCCAAGTGTTTGGATGGGTTGGACGGGAGGCTTGGTGGGGGAAAGTAGCAGGAAATTGCCTAAAAAACGTGCCGCATTTCGCTTTTTTTTTATGATTTGTTAGTTAGTTATTAAAGAGTATTTATAAAAAATAATAGCTATGGAGAGAGCTCATAATCAACGTTGATTTGTGTACCACGAGGGTTGCTATGGAAATTCACATGCACACAAATCATTTTATAGGGGGTGTTTTTACACTCTGTATATAGGGGGTCTTTTGGTTAAGGCGGCCGAATTGGACACTTTTTTTTTAACTGTGCAAAGAAAACTCGTAAAGATTTTTTAAATCTGTTTTTTTTATTTGGTAGGGCAATTTATTAAGAAAAATAAAAAATTCAAAATATATGAATTTATGGTGCGGTTCAGAAGTTCTCGGTCTTCAAAGAAGGGTCTCAAAAAAAACTCTTACTCTTACAGCCTCCATTGAAAACAAAAGTTTTTCTAACTAAGCCTTCTTTTTGAACCATACTTTTCTATGAGAGCTATACTATATAGTTGTCCGATTTCGACCAAGCTTAAGCTCCATTTACACGACCTTATCGCTCAGCTGAGTTTTCGTCAGCTGAGCAACTCAGGTGAGCAACTCAGTTCAGCGTTTACACATGCCTGAGTAGATCAGTTGAGTCAGTTACAGAACCATTGGTTCATGTAAATTATCTAGGTCATTTGTGAATTGGCCGCGCAGATTGCCTAATTTGGTTTTTATATCCACAAGCGATTTGCTCTCAAGTTGTACAGCAAACGTTTCCAAAGTGGCAATCCGTACGATCTGCTGCACCTACTAATTGGGATTGGAGTCATACATCGCAGGCTCAGCCTCGTAAAAGTCAATAAGGCACGTTTCATGAATTTTAATGTTTTATTTCAATAAGCCGTGATTTGACACCAATAAAAAAGCTAACCGATAGCAAAAAATCGATAACAATTGAATATCGAAAGCCAGGAAGTGGCAACGCTCGCACACTTCAATCAGGCAACACAATGACGCTTAGCTGAGTGGTCAGGTCAATTAGAACCGGTTCTACTTCGCCTGATCACAGACGCCTGATAACACGAGCAGACAGCAACTCGGGGAAAAACTCAGTTGAGCGATCAGGTCGTGTAAATGGAGCTTTAGTGGAATCATGGAATTCCATAACGAACTAACAGTTACAAAATTTGGATGCGATTCCATTTAAAACAAAAAAGTTTTTCTCACTTTTTGTTTGGCCCGATATTTCAATCACAACCGTTTGACGGTCTCGGCCGCTGCCATTAATGCCCGCCAACTCGCCTCTGTCTTGTGCGAGCTGGCACCAGTTAGTCAATTTAAGCGCCTCAATGTCTCAGCACCTGTTGTTCCCAACCAAGTTTCGGTCGTCCTACACTTCTTCCTTTCCCTAATTCGTAACTGGAGTTTCCTCATCCATACGAGTAACATGTACAAGCCAGCGCAGCCGCTGTTGCGCTTGACTAGATCAGTGTCCCCATAGAGCTCATACAGTTCGTGGTACATAAGGGAGCGGAACTCATCGCCAACTTTTACAGGTCCATTAATCCTCCGGACTTTTCTTTCGAACACGCCGATCGCCTCCTCATCCACTGTTGTTAATGTCCATGCTTCTGCGCCGTATTGCAGGAATGGGATAATAAGCGACTTGTATAGCGCAATTTTCGTTTTTCGAGAGAGGGCTCTGCTCTTAAACTCCTTACAGAACCCGTAGTAACATCGGTTTGCAAGAGTTATTCTTCTTCGGATCTCCAGACTGATGTTGTTTTCGCTGTTAATCATCGGTCCGAGGTAGACTAAGTCCTTTACAACCTTAAAGTTGTACTCTCCCATTGCAACAGATTGTTCAAGACGCGTAGGCTCACTGCGCGCTGAGACTAGGAACTTCGTCTTTTCCTCATTTACCGCTAAGCCCATGAGTTTTGACTTCTTCTCAATCTCTGAAAACGCTTTGCCTACCGCCCGTTCGGATTTGCCATATTCCTGCCCGCAGCAAAATCTTAGCCTCTCTCCATTACTGGAGGTTTCATCGTGCAGGCTAAATCGGCCGATTGTCGGACTAAAAACGGCTTCTCTCCCGATTTTTGCGTTAAAATCGCCTAGCACGATCCTAATGTCGTGATCAGGGCAGCGCTGGTATGTAAGTTCCAGGAGCTCATAGAATTCGTCTTTCGTCGCGGCGTCCTTGTCTTCTGTTGGGGCGTGAGCACAGATAAGGCTAATATTAAAATATTTTGCCCTAAGTCTGAGTACGGCTAGTCGCTTGTTAACAGGTGTGAAGCTGATGACAGACCGCCGCAGTCTTCTGCAGACTGCAAAGCCGCACCAAAAATCGTGCTTTGTAACATGTCCGCTATAGTAGATCTCCCAGGTGGCATTGGTTGTTGATGTTTTTCTCAACGTATTCCCTTGTCCAGTGCATCGAATTTCCTAGAGTGCGGTAACGTCTGATGAATACTTTTCGAGGACTTTCACTAACTGTTTATCAGCACCCTCCCTGTTAAGGGTGCGAACATTTCAGTTGCTTATCCTCAAATCGTGGTTTTTTCAGTTTTCATTGGCGGATGAATTAGACCCGAATCGGGTGCCAAGCCCGAAGTAACGCCCCCTATTTGTCCCAGGATTCATCGCTCTGTTACCAGGGGTTACCACGGGGGAGGTGTGAGTCGACTTGAGACGCAGTAAGCCAGGATCGCGCTGGGTTTACCATGTTAAACCGGTCAGCAACTTTACCTCACTACATACGCCCCCATAACCTCAGGAGAGTTCATGCCTTCCAAAGAAGTTAGCATTTCGACCACTTCCAGCTTCTCTTTTTATTATTTTTCGTTGCAAAATACTATAAATAGTGCGCTTGGACTTGCCTTCTTGGGTTAAATGGTTTAATGTAAACACTTTACCTTTGTCAGCGTGCATTTCGTAGAATCACGAAGACGTTCTTGCTTGGACGGCATGATGGCGACTACATGTCAAAATTTTTGTCAGGGGGCATGAAAACGTGTTGACAGGAGAGCAAAGAAATAGAAATGTCAGCCCGAAAGCTTTTATGAAAAGCTCAGCTAAGGGCGCGCTCTCTCAAAGTTTGTGCAGATTTTAAGTTGTCACTCGGTAATTTCGTATCATTTCTTCCACTCAGTTAAAATAGTGAGTCTTAACGCTATTACGTTTTAAGGGTAATGTTAAGCAAAATTGTATTTCGAATATTTTTTTTTTGCTTTAATTATTTTCACTTTTGCAAAATGATTTGCGTTTTGAGAGCAAATCAGCATGGCTGTAGGTCATTTTCCCAAGTTTTATGTACTTATATGTAATCTAACTCCTTTTGTTTATGCACTAAAACCTAAAAATGAATGCTTTTATCAAACAGTCCGCGAACTGAGCCTTCGCTTTGTACCTCTGGATGGAATCTTTTGCACTTGAGTTTATAGATTATCGACCATTCGTTAATCAGTATTTGTTTACGAATGAAAATCCACAGACTATTCACATATTGATGGAAAATTTGGACACGAGAAAAACCAAATCATCAAGGTCAAATCGACGGTTTGTTTTTGGATGCGCATGCGATAAATTTTTATTGATTATCTTATCTTCTTTTATCTGCATCAAAATGTAAATATTTGTACAATGTGGCGCAAAAGTTGTCAATGTTTATTTCGCTATAATTTCTGCATATGGCAGCAAATGTCAATTCAGCTTTGCCATTTGGCATAATCCACAAGTTGAACTGAAGTTTTTCATTCATATAAATATGATTGCTTTTAAACCCCATATACTAATATACCGTCGAATGGAGCGTATTAGTTAGGTAAATACGAAAAACGGTCTCTTTTTGCTTAAGAAAAGTTATTTACGTCACTATGGACGCATTCGAAAGAGATACTTGATCACTGATTAGGTATAACTTGGCATACTTCTAAGGGCATTGGGAATTTGAGAGGATATTAAACCGAACGGATTAAAACACGGAATTCCGACATTTTATTTAATGTTAACTGATCCTTGAACCGAACTACGAAGAAAATTCCACCTGAAACTGAACAACAAAATAGAATAGTATGAAAAACGTTTTTCTTAATGATGCCAGCGAGGGTTTCTCGAAATAAAAACGGGCTTAACAAGTTTTGAAAAATGTATCGTCTCATTAAATATTTTAATGAATAATTAACAGACTAAGGCACGCTTTCAAATAATTTGCGAGTGTTTGTCAAATGATAGTGATATTGCTCTTTTTTCTAATCTGAATTTTCTTCTTTGAATTTCCTCTTTTAGCCGTGGATATGGATGAAATGTTATAATTGACATTTCCTATAACTGTTCCTTGTTCTCTAAGTCCTATAGAATGGTTTTCTTCCTGTAAAAATGAGGATTAAATTCTGTGGTGTTCCTATTACGGGTACCTCAAAAATTTCATGTTATATCCTATTTCCACTAGCATCATTTCCATCATTTTCATGAAATGATAAGAAATGAAGGAAATGATATCATTTCTGCCATAGGTTTCTCCATTTCATTTTGCTTTCTCTCTCGCCCCGAGAGAATTTGGATTTGGCCATTAGTTTCATCTAAAAAAATTCTCATGTTTTCCACCGCTTGGCGGAAAAGTTGGGCGAAGCAGGTCAACACCATGCCTAACGACCTGATGCATCACTAAGCGCTTATCCGTCGTTAACGACAGGTAATGCATCACAGCGGTAGTCTAATACATGAACTATATTGTGCACCCATCACCACACTTACGACTTGTAATGCAAGGTCGTACCGATCGGTACGTTCTGCAGGCATTCCCATACAAAATTCGTTTGGCAAATACTTGGCTGGTGGTTGAACTAGTGGAAAGTGCTCACTACGAAGAGTTAGGGGATTAGTGAATGCCGCACCGGTGCAGCCGAACTACAGGGTATTGGCATCATCAAAGAGAAAACGAAGGAGCTCAAGCGCATGGGTAACGCGCGACTTAAAGTCTTGGAGCGCATGGAGATGTCAAGCACCGAAGTTCAGAGAAGTCTTCTTGTAGACAAGACTTCAAATAGACATACCGTAGAATAATTTTATGAGATTTATTTTATGTATATTGGGTTGATACATTAAGAATTAAGTGAAATACAGCCATGCTCCTATTTTCGCATTCCCAAAAGTTTTGCGATTTTGAGAGCAAATTTGTACTAAAAACCGGTTTGCAATCGCAAAACTTTTGCGAATGCGAATATGGGAGCATGGCTGATTAAAATATTTTATGGATGTTATGGCGCGACTTATTTATTCTGGAGGATTATCAAAATCATTGGCGGCATTGGTGTGCTCCGGTTGTGGACGTGCATTTTCCATCCTTACCCAAGAGCCCGAAATGACACTATTTGGGTAGTTCAAAAAATTGTGCAAAATGACGCAGGCCATAATAATGCTTGAGGTTCTATTGCATCCCTTGCCTAATCTGCGAAAGCATACCTTTAACCTTCACCTTGCCGAAAATTTAGATGCCGAGTTTAAGTCAAATATAAATCAATAAAATCAGAGCATCGGCTTTTTTTGTCAACTTGGCATTGTGAATGGCAAAAAATAATGTTTTGTCAATGGAAACGACAAAAACTTCAAGAAATGATAGTGATAGAAATGACGCCAGTGGAAATATGCTATTATTCTGTATTATTAATCCAACAATATACAGCCAGAGCTTTATTTATAGTTCGATATTTAGAACTTATAATAAGATTGGTTTTAGTCTTCTTATTCCCAGGATATTGTTCGACACTTCGTTTCCCTAGAGGGGGTTAGGGTTAGTGTTTTCAGCAGGGATGCAAACCACTCGAAAACAAGTACTGGTTCGGTTCAGTGGTTCACACAGTTTCTGAACCGCCGGTTCGGTTCATTGCATGGCTTTAGGAGCTAACTGAACCGCGGTTTCGGTTCGGTTTAATGGTTCATAAAGGCACATTATGAAATATTATGATTTCTGTCGAAATGTGTCATTTCGAATGTTTGAAAAGGCAATATCGATCCGGCATCGCAAAGGATCAATTCGGTCTTTCAGAAATCTCCCTTTTAGAGGGTCGAACGATTAAAATTCCCAAATTTATAAGTATCATTGGCAAGAAGAAAGCGACAAACGTCTTAAATCTCATCAAAGAACTGAACCGAACCGTTTTTATATGTGGTTTTCGGTTCACTTCAGCATTTCGGTTTGATTTTCGGTTCACCAGCTGGAATAAGCGGATCGGTTCAGCTTAGAAACGGTTTGCATCTTTGGTTTTAAGTGAACTAAGATCAAAGGTTAAATAGTGTGTAAATTGCTTCAGTTCTTTTTGATTGTTCAGTTGCTCACTCAATTGCTCAGTTCTTTGATTGCTCTCTTCCTCTAACTTGCTTAGTGATGCCATTTTGGGTTCGGCCGCTTTTAAGTTAGCAATTTCGCAACTGTCTACCATCCAATACTAGTTTGTACTAGTTATGTACTCTCAAAACACTTGAATCAACTCTCTCTCCTCATTCCACAGCATCAGCGATCAAATTGATGTTAGCATTGGTGCTATCTCTATCGCACTCCCTCAGCTTACCATGCATACGTGAGTGAGGTGTGTGGTTTCCAATATGAGTGTGTGTGCGTGCCCCATGTATTAAACATTTAACATTAACTAGTTTTATTTGTTTGGTGAATGTCAATTTCATTGTAATTGCTTTTGAAAATTGCAATAAAATCAAATAGCAAGTTGCAAGTGGCTTTTGGAGCTGCTACTGGCCTGAAGGTCGATCCGAATAGAGTTGCCAATTGCATTTTCGTAGCGCACTAATTGTTTTGTTTACTTTTACTACTCTCTGGGCGAAATTTAACGGTAACAGTCGTCGCTGTCTCCCATTCCAATCGTCTCACTCACTCACTGTGTGTGAATTTGCGATCAATGGCATCTGTTCGCTAAATAAAATGACCTCTCAGAGTCAACAATTAATATACAGCTGCTGCTTATTCTATTAGCGAAAATAAAAAAAAAATCCTAAAATACTTGAGAGCGTTTGTTGTAGTCAACAGGTTCGCTTCGTTTAAATTTTATGGCCCAACAAGACGCGTAGAAGGTCACGGTTAAAGTATGCAAAATAAACCGAAACAAGAAAACCGACCAGACCAGACGCCAGATTCAGTTTTCTTGTGCTTTTAATCGAGGTAACTTCCAAGCCGCACCGCCACTCCCTACAGACATTCATATGTATCATTTACAAACAAAATAAAAAGTTATTAACGGAAGTACATTCACCTGATCAGTTGAATGAACATGCGCTGTGGTGTGCTGTGCTGTACTGTGCTTTTTTCTACTTTATTATGATTTTTTTTTTTTTTTTTGTTTTCCTGTCACAAACACGGACAGCTGTTTTCTGGGCAGACGCATTCACGTGCAAACAATAATAATCGCATCAAAAAATAGTGGAGAGCACGCGCTTGTTTGCATTTGATTGCATTTTCACATTTAATGCCAACTGATTTGGCTGACTGACCTAAGGCAATGAAAAATAGGCGACAAATTCGAATAAAGCGACGTTAATTGTGTAGAAATCATAATTTGATACTTGAATGTGAAATGTCAATTTTTAATGATTCACTATTATCATATTTCTGAGTAATTGAGTCATTAAACATTAAAATCTCAATCTCAAAACTGCTGACTTCATTAAATTTTAATCGCAAAACAAATACTGTATGATTCCAAGAACTTTGTGGGTAAATTAAATTAAAATTCTTTTTTATTATATTTCTATCTTACACCCGCGGCTTCGCTCGCATTTTTACAAGTAAAGAATTCGATTGAATGGAAAACAGAAAAGGTTTTTGGTGGTAGCAGTTTTCTGACAAATTTTCCTGATTTTCCAAAGCCATGAAAATCATGCTGGTAATATGTTTTAATGAAGAAGAACAAAAGAGTTACGTACAACTCTTTTTGACTTTGTGCGTTGACTTTCAAAAATCTTAAAGTCGCATATTCCCAACTTTTTATACCCTTGCAGAGGGTAATATAAAGTTGTCCGGATGTTTGTAACGCATATAAGAAAGCATCTTTGACCACATAAAGTACATATATTCTTGATCAGCACGACGAGCTGAGTTGATTTAGCCCTGTTTCTATGCTATCTCCTCCGTCAGTTTCAAAGCTATCTCCACCAAAATTTGCACGACGTCTTTTAGTAGATAGATAGATGGATTCTTTATTTATATATTAAGACTAATTATTTCCGTACTATAACGCGTTTACAAGAATCGAAAATAATGGCTCTGCTGCAGGTTAAACCATTGTAGAATATTATTTCAACACATTTTAAAAGATTGTTTCAGTTATACATATTGGACACAATTTCACATTATATTTGGACAATTATAATAATATTTATAGGATAATGCTTCGCTGGGACTCATCGCAAGATACCCAATTGTTCATTCTCCACCAAACCCACCTTGGCGATTTCCTAACTAAATTCTGATATTATTTGTGATCTATATTTTACGATTTTAATAATATATAGTGCCAGATTATCCCAGCCCCTGTTGCCATTTAATGCGTCTATTATTTCTTCGTCAGTTAGTGTCGTTTGTTGAAAATGCCTCCATCTGAACTCTTTGTATCTGTGACATTTCCCTATTATATGTATGATTGTTGCCTTTGAGCCACAGGACATCTGCTCGAGCTTTCAGTATCCACGAAAGGGTATAACAGCTATGCTTATTATCACAGTATCCTAATCCTACATGAAGATCAAGTTTTCTATATGTCCTGGTCAGGCTGCTTCTTGCGTCAGTAAAATATTGTTGAGTCTTGTTTAATTTCATTCGTGTTAGTAGTAGTAGTTCCTCCATTTGTATACACCAATCCGTCTCATTTATATTTTCGGTTGTCCAGGCAATATGAGGTTTGCATTTGTTTAGATAACTCACAGCTCCAATATATATTGCTTTCTAAAATTTTCTTGGACAGGACATGTGGAAGTCTGTGAAGTTCATGTTGGAACAGAATTTATCGAATATAACCTAGATGCAGATGATCTGTATAGAAACTTCCATCTCCCGAAGCTGTTTCTGGTGCCAGTGCGTAGGGTGGAGTGTTCACGGGCAGTTTTAGTAGTCTTTTTATAAAAAATCTCTGTAGTTGGTTCACCTCTTCAAAGCAGGTATATCCCCATACTTGCACGCCATAAGATTCTATGGCTCGGCAAGCCGCAAGAAAAAGTCTCCACTTCGAGTTAAGTGTTATTTCCTGGCTGCCAAAGTTGATGTGTTGGGTGAACGTTAAAGTGGGAGTTAGTACCACTCCGAGGTATTTATATTATTTTACCACACTCACTTCGATGCCTTTTTACAAACATTTCTCTGTTGCTCCCCTTCTATCGCTTTTTTGGAAAATCATAATTTGGGACTTTTCAAGATTGACCTTCATTCCCCAGTCGAGACAATATTGACCAGACGGTTGATCATTTGCTGCTTTTTATTTGGATTATCCGACAGTATGACTATGTCAATCTCTAAGCCACCCTCCAGGACATCATGAAGATCGTCGATATATAGGGCGAATAATAGAGGTGAAAGCAAGCAACCTTGCCTGACTCCCACCAATGTGTCAAACGCTTGTGAGAGATTTTGGCCATACAGTCGAGTTTGTAGTTTTCTAAATCAATTCTATAAAACGGACTCTTGTAGATGACACACCAAATCTATGCAGCTTGTTAATTAGGAGATCTCTTGGAACCCGGTCAAAAGCAGCCCGGAAATCTACAAAAACGCATAAACCTTCCTTTTTTATATTCCATATGAGATGGATTATGGATGTAAGGTTGAATATATTGTCGGCAATAGAATAGCCATTCCGGAACCCGGCTTCTCTCATCTTCTGATGTTCCTGTACATTACCAGCCGGTTATTTAGTATCCGCATTAGAACTTTCGCTTTCCTTTGGTACAAATACGCTGCCCATTTGTCGGAACCGGCCGGATCAGATGACTTAAGCATATAGATATCATAGGAACGATCGGTCGAAAAACAAGTTTTAGTGAGAAAAACTTTTTTGTTTTCAATAGAACCGCCTCCAAACTTTGTATTTCTTAGTTTGCTGTGCTTTTCCATGATTCCACTAAGTTTGGTCGAAGTCGGACATCTATATCGTTTAGCTGTCATAGAAAAGTTGAGTGAAAAGTAGCCTTAGAAAAACTTTTTTGTTTTCAATTGAGGCTGCAAGGGTATACAAAACTTCGTCCGAGCCGAAGTTAACTTTTCCCTGTTATTATAATCTGTACCAAAGGTACAGAGTATATTTATACAAAGTATATTTAGTTTG
Organism: Lordiphosa collinella; assembly: GCA_018904265.1. NCBI lineage: Eukaryota > Metazoa > Arthropoda > Insecta > Diptera > Drosophilidae > Lordiphosa > Lordiphosa collinella. The sequence continues at coordinate 101,417 of JAEIFV010000242.1, forward strand.
TAAAAAAGTATGTAACAGGCAGAAGGAGGCATCTCCGACCCTATAAAGTATATATATTCTTGATCAGCATCAACCAGTCGATATAGCCAAGTTCGTCTCTCCGTCCGTCCCCCTGTCCGTATGAACAAACAGATCTCGGAGATGGTAAGAGATAGAGGTTTGACATGTATGGGACATATGCTTCTTTTTGGGACATAATTTTATTTGGTGACTTTCAGGTTCTATTAATCAGGGCTGCAAGTCTTCGTAAAAATCAGGGGTTCCCTCCTGGGTTCGAACCCGCGAAACTTTTTAGGTTCGGGTTCACAGAGCGGGCTCAGATGGTCGATAAGTCGATTTTTTAATATTGTGTTCCTCATGACACTGTCCATGTTTGCTGAACTTTGTAGATTTTTGTCTTGAACCATTAAGATCTAAGCTAAAATTGTTGTCCCTCTGTGTTGCTAGTACAAATGTACCCAAACCCGGGATGAGACCCTTTAAGTTTGCTAGAATGGAGTTCTGTTAGCATCATATCATACCCAGTTTCTTAACTGTACCCTAGTTTCGCGTTCTATTGGTACTTAAGTACTAGCAATACACAGCGACAACAATTTTAACTTAATTCTTAATGGTTCAAGTCAAAAATGTACAAAATTCAGCAACATAGACAGTGTCATAAGGAACGTAATATTAAAAAATCGCGTTAATTGGTTAACGTACTTCCAGGAGGAGTCAAACCTAAATTCTTGAATATCTTTAAAAGCGCAAAGTAGAGTTTAATTAAAAACTAAATTTATTATGGCATAATGGGCTATTGTATGTCCCTAAGAGATGGTACTCGTCAGCCAAAAAACCGCGTGTTGGAGTACCATTTAAAGGTTTACCCACGAACCACCTCATCGTCAGCCAAAAAATCTCATATAGGTCATAAAGTAGACCGAAAAATAGAACAAACTGCGTTTTTGGTTTCACCAATAAAGCCTTTGTTCACAAATTATGGGCATTTTTGTAAAAATTATTATTAAATTTATGCAATGAACAAAGCTTTAAAAGAGTATAACTGTGGAACGGTTAGATCGAATTTAAAGTTTTTTTGTAAATAGTTTAAAATGTACCCATCTTTTAAACTGCATCGCTAGTTTTAAAGGTTTTCATAGAAATTTTAAAAGTTATGATGCGTTTTTTACAACAATTAAAAAAAACTTACGAAAAAATGTGCTTTATGGCACCTAAATGAGCATAAGCATAGCCAAAACTTATTGTTTATGCCCATAAAAGTAAAATATGGATATTTTTCTTTATACATGTTGATTTAAAAACTTAGAAAATTGGTTAGGTAAAATTCAGATTCTAAACGTCTTACGAAAAATCTGAAAAAAAATCTTCAAAATACTTTACTATATAAACTTTTAGAAAGTGCCGGTGCCCCCGTGAAAATAAAAAACAAAATTTTTTTTGGACACCCCACTTTTCTTTCTAAAGAGGAAGAACTAATCTATACCTGTTCCTGTAGTTTTTTTTTACAGGTTTACAGGTTTTATTGCACGAGCCGATCTATGGGCTGCCTTTAAGGGTTAAAAGTAGAAAATGCAACAACAAATGTGACTTTAATTTTGTCTCTTCCTGTTTTTAAGATCGCATACTTCTTTACCATATGGCTATCGAAGCAAAGGTTATGTGCTATTTTGACCAAGGCTGCAAACTTCAAAAATTCTACAGACGGTTCGGTTCGTGGACCTGTTTCTAAGCTTGTCGAATCTCAGGATTTTTTCATAGCTTCTTAGATCGTTAAATTACCTGTAGAAAAAGGGACCAAATAGAAATAAGCTTCGACTTATCCGCGTCTATAAATCTTAATTATATTTAACATTCGATAAAGTATGACTGCATAATCTACCCAATATCACGGCTCTTTTCTATAAATTGTAGCAAAACAATTATGCTTGCCGCAAACAACGTTCTGATAGCTTGTAGGAATCAAATATTTGTTGACGGTTTAGCGAAATTCTTTTTATCATAGATCATGCCTAACTGTCACTTGAAAAAAATAAGCTACCATCAAATGAAGATAAATAGTAATTCACACAATGTTCGCTATCTATGCCAAGCTTGGTCACTGTAGTTCTTTTTGAGTAGAGTTTTCTATTTCGTCATAGGATGTCTTATTCAGCGCAACTGTGGGATAATTGTTGCGGTCAATGATGCATACCGTGATTCATATAAAAGTTAAATTTTTGAGTAACTGTTTAATTCTTAAGTTTCCTATAAATCGTTTAAATTACCGCCCTTAACCAATGCCTTTTTTTATTTTGTTCTCATGCAGACAACATTCAATTGAATTGCCGCGGTGTGGCAACCTTCGTCAAAACTCAGCAGGACTAAATCAGCTGTTCGAGCGGCGGCAATGCACAAATCAAAAACCAAAATAGTATGAATAATAAAGATCAAACAGGAGCAGGAGCTGCTATTGCTGCTGCTGCTGCTGGTGGCCGGGATTTCCAGCGCAATTCAAATGCCTATGCCAGCTTGCCATCCAATAAGATAGCAGCCAGGGCAAAGGATACAACCGAGCGATATGGCCTCTCGCACAGTTTGTCCAGCGAATCGATTAAACAGGCCTGCGACTATTATGACGACGAGCTCAGTGATGAGGATCTAATTGAGATACAACAAACGCCACAGAGTTTCCATCAGTCACAGCAACAGCACCACCAGCTTCAGCCCATTCGATTCAAAATGGAGCAAATCCAGGATGAAGACCGAGAGGCCATTTGTGCAAATAAACAACTGGAGGATGCAGATGAGGCTGCCTTGAGTGTGCTTCATGAGTTGGATGCCATACTGGATACCCAACTGAATGGTACCCTCAGCTCCTGTTCCTCTTCGGCGAATTCCTGTGTGGAGGATTATCTTATGGACTTGGACAACTATTTGGAGGAAATGGATAAGTCTCTTAATCGAGACGAGCCATTGGTTGTAGGTGAAGGTCCCAGTTTTAAACGAGAGGCCAGAACCCGAACTTTGCCCTTGAGTAGAAAGGGAAAACTAAACAAAAATGCGGGAGATCAACGTGGGGAGGAGGAGGAGGAGATGAGCTTTCAGCGTGGTCAACCGATAAGGAAAACATTCAGCTGCGGTTTGACACCCAGCAGAAGTAACCCAGGTGAGCCTTTAAACGTAGAAGAAATCCTAACCAGAGACTTAACATTTCTTTCTTACAGAAACGAGCCAGGAAAGTAGTCGAGAGGTTTGGCGTCGCCAGTCGTTGCGCAGAGCCATTGAATCCTCAGCTATGGAGGAAACCGAAACGCACACCTTGGAGGAGTCTGACGACCTGCCCACATTGCTGGTGAATCTGCCACCTCCGCCCAGACGCTGTTTCTCCACACCAGAACAGTTTAATCCCGAGCTCCCGCCCCATCAGGAACCCACACATCAGTATGGCTCACAGATGTTAACTGAAGAGCACATTTTCGATAATCTACTGCAGAATGAGCAGAGAACAGCGGCTAGAGCTTCGAGCGAAGAAAGACCCCGTCAATATGGACGACGCCTGGAAGGACCTCCCACACCCAGTCGACCACAGAGTGCACCTACGCGTATACAACGCGCACCACCCGAGTCACACATAATGTCCACCTGCTCGGAGCTAAGTTCAGTACATTCGTCTCGCATACCAAGTCCAGTTTCCTTGGTCTCGGACAGCAGTAGCAGCAGCAGCACTGACCAGGATCAGGTGGAACTGCAAGCTCAGACCACCACCATATGCAGTAGTAGTAGCACCACCCCGTTGGAGCCACTGCATCTGCACTTGTCGCAGCAGCAACAGCAGCAGCAGCGGGAGAAATGTGGCTTCAACAGCCAATGGCCACATTCGGGTAGTCGTACCTTAGCCCTGATAGCCTGCACATTGGGTCTGTTCAATTTGTGCCGATTTGCCACTCTTACCCTGAACTATGGAGGCAACTTCCTGCTGCAGTTTCTGCTGCTCTCGCTACTCTTTGGCATTCCATTGTTCTGGCTGCAAATGTGCCTCGGAGCTAAAATACGAGCTGGCCCCGTCTCCATGTGGAAGATAAGTCCCATTTGTTGTGGTGTGGGCATTGCCCTGGTCATGGTGCAGTGTTTCCTAGCGATTTACTCAACAGTGGCAATTGGCTGGGTTTTGATTTATCTCAGAGACGTCTTCCCCACACCCAATCGTAGCGACTATCCTTGGCAGGAGTTGAGTTTTCCGCAACGTTATGAGGCAGCCAATTCAACGGGGAATCTTACCCAGACTGTGGCTGCATATTTTAATATTAAGGTATTGCAGCGTCTGCATCTATCCAATCATCCAGAAGTCAGGGGTGTGCGATTTCATGTCAATGATCGGGTAAGTAGGCCAACCTGGGGTTGCTCTAACATAACTAACAGTTGAACTTTACTTCAGCAGCTGGCCTTCTATTTGGCACTGATTTGGGCGGCAGTGTTCCTGATACTTAGCAAAGGTCTGAAATCCTTGGGCAAGCTGGCCTACCTTATCAATACGTTGCCCCTACTGGCTCTCATGGTGGTCACTGTGAAGTTTCTCTGTTTGGTGGATCTGGTTAAACTGCAGGTATATGGGAAGGCCTACCAATATATCAATATGATTTATTAAAGCAAATGTTTTTCCTTTATTTTGTAGAATATTTTTGGAGCCAGCGATTTTGATGATTTTCTGGTCAACTCAAATAGCTGGACTGCAGCCACACAGGAAACCTTTTTGACGTGGGGTCTGTTGGGTGCCTCGGTGGTAGCCATTACCAGTCGTACACATGCCAATTCCAGTAAAGCCAGTTTAAGACGTGATGCCATACTTTTGGTATTGCTTACGCTGTGGGCTTTAAGCCTAATGGCTCTATTGGCTCTCTGCTGTGAACAGATCCTGCGGCAGCATGGCTATGTCTATATACCAGGATCGTTTGGTAAGCTCCACTTACTTAGAGTTTATGCAAATAGCACTTATGAACAGAACTGAGAAAATGTTAGTTTCTAAAAAAGAAGTGATTGGCTTCCAATCTCACTACCGCAGTTGGGTTTCCCCAATTTTTCGAAAACTTCTTTCAAATAAATCGCAAAACATAATTCAAAATTGACTGCCCTATGTTAATATATGTTATGATGAAAAACAGACGACTGTAAAGTAAAAACTTTTTAAATATTTTTGTAACTACCATACAGTCGATTCCGTTTTTTTCTCGCCAGATAGGGAGCTGCTAGACGCAGCATTTAATGCAAATCGGATATGTTTTTCGACTCGAGAAATGAATTGTTGTCTTGATAATGCCATACCCGATTTAACTATCCCATATTTATGGAAAAATCACTTTTTCAGTCACTGTAAAGCCCAAATTTACACGACCTGATCTCTCAGGTGAGTTTTGTATCTGAGTATATGTCAGCCCGTGAAAATAGGAGTCTGAGCCAACTCAGCTGAGCGTTCAGGTGTAATAGAACCGGCTCAAATTAAACTGACCGCACAGCAGAACGCTCAATGAACCATTGGTTTTGCAACTGAGTCAAATAACCTTCTCAGACACGTGTAAATGCTGAAATAAGTTGCTCAGCCGAGTTTTTGACACTCAGGTCTGAAAAACTCAGCTGAGCGATCAGGTCGTGTAAATTGAGCTTAAGCAACACTAATTGCTTCAAAATTACAAAATTAATTAGAAAAATGATGATTGTATTCAATTTAAGGCTGAACGATACATCACATTTAATTCCGATTCCGCATGATTTGTTTGGAATCGAAAACGAGAACACTCCTGATTGATAAGTTTCTACCACTGAAGCAAACCAATTCTAAAAAGCACAGAACCGCGAATTCGTAAGCCGGACCTTAATCGGAACTATATTTTGTTTAAAATTTTTGAACCAAACAGAAAAGAGCAAAACAAAACGATTTGGTTTATTTCATCGACAAGTATGAGGACAAAATGTTTGTAAATTTAGAGAATTGTATTAGGAAACTCAACCCTACAAAAAGCCTTGTAGTGTTGTAGCATTGAAGAGTTGTTCTAACTACTGGTTAGAGTCAGGTGCCAGTGTTTCCACTAGCCCTGATTATTTCCATCTTCTGCAATTGTCGCCTCTTTTCGAATTATTTTTAAATAATTTTTCCTTGACATCGATCTGACATTTACTTCCATGAATGGATGCCCTGTTGGCTGAGAATTCTTCAGATGTTCCATCTTCTGCTTTCCTGCTGTCCAAGAAATTCCCGAAATTTCGCGGCTTATTCGTCTTTATATAGATTTGTTCTTGAATATTATTATTTTAAAGATATTAAAAAGCATTCTACTACTTTAATTTGAAAATGTCAAAAATTTCTAATTGGAAACTAAGTGTAAAGCAATGAACTGTTCGGTTTGCTACACTCCTCCGAAATAAACTCCGCAAGACACGGATATTTTTCGAACGTTTTGCGTCTCTCACGATACAGACTGCGAACGAATGCTCACGCACGATAAAAATGCATGTTTTCAAAAATGAAAAGTAGTCTTAGTTAGAAAAACTTTTTTGTTTTCAATGGAAATGTCCTTAAAATTGACATTTATATATTTGGTATGTCTTTAAGTTACATAATTCTTTAAAGTCTTGTCAAAATCGGATGACTAAAGCATAAAGCTGCCATAGAAACGATCGGTTGAAAAACTAGTTCTAGTGAGAAAAACTTTTTTGTTTTTAATGGAAACGTCTTAAACGTTGGCACATGGGCATTTCCACAGAAAGGTCCACCTAGACCAAAAAACTAAAAGTACTTAAAAACACCATGTTTTTTCAATTTTTTATGGGGAAACAATTAAATTGATCTAATGTAAGCTAATCTTACATTTATTCATAAACCAATTCGAGATTTTCGAATGCACTGCCGCGCAAGCAACCTTTTCGTCCCATTTTTATCGTTCTGTTGCACCTTTTTTTCTAAAAAGCGCCTTTAAATTTCATTGAATTTTGGTCTCTAAAATCATTCTATGGGTACAACGAGTTAATGAAGATTGCATAAGAAACCATGACGAACTATGCGATTGCAATTTACTGTAAGTTTTTGCTTTGCATTATATTGGAAACTACATAAATATCTTGATGGAAAAATATGTCCTTAGTTGTCCCGTGCGAAAGTGGTTAAAATCAAATTTTGAAAAAAGTATTAGTCATTTTTGGGTAACATCAAAACCATTTTAAAGAGACATCAATTCACTACATTCTCAAATCAGTCACATTAAAATACTGCTTAAGAGTTCACTAATATCGGCGTTTAAATTTTTGCCTGCAAAAATCACTTTAGTATTTGTCCCGTGCATGCCTTGCTTAATTTCAATTATCTTGAAAGCGAAAAGTTTCCCGAAATCAGCTTTAGAACCAAAATAGGGCTTATATAGAGTTATAATTTAAGCCTTTTGTCAAAATAAAAATCCGATTTATTTTGTCTTTTTAAATTGCGCGACGGTCACCACATCTGGAAATTCCACATATTTTTGTACTTTAACACTACAAGTTTTGTCAAATCGATAAATATATTATATAATCGGCCGAAAAAGTTCTTTTTGTTTTAATGGAATCGCTCAAATTTTATATTATTGTTTGTTTGTTTTCATGTTTCCTAAATTTGGTCAATCTCTTTCTCTCTCTTTTGAGTTCACCCCGAGACCTCGATGGGATTGGGCCCGGGATTGACTTCCACCAACATCCACTTTTCTTTCAAATCCAAACTCGACGCTCGGTATTATCTGGAACTTCCTAAATGGCTTACCGTTGTAATCACCGTCTCGATTTTGTTCACGATCTGTCATTATCATACTTACCTGAGCCGACCCACCTCTATTAGACTACACTTCTGATTCCGTTTTTTGGGATCCTCTTTGCTTCGGACGCGAACTTCCTTTAGCATCTTTCCAAATTTTTTTTGTCTCCTCCGTACCTTTTTCACCCCGGCCGAAGCTCCATCTAAGCAATTTGTTCCTAATCTATATTTACCACCCTCCCATTCGTTTGTTACCTTCGTCTTTGCCCTCTGCCCCTTTGTTTTTCCTTTTTCTTACTCCCATTTTTTTTTCTTACCCGTTTTCCTTTTTTGTAATCGTATTTCAAAATCCCCACTGCGATCTTTGACGCTTTCTATTTTGTTTGTTTTGCTTCCTTTCCACTGTTTGGCGACTACATTATAGTACGTCCATCTTAAAATTTTGTTTAAATGGGGGGTAAAAAACTTTGGCCGTTAACTTCCCCTATTCATACCCGATTAAAATTGTCCGGATGTTTGTAACGCATTGAAAAAGCATCTCGGACCACATAATGTATATATATTTTTGATCAGCACGACGAGCTGAGTTGTTTCTATGCTATCTCCTCCGTCAGTTTGAAAGCTATCTTCACCAAACTTTGCACGAAGTCTTTTGGTACATATACGCTGCACATTTGTCGGAACCGGCCGGATCGGATGACTATAGCATATAGCTGTCATAGGAACGATCGGTCGAAAAACTAGTTTTAGTGAGAAAACCTTTTTTAATTTCAATGAAAACGCCTTCACACATCGTATTTCTTAACAAAACGGACTTACCGTCCTATTCTCGACCCCAAATTTTAAATACAATCTTGCCTTGTCCCGATTTTGGATTCGTCCCGCCTCGAATCGTTATAATTGAAGTCACCTTTTACGTGCTTAAATTTGCTGAGACTTGTTATTCAAAAAAAGATTGGAGCCCTCAAAATTTTGGGATCATTCATTAAAGTCGCCCCGTCATGATGTCGACCCCAAATTGTAGATTCAATTTAATTCAGTTTTCAAGTCAATGCTTCTGATATACTCAATCTTCTACTAAAACCTACTTTGAGAATGACATGTTTTTAAAAAAAGTCTTGATATGATGTCACGATTTTTTGCAATTATACTCGCTATTATAGACAGATCAAATTTTACCATATTTGTGCTATTTGTATTTCCATTAAACTATATGGTCTTTTTTACAACTTTAATTTTAATTACCTTTTTGCAGAAAATCTGGATTGTTCTACCTCGGTGTACTCGCTACAGTCGAATACCACCAACCCTCAGCTGTTGTCCTATCCACGCGCATTAGTCCCACATTATTCATCTTTTATGGGTGAAACCTATCGACGTAATCGCACATTACTGCATATAGAAAGCGGTTTCCAGGCCTTACGTTTCATCTCCGAGCTTTTTCCGGCGGTGCTGTCTTTGGCCAGTGATAACATCTCTTGGATTTGGGCTGCTGTGTCCTTTAGCCTGTTTGCCGGTTTTGGTTTGGCTCAGTTGTGCGTAATGTGGAAACCCATTTCCAGTGCTTTGGGCAACTCTACCAGTTCCGTGCTGTTGAGCTGTGTCACGGGTCTACTCCTCAGTATACCCTTTGCCACAGAGATGGGCATTTCGATATTGTATTATGTGGACTTTTTGCTGGGCGGTTCCTGGTTTATACCCATAATTTGGACCGCTCAAATATTTGGTGTATTCCTCATTCGCGGCCGACCCTATAATGGCGATGATTTGGTCAATGATCTGAGAATGTGTGGCTCTATGTCAGCTTTTCTAGCGCTATCCTGGAATGTGCTGTTGCCCATTGGCTTGATCACGTTATCGGTGATCGATTACAAGGCTTCGTTGTCCAATCAGTTTTATTATTGGCGTGGCAAAGCCTATTTCACTTATTGGTCTAGAAAAATGGGTAGTCTGATACAAATTGGCATTGTTTTGGTCATACCAATAACGGCCATTATACAGATCTATCGTTATCTGACCAATGGACCAGCGGATATCTTAGAGGTAAGTTTGAAAAGTTATTTTACTTTTTGGAAACTTGAATAAATTGATTTCATTTTTCAGCGCATACAACTGTTGTATCGTCCGCCAGAGGATGGTGATGAAACACACCGTCCCTCAAATCGCCAAAGCTCTGCTCAAAGTCGTCGTAATGCAGCTGGACAACAGCAGGAGAATGGACACCAAGAGGCACAGAACGATGCTCCACCTAAGTATACACCACCACCCTCGTATACCACAGCCACAGGAGCACGTTTGGCCAAGCTACTGCGTCAGAGCATACGACGTAGTGTTAGGAGGTGAGCAATTAGAGATTTATGTTTTGAATAGGACGGGTTAGGACAGTTTTACAATTGTTTTGCCATCTTTTGGGGTATTAGGAATAACATCTTTTTACAGGAGGTATCTTGAGTCATTCCCTTGGCTTTCTGCTCTTTTCATCAACCGGATTCAGTCTCAAATAGTTCCGAACTTTAAGCTTGCTTGCTTCTTTGAAATTGTAGAATGTTACTCTCTATGCTTAGCCCTGCAAGAGTTGATTCGTTCGATTTGCTTAAAGCAGACAGAAAGCTCATTTAAGCAAGGCATCTAGATCAAACAAGCTTGTTGAATAATAAAAATTAGTAAAAACATAAAAAATCAGAACTTTTAAAACGCAGCACAGCTTAGCCTAAACATAAAAATGAAAACTTGGAGGAACTCAAGAACCTCGTCGAGTGTAGAAAGTGCAACAGTATATTCACATTCAATGGCAACACCACTTCAAACCAGGGCAGCAAACCGGTTTTGAACCGAACCGGTTCGAACCCGCAACTTCGACTTTTATTGTGCTGTAAACCAAACTTCCAAAGAAATAACCTGAACCTGTTCCGAACCTAAAATTTTGGTTCGGATCATCAAAAATTAGAGACATCAAAAAGTTTGACCTGCTGATTAGCAACTTCTTTTATTCGGCCCTGTTCCGAATTCCGAGTCGGTTTTCGTGTAAACGTTTGCATTTAGAGTTTAAACTTAACAATGTTATATGGAAGGTGACAAGCACTTCAACCGACTCGAAATTCGGAACAGAGCCGATAATCTGGTTTTGGGCGACTAAGTCTTAAACTCAAAAAAAAAAAATTTAATAACAAAATCTAGAAAAATGAGCAGAATTACTTTTCAAATTACCACCCATATTGGACTCTGTTTTCAAGAGTCTCGACTCCAAAGCTTATTAAATGATTCAAAAAATCATGATCCATTTATTACATTGGTAATACGTAAATTATACTATGAATGAATATGTATTCCCCTGTGATCTACAAATCGCGTCCGACGCAAAATCGACCCAATGCATATAAGATAAGTTTCGTTTTCAGGTCGAAAGGGCTTTGTAGAGCACACGGGATGAAATTTATTACTATTGTGTAAATCATGGGCTGAACCAAGGTTCGAATCAAAACCTTTGCCCAAAAACCTTGAACCTCATATTTCCGAACCATAACCATTCGTAAATTTTGGTTTGAACTCGCGAACCGAAGATTCGAAAAATTAGTTTGAGTTTGCAACCTTGTTTCAAACACCACTAAAGAGATTACAAATAAGAATGCAGAATCGGCAACTGTCTAAGCCGAGATAGATGACAAAAATGGAGTTTGCAACCTTTCAACAGAATGTGTCATTGAAAACAGCCGACGTTCCCAGCCGACTCAGGGCTTGAAATGGTCCAACTTGTAGCCAAGTTAGGAGAAAACTCAAGAGCGAAATCAATATTATCTTATCCTACATCACTATCCAGAAATATTCTTCATTTATACGCCAATTATTCTTTAACTAAAGATACACAAACATTGCTTTCACTACCAAAAGCTTTTCAGTTACTTCCTTTGTTCCGAAATATGATCTACATTTCTTGGAACAGAGGTAGTTCCATTTATATTAAGAAACAAAATTTTTTTGTGAATCGCAAATTCTTCATCTGCGATTCAGCTTTCAGAAAGCATTTGTAATCCGAGCCAAAAATTTATTGAATCGCGAATTCTTTAGATAAAGATTGTTGAAAATATCCTTCCATTGCAAAGCCCTATTTGACGTGATGCTTATTAAGGGGTTAGGTGGGTTTCAAAGGCTCAAAACAGGTACATTTTTACGATTTTTTTTTATTTAACCAACAAAATATTTCATTCCATCAATTTATCATATAAAAGGTATATATTTTATAAGTAAATTGTGAAATTTTCATTGAAAAATATTAAAAATTAAGACGTGGACACGTCGTAACCTGTGACCCCGCAAAAAAAAGGACCCTCAGCGTAGTCAGAATAACTCATGACATAGTCATCAGAAATGCAAAAACCAAAAATTTTCTGTAAGTAGATGCTTAAAGCTCGTGCTTGGACTAAGGAAAATAAAAAAAAGAAAAAATTGCATTTTTGGCGGCGTTGAGAACAAAAAACCCTCTTTTTGAGTCAAATTTGCACCCTTCATGGCCTTGAAAAATCACTTAAAATAGAAGAAAAAAAATCCTTCGTTCAAGCACGAGATAATGTTATTTTAAAGAAGTGTGCAAAATTTGAAAGAAATCGGTTCATAAGTTTTCGAGAAATCGTGACTACCGATTTCAAAAACGTAGTTGCGACGTAGCCTGATGGGTAGAACATCCGAAGGCTATATCTCTTAGAATATTACTCAGATCGTTTTAAAACTTTGAGAGAATATTCTAAGCATATTGAATTATAAGATAAGCGAAAAAAAAAAATCGATTTTTTGAAATTTTGAAACCCACCTAACCCCTTAAAATAAACAGGAAAATAAATCGATTGCTTTGATTGATATAAAATTGTCTAACAAAATGACATTCGTAGATCCCAAACAACGAGTTGATGAATGAGTTGAGCTGTTATTCTGAACTACTTGAATCGAAAATACTTTCCAAGTTGATTTACTCGAACTGATTTTATGAAAGGGGATTCAAAGGGCACTTTCAGTGGATTCGCGCACTCCATGGAGGAACTCTGGTTATCATTCTGGACTTGAAACTCTCCTGAAAGAAAAACTCCAAGGAAAGAATGAAGAAAGCACTATGCCTGCAAAAAGGAGGTGAACCCTGCAACCGTACATCATTCATTGGTGATCACAGCGGTCGTCAGACCTATCCTTACCTATGGAGCGCTGGTATGGTGGAATGTGGCCAACACCAAATCCCACCTGCTCAATCAAAGAGCAGCTTGCCTGGGTATTACAGGATCCCTGCGATCTACCTCCCAGGCGGCCCTGGATGTAAGTCTGAACAAGTAAATACTTTCCTGAAGTATGAAAAAGTGAGAAGCGCAGTAAGACTCTGGAAACTGAAAATTCTTAAAGCATCTACGTCGGGCCACATCAGTATTTTACAGGAAGTTGGAATAAATGCGAAGGCGAAGGGAAGCGATTACTGCATACCTGTTCAGAAATGGAACAACAACTTTGGAAAACAGTTCCCGGAGGGAGAGAAACGGAAGCAATCAGGAGAACGATCTTTTCATTTATACAGACTGTTTGAAGACGAAAGAGACCACAGGAGCAGGCATCTTCGCCGAAGAACTAGCGACACAGCTCTCATTCGGTCTACCGAATTGGCCTTTAAATTTTGGATATTATTTTAATTTTGGTTGGCCAGGCTCTGACAGTTTTATGCGCTTTGTGGCTCTATCTCTTATAGTCTCTGAGATCGACGCGTTCATACGGACATACGGACATGGCTAAATCGACTCGGCTGTTGATGCTGATCAAGAATATATATACTTTATAGGGTCGCAAATGCTTCCTTCTACCTGTTACATACTTTTGCACAACTTCATGATGCCCCTTTTTCCCATTTTCAATGGGAACAGGGTATAAAAAGTGCACAGAAGAACAATTGAAAACGATAACAAGAAAATTGAGATCGTTTGTCGGCAACCAATTGGTTGGGAAGTGGAATAGTTGCAACATAACTTTACAAAAGTTTGAGCAACGCCATAAAGATTGACTGAATGGAGAAGGAGAAATCGAATAAAGTCGAAAATACATATATAATGTTCTATAATGCTATAATGTTCGCTGAATGCTCGTCAAGAAACCAAGTTATAAAAGATTCACCGATCGTACTGAAATGAATTAATAAGTGTTAAGGTAATTTTGAGGGCTGTAGCCTAAACCCGCAGGCCATAGCCTCCATAGACTTCATTTCGTGAAGTCTGTTTCAAAACTGGAAAAATTTGTAGGTTGAATTATCCACGATATTTTATGTATATTTCAAGCTGTGTTCATAAAATCTTAGTTCATGGCTCATTAGCGACTAGTCCCTTAGAAATATTAGAGAGCATCATTCACCTAAGACTTTAAGAAAATTACAATGAAAGACTTAATACATGCCCTTCAAACATCATCTGATCCTTTTATATCTATTCCTATTAGTCATGAACTTTTCAAAAAACAAAATAACCCTTGCAGCACGTTTTTCTAACTGTTACTTTTCGGCTACTATACGGACCTTACTTTTCTATGGGAGCTACTCTATATAGATGTCAGATTGTGACCAAACTTATGGAATCATGGATGAGCACTACAAACTAACATGTACATTTTTGGAGGCGAATCCATTTGAAACAAAAAAGTTTTCTCACTAGAACTTCTTTTTCGACCGATCATTCATACTGTTGCTATATGCTATGAAAATCCGATTTTGACAAAACTTTTTAGAATTGCGTAAAAGTATATAAAATAAATATATGCCAACGTAAGTGACGTTTCCATTGAAAACAAAAAAGTTTTCCTCACTCAAACTAGTTTTTCGATCGATCGTTCCTATGGGAGCTATATGCTATAGTCATCCGATTTTGACAAAACCTTGTAGAAATGTGTGAAAGCATTCCAAGTAAGTTAATTCCAATTTTAAGGACATTTCCATTGAAAACAAACAAGTTTTCCTAAATAAGACTACTTAGAAAGTCGGTCAAGCCCGACTATAGTATACTCTGTACCTGTGAAGTGCTCCCCATCACTGTTGCGACCGGTGCTGCTCATAATTATTTGTTTTGCTTTGGCGGATCGACAGATAATACTTCCAAAGTCAGATTTTTTTTAAACAAACTTTTAGGAATATTACGAACATATATCTTCTTTTTCATAATTTTATACTCTGTACCAGAGGTACATAGAGTATATTAAGTTTGTGGAAAAGTATGTAACAGGCAGAAGGAAGCATCTCCGAACCTATAAAGTATATATTTTTGATCAGCATCAACAGTCGATCCATGTCCGTCTGTCTGTCTGTCCGTCTGTCCGTATGAACAGATCTCAGAGATGGTAAGAGATAGAGGTTTGACATGTATGAAACATATGCTTCTTATACTTGCAGGCAGATCAAGTTTATTTTCAAATTGGAAAAAACGTCATATCTCCGACAGTTTTATAGGTATTTATGTGGGAACTCAGTGCGCTCATTTATATGGCGAGATAAAAGCTTAGGTTTAGGTACCATACAGGTATGTTGTAGGCACGGTTTTTATGGATTATTTGTACAATTCTACTCCTTGTTACATTGAGTCCCAAATAAGTCTTAATCTATACCCTGCTCATTGAATCCACAGCTGCAAGTCGGTGCATTGATATTGCTTTTTCGTCCCTTACGAAATGTTGTCACATATCCTTTTGGGTTTTTAGGTAAATTCTAATTGTATATTTATGACGAATTATCCTCCATTCCAATGATCATAGCTTGTTCTCTCTAAAATAATAAAAAAATATGAGAATGAACCAAGGCTCAGAATTTACTGCGCATACCCAGCTAAACTTATTCAGCTGTTTCTGCCAGTCAAGGTTGCGGCGCCACGAGCTTTCAGATAAGAATGACCGAAAAATTTAGTTTGTCTGAGCACTGGCCTTTTTAAAAGACTAGTCGTCATTTTACGCAACCTTTCGCTACCCTATCTTATGTGGAGTTGACACCCAGCTAAATCGATTTAGTTTGACTGAGTACCCTAAGCTTTATATTCATTGACCATCTGCAGTCGGTCAGAGGCCACTTTAATGTACGCTTTAGTATTAAAGCTATGTACTCAGACAAACTAAATCTACACCTAGCTTAAAATACAACTTTCAGTTTGACTGCTCAACACCAAAATACCACCAAATGTCAAACGGTCTTACTGCACTGAGTATGTTTACCAAGTGTGGTTTGATTACAATTGAATTGATTTAAGTAATAAAAGTGCAAATAGTTGTGTTTTATTTTATTTTTTTGCTGCAGGCTGCAGCCATTGTTGAATTTATTTAGCAAGGGTAACTTGCTAAATAATTGCAAACCATTTTTTTGCTTCTACCTAGCTAAACTTATAGCTAAAGCTATCAGCTTTTAGCCAGTCAAGGTGCGGCGCCCCGCGTTTCAAGCTGGGCATGAGCTGAGGCATTTAGCTTGTCTGAGAACGGCTCAAGCTAAGAGGCCAGCTAAAAGTTGTAGCAAGCGTTTAGCTACCGTTTTTTTATATGAACTCGACCCAAGCTGAATCGATTTAGTTAGTCTAAGTACGTAGCTTAAGGGAGTGCTGTACACCTTCAGCCAAAATGTTTTTCGAATTCTTTTTTCTTGGCTTAAATTATGTAGTAGGGGGCTATAAACATCCCCTGAAAATTGATTTATTAACCGATCCCAACTATCCTTGTTAACACCATAGCCACATCAGTTCTTAACCAAACCATGTTTTCATTTTTTAATTTCGCATAATCCGTTCTCATGTCAAACATGGGCCTATGTTTTAAGTTTTTGGACAACTAAATTTGTTTTTGGTATGCGCTGTCGCAGCGAACTTTATTTTGCTCATAAGTAAAGTATCGCTCATACGATCTTAACTATACCTTGGAAAACGTATAGAGTCTGACTGAATACATTATAGCAATACTTACTACCTAAATATACTCTTATACTTACCTTACATTTCTTACATGTTCTACTTTAACTCATTGTGTTTATTTATCACTAAATTATATTTCAGAGTACTCGGTGACTCGACTAGACGCACGCGACCCATACTCTCCCTAGATGCCGAATCACCATCGCCTGCTGCCCCACCCGATTATCTCACCATACTTACCAATCCAGCTGGTGCAACTGCAACAGCAGCGTCCAGCTCGCATACACTACCCTCACCTGTCCCCAGTTGCAGCAGTCCAGAGTCCATAGAGATTGATCAACGCCCGGCTGCTGGTTATGCACAGCGTTCTCTTTCCCTGGGGCGAAAGTTGCATAGACCCGTTACGGCTCCAGCATCGTCAATGGGGACTTTAGAGCGAGGACCGTATACTGCCGAGGATGTGGTGACGATATTGCGTTCGTCAGTAAGGCATCGTCAGCCGCCGAGACACGTAGTGGCCGCCACGTTGCCGCGTCCGCCTGTTGTTGCCATGTCCACGCATTTGGAGGATGCCTCATTTCGTTCCATTGAGAATCTGGTGCTCAATGCCGAGCCGCCGGATCGGACGCCTGGCGTAGATGTGGAGCAGTGTGCGCAAAATAATACATCTGTGATTTAATAATGACTAATAACCGTAAAAAAACCTAAAACTCTTATGCGATTCTACATATCTGCTTGCTTTTTACGTAGACTTGATTAGCGCTTAGTTATACAAATACGAATTACCATTTTGTAGTTATACGAATTAATTAATAATAATAAAAACAATTAATTAGTATTTGAAAATCTGCAGCCTTGTCACAACCGGTTGGATCGGTATCTCCTTATTGCCTTCCTCTCTCCTAACCTACCCTCGCCTGTCACATATTTCATGCTTATGCGAGTATTTAGGGATCGCGACTGTCGACGCAGTTGCCCTTAAAATTAACCAAACAATGAATAGGCCTACGTGCCCAGCACTTAACAGGCGCGTCTTTGCGCACAGGGCAACCAACCTTATTGAAACTTAAGCCGATTAATAAACGTGACCAGTCAAAAAAAACCCAATACAACGGAAGTGCAACAAACAACGAGAGCTAGCTGCTCCAGACGACAGGAAATCTGTAAATCTTTTTATACGCATTTAAAGTTCAAGTGAAATTGTGGAACAGTTTGGCTAGAATTTAATGCGTTTTGGCTTTTGTGACTTGCATTTTGCAAAAAAACAAAAAAAAAGAGGAACAATTAAGTTAAGCCTTTGAATTTTTAAACTGGCACGTACAAGGCGCGCCGCTGGTTTCATAATATGGCAACTCTGCCTATGTGCATGTGAACGCAGTTGTGAGTTGTTTGGTTAGAGATGGGTGTATGTGAATGATTTCAACAATTAAGCCAGGAGGCAGCAAAAAAAAAATCTTTAAAAATTGCGGAAATTATTCGCTTTTCTTTTCTGTATATTTTAAACGTATTTTATATTTCAAATTTAATCGAAAAAAAATCAAAGTTTATCAAATAGTTCCGAGGCGCCACTTTATCGGGATATACATGGCGAAGATGTTTAATGAAGCGTAAGATTCAGGGGAAAAGCACATGATTTTTTGAGAGATAGGTAAAAATCACACTTGCTTGTCTCAACTTCTAAGACAATTTTATAAATCTTACTTTTTATAATCTGTACCATAGGTACACAGAGTATATTAAGTTTGTACAAAAGAATGAAACAGCCAGAAGGAAGCATTTCCGACCATATAAAGTATATATATTCTTCATATAAACAGCCGAGTCTATTTAGCCATGTCCATCTGTTCGTGGCGTTAAGTGGCCGTTAAGTAGCCATGAAAAGCTACTCAAGCTGCCGTTCGGATTCGGCGTAAAACTGTAGGTCCCTTTCTCTTGTGCGAAAATTAGAAGCGCTCAAGCCAAGAGATTGAGAGAAGCTCGGCTTTGGCCCTTCGGGGCTGTGTCAAGCCATTTTACATCTGTCCGTCCGTCTGGGTTCCTGTCCGTATGATTAAACAGATTTCAGAGATGGTAAGAGATAGAGGTATGACATGTATGAGACAAAAACTTCTTATACTTGCAGGCAGATCAAGTTTATTTTAATTTTGGCCACGCCCCCCATCTTTTTTCAAGTTTCAGAGCTGGAAGCTCTTCTAATTTAAAACAACTATTTGGTTTAGGATTAACTAATAAGGTGTTAACCGAACCATTTCAATGGAAAAAAACATCCTGAGATAATCATTTTTTATCCCATTTTTTTGGCAATACTCCAATTATTGAGATAAATTTCCAAAGGGCTTAGCTGGATAGGCATGGAAAAAGTGATCCAGGAGATTTTTGAATATTTTGAATGAGGGATTGTAGCTATTATCTAGGAGAGTATGAACACCAAATTTCAAGAAAATAGGACTATTGGTTGACGAGTAATCTGCAAAAATACTAAAACATAAATAATGATATAACTGGACTAATATCACGTTTTGCCATGCACTTTTTATTGAAAATTAATAAGATTTATCGTATTTATCCGCTACAAAAATCATGGACTTGTACTCCTATTTCTTTGGTCCAAAAAGGGTGGTCGAAGTTTTAAAAATTTTAAAAGACAACTCTCCAGATTTGAGAATACCACGGAATTTTTACAGCTGATGTGTCTTGAAACCATCTAAATAATACAAAAAAGCAGATTTTTTTAAAGTGGTAAAACAATGTCACAATGTTTCTACACAAACTAGTCCCTTAGTTATATGCTATCGAGCTGAAATTTGTGTGCATGCAATAAATATGGAGCTTCCTTCAACCTGTTACATACTTTTGCACAACTTCATGATCCCCCTTTTCCCATTTTCAATGGGAACAGGGTATAAAAATGGGTACCTTTCCAATCATTGGCCATTTTTACAACTGAATGCTCGGCGTCGCCCTGTTCCCTTTGCATTGGGAGAATAAGGTTCTTGTGAAAGTTTTATAGGCGCAAGTTCCAACTGGCTGCAAATCGATATTAACGGTTTTAAGTAGGGACAATATAAAATTACATATTTCCAGCCCATATACAAAATTTTCAGTTCATAGCTTAAATAAATTTTTGAGATTTGTAAAACACCTAACACTCACATAAAGATACATCTTCCAACCAATTTTGAAGTGGTTCAGCCGGTTGGCTTGGAGCCAGGACAATTTCTAACTTCACAGTACCAGCCTACACACCAAATTTCAAGATCTTAGCTTAAATAAGTTCCGGCTCTGAACTCGTAAAATATCCAACTCTATATTTCCAACCTGCATACTCTGTTGGTTCCAAACAAAAAAAAATATTTTCTGAGATGATGTCTTCGAATTGGATAAATATTAGACCAAAGTAAGCTTATTATGAAAAAAGCCTAACCACAAGATTTCAGCTTTATTGGAACTCTTTTGCGGAAGTTCTGTGCTTAAAAG
This sequence comes from Lordiphosa collinella, assembly GCA_018904265.1. Classification (NCBI taxonomy): domain Eukaryota; kingdom Metazoa; phylum Arthropoda; class Insecta; order Diptera; family Drosophilidae; genus Lordiphosa; species Lordiphosa collinella. The sequence continues at coordinate 121,535 of JAEIFV010000242.1, forward strand.
GGTCAACCGTATTAAAGTTCTTTGCTAGATCGGTTTCTGTATGCTTTAAAGCCAAAGCGTTCTATTCTGGGACCTAAATTTAATTCAATAGCTTCAAAATGATGTTTGGGCAAACTAAGAACCAGAAATAACATTTTTTAGCAATTTTTTCCAAATTTTCCTTATTGTTTTTTTTGAGCTTACATGACAAAAATGGCTAGAACTCTTCAATTTTCAATCTACCGATATGTTTAGCCACTTAAAATGTTTGAAAAAAATGCGGCTATTACATATATTTTTTTTACATTTTTAAAACATGGGTCTTTTTGCTAGGCTAAGGTTTTTGAAGAAATCAATTTTTTTGCAAAGAAATGTTGGAAAAAATTTTTTCAAAATTATTTTCAGAAGGGCTTTTGAATCCTGAACATTTGAAAAAAAATCGCAAAGCTCTATATTAAACCGTTCTATAGTTATTTACAATTTGAAAAATTCAATATTTGACCCTTTTGGGGTTAAGCTATTTCATAATAAGCTTACTTTGGTCCAATTTTCATCCAATTCGAAGACATCATCTAAGAAAATATTTTTTTTGCTTGGAACGCCCCATATATAAAATTATAAAGTTTTGTAAAACTCTCAAAAACCTAAGATAATTGTTAGCCATTTACTTATTTCACTTAAATCCCTTTTTTACAATCAACTCTTTGAAATGGTTTCAGTGCCAAAATTAAGAATAAAGAACCTTCTGTATAACTTAAAAGATTTAGTTTTGTGGATTTACTTTTAACCCTTCTTCTTTAAATCTTGATTCTTATAATTCAACTCCTAATGGCGTGACTTAAACAAGTCGACTAAAATTAATCATTCAGCTGCATCAGAAACACTCAACAGAGGAGAACTTTAGTTTTATTTTCTTAATTATTCAGCTGAAATAAGCCAAATTCAAATTAATTCAATACCGCCTCACGCTCCCATCACCAAATCAATTTAAATTTTTACATAAAGCATGGCATGGAACATTAGTTTGGTATTTTGCATGTTGGCCTCGTGCGGTCACACTAAAACGAATTTTTAAGCCGAGCTTGTATTTCAATATTGTATTAGTGGGAGACGACTTTATTCACAAAAATAATTTTTTCTCGAGTTGGAAAAGAGATGGACCCTTCCAACAAAATTCTAACAACTTCAAAATGTGCACTTATCAATATAATAATAATCACATAATAAGTCGAACTAATAATAATCTAAAATTTTTGCATTCAGTTTGTGAAAAATTGATATCTTGGCTCCCTTAATTTGCTTTTTTAAACTGTCGAACAATATGTAGTTTTTCAGCGAATCTGGACTATTGTGCGACGCCAATGCTGATCACTAGCTCTGACTGCCTTTGTCTCAGTGTGACATAGTGTAAGCACAGCATAGCAATGTTAATGTTGGCATTTCCAGCTGGTCATACTCGCGACCTTAGTGCTGGAAAACTGACTCACGCGTCTCGCGTGATTTAAATATCGATACCGATACAATAAATATCGATATCGATAAGTATCGATACATGTTGCAAGAATACGCCTGAATTGAATCATGTCGCTTAAAGGTCTTCAGTGCTCAATGAGCAAACGAACGAGTCGCATGTTCGAGCTGCAACCCGCCCACGCCGCTTTAAATCTTGTTCAATCGCGTCGCGTCGCGTGAAAAGCAATTTCAAGCAGAAAAACTTTGTTGTTAAATGAAAGACTTGTGTGCGCGTCGAGTTTGTGTGTAAGTGCGTATAATTACGAGAGAAGGCGCGCATTTTTAACCAAGCAATTTGACTAAGCACTCGAACTACGTCAAGTTGGCAACAACAACAACATAAAGTTTTTCTCACCGCCTTCGCCGCCGCCGACGAAGTCGGTGGTAGAAAAAAAGTGCTCAAACAAGATTTCCACTTGAAATTCCTGAATTTGTTGGCGATCCAACGAAATCCAACAAGAGCAATACAAATAAATTTACAAGTGATTTGCAAAGTGTACAAAACAACCGGAAAAAGTGTGTGTGAGAATTTGTCAGTTAGGTGGGATTAGCTCCATTTAAAGCGGTAAGTTAATTTATTTTTGGTGACTTAATTGTAGGTGTTGGCGCGCAGTGTCGCAATTTGTAGTAGTTTGGACTGCTTTGTATTAGCATTTTTATGTGTCCTTCTTCCCCCTTGCTGGCTGGCTAAAGTTGACAAACAAAACCCACACACAAACACACTTGCGTACATACATATATATATAGAAAGACACACACACACAGGCGAAATACACAAAGGATTTCATTACGTTTTTCTCTGGGTGGAACGCGTAACTTCAACACCCTCCCTCTCTCCTTCTCACTCTGACTTACCATACGTACATGGACATATATACATACTGTCTCGCTCAAGCGCCGAATGCTGTGCTATTGAAATTTTTGTGCCCCGTAACTGTAACTGTATGTGCAATGTGTGTGTGTGTGTGTTGTTTTTATTTATTTTGATGGCGTAGTTTTGCCTGCCTCTCGTCTCCCTACTCATTAAAATGAATTCGCAATAAATATTGCCTATGTCAAATAAAAGGGCCATGAGCCAGTCAGCCTTTTCCTCTAATCTCAAGGGACACTAATGTTTTACGACAATTCCTTCTCTATGCCTCTCCCAATGGCTCACTCTTCTCCCAATGACAAAACTTAATGCACACATCAATGGCAAATTAGATATACTCCAATCGGAAATGTACTAATAACAATCATTGTGTGTCTCCGTCTCTCTGTGTCCCTGTTGGAGTAGAGTAGACGATTGTTTTTGTTGATTTTGGGCTGTTACTTCCAATACACTGGAGCCGGAGTAGTCCCACTGCCCACTTATGTATGCCTCATGTCTTATGTCTTATTTGTCGTCGCCGTCGTCGACAGCAAATGGAAATCGTTTTGTTTTGTCAAGTGACAAATTTTCATTGCCTTTGCTTCCCCCCCTCCTGCTCTTTACCCTGCTCAAGTACTACTAATCGCTTACTTAAAAAAAAGACCCAAGCAAGACACAAGACAAGTGTACGGAGGAGTGTAAATAAACAGCATGTTCGAATTTGGAAGAGTTGGGGGGAGGAATAGTAGCCTACCATGGTAGCCAAGAGGAACATAATTAAGGACTCACTAGATCACTTGAGGCTTTCCTTAAGCATTTTGGTCAATCTCTAGCTTGTTCAGTCAAACTATTTTTAAGCTCTTTACTGGTTTGAAAACGCTGGGGAATGGTCACATATTGAGTCGTTTTCTGATTCGAGTTCCGCAAATCGACAGGACTTGTCCGTTTTTAGAAGATTATCACTACATTCTGCGGAATTAGAAGTTATTGGTATTTTAAATATTTAAATAATTGCTTAAAACTATAAAATGTCATTCAATTTCATGGAAATACTCAGTACAATCCATTTTTTTTGCTTAAATAAGGATACAAAAAGCCACCAAGTTGATTTCTCAGTGAGTCCTTGTACTAAAAATCATGAATGTTGGAAACAGCAAAGAGTAAGACAGTCGTTTTCGATTTGTCTTGGTTTTTTTTTTTAAAACGTTCGGAATTCGTAACAGGCCTAAAGGATTCTAAAGGAAGAGTTTAATTTTTGTTGTGAATCTTTTTTTGTACCAAAAACAGCATAATCTTATGAAAAACACAGTATTATTTGAAATCAGGGATGCGAACCACTCGAAAAGGAGCACTGGACACTAACTTTTATAGCTAATTGAACCGCGGAACGGCTCAGTGGTTCACTCTTTATGGAGGGCTGTTTCGGTTTCTTTAGAAACATTCTTTAATTCTTTAATTTCTTGAAAAACATTTGATTAGTAAATTTTAAATCATTATAAAAATTTTATATACGGTCCTCGTCCAAAAAGATTTCACTTCGAATTCAGTCCATTATATCGATTGGCTTGTCTGCCAGATACGTCGGGTTGCAGAAGCGAACAAATAGAATTCATACAGGGCCCTTAAAATCGTTAAATATCCCTTAGAAAAATAATCTCCGGACCAAACTTGGTTTTAGGTGAAAAATACTAAGAATGGAGGAAAGAATACTCAATCAAGTCAATTAGCAACTACCAGTAATAATACCAGTTACGGTTCGGCTTCGGTTTCTTCAGGTTTGCAACCCTGTTTGAAATTCTACTATTTTCTTAATTTTATTAATGAAAAGTCGATTTGTAAGAGGTCAGCAAGCTAATCTCTATATAAACACCACAGAGATAGGGTTTATAGCCATCGGTTTGGCCATTAAGAACAAAAAAGTTTTTTTAAGACAACTTTTTGGACATTACTTTTCTATGGGAGCTATACTATATAGATGTCCGATTTCGACCAAACTTAGTGAAATCATGGAAAAGCATAACAAACTAACAATTACGTAATTTGGAGGCGATCCCATTTAAAACAAAACGATTTTCTCACTAGCACTTCTTTTTCGAACGATCATTCATACTGCAGCTATGTATGTATATGCTATAGTTGTCCGATTTTGACAAAACTTTGTAGATTTGTGTAAAAGTATATCAAATAAGTATATACCAATAATAAGGACGTTTCCACTGAAAAAAAGGTGTTCGACCGATCGTTCCTATGGCAGCTATATGCTATAGTCATCCGATTTTGACAAAACTTTGTAGAATTGTGTGAGAACTTTTAAAATACATTCCAATTTTAAGGACATTTCCATTGACAACCAAAAAGTTTTGCTAGAAAGGGTGCGTACACAACCACTGGCAGACTGCCAAAAAATTTCAAAAATTTTGCAATCATATAAGTAGTTGATTATGGTTTCTTATGCATATTTTTTTAACTCTTTGTACCTTTACAAAAATTTCATATATCAAAAGTCAATGCAATAGGTACTTTAAAAAAAAGGGCAATAAAACTATTAAAATGAGAAAAATGGGGCTTGCGCTGCTGTGCGTTCAAAAATCTCAAAAATAGGCTATGAATAATAGCCTGATTCCACTGACAAATATGTACACTAGGGCGCTTTTTTTTTTTGTATGGAAAATTTAAGGTCATACTGGCGCCCCCTTATTCGCTCGTTTATGGTGTATATTTACCGGGAAAACAGAAAAATGTTCAAAAAGTTGTTTTTTAATGGACGCTGCAAAGTTTTTGATATTGATATTTTCGTACTTTCAAAATGTTACTCTGATTAAAACTAAAGTTTGCAAAGCATACGGGACGATAGCAAAAAAAATTATTTATACTAAAAATGTTGGAGGAATAAACTTACTCTAAAGACTTTGATTTGAGAAATGTTTCATAACACTCGAAAATCGAGCACACAATTTAAGAAATGGATTCAAAGAACAAAAACTAAGACAAAAATTATTTGGAGCACTAACATGTGGCGCTGGTCAAAGCAACTCATGTATTGTGTTGAAGAGACCATTCGATATCCATTTCCCCAAACCCAAGTGTAATCCCACCTTTTTCTTAAATCATTAACAGTCGTTGTCTGGCTATGAACATTTTGTGCGAACTTTTTGATACGTGGGTTTGTTTTAGGACCATTTTGTACTTGCTAAAAAAAAAAAAAAAAAAATTTAACTTTACGTTCCTTGCCTGGGAATTGCACAAGGGATATCGTACTCTCGTTCTTAACACGAAAATCGGCATCTCAACACTGTCGACCCCATGACAATATTGGAGAATTTTTTTTTTATCAAAATCAGAATATCTTGCAAGACTTTCAAAATTGACAGCTCGACACATGTAGCACAGATCTTATTGTTTGGAAACTCGATGTAGAATTCGGGGCGTAAGCGTAATTTTTAGAACAAACTTTATGGCCTCGTCGCGCCCATTAATACCAATTTCTTGTATTTTTTGTTTGAAATTTTATTATCTATAATTCAAAAGGAACCTTTCTAGTGGGCGACGTTACTAAATTAAAATTTTACCCTCAAAAAAATCACCTCCTTTATAAATTTTTTTATTTTTTATTATTTGTTTTTGTGTATAAAATCAGAAAACTAAACAAACGCCAGCTTGTTTTGCCTTATTGTCGTTAGAGAATGTACATTTCCAGTGACATCACCAGTACTTGTACTTCAAAATGTACATAAATTTACATTTGTATGGAATCGACAAATTTCAAAATATACAAATATGTGTCAGTGGAATTAGCCTATAAATGTAAGATTGGCTTACACTAGATTAATTTGATTGTTTCTCTATGAAAATATGATACATCTTTGTGTTTTTAGTTACTTTTAATTTTTTGGTCTCGAAGGACCTCGGTGGAAATGCCCATATGGAGCTCTTTCTTGTCAAAGCCAAGATGCAGAGCAGTTCAGACGTATGCCGCACAGGTATGGGGATACAGCTATTTTGAGGTTGTGGATAGTCAGCAGACATTCCTCTTGAAGAAAATCTACTCCCTATGAATACTCCGGCACCACCACATTTTGTTGCATTTCGCTTCCTTTCCTTACTTACATTCCTTTCCCAACTGGGCACCAATGCTTTCCAAAACAGATCCCTTAATCTAACTGCATCAAATTAAGCTACTTTGTCCTCATATCTAAAGAGGAAAAAAATACTCTTTAAATTATCAGGCCTGTTCTCGTTTCCGAATTCGTTTGATCGGAATTGGACATAAAGTCAGTTGAAGGATAATAAAAGGATCTATAGCGTGGATTCTTCTGGTCCATCAGACTGTATTACACAAGGCAAAATGTAAAACCAGATTAGGTAGTCTTTGACTTAAATTTCGACTTACAATTGGATAGTGAAGTTATCATTTCGGTCGTTGAAAACAAATCAGGCTATACGAATCGTATGCTCGAAATAACATTTCAGTAAAATTAATAAGAAAATAAAAATATAATATCCAATGGCCGAGAAATTTCAGTTTTCAAACTTTTTAAATACGTATTCGTGGGAGATTATGAAATATAAGAAACAGCATAAAAAAGATCCGAAAGCGGAAATTTAAATCAATAGACTAGACGACTGCACTGCACAAGGCAGAATGAAAAACTTATATCCAATGGCTGAGAAATCTCCGAACGTCGGAAATTTAAATCAATAGACTAGACGACTGCACTGCACAAGGCAGAATGAAAAACTTATATCCAATGGCTGAGAAATCTCCGAACATACCAACGTTCAAGTGCATATTCGTTAGCGATGGACCTAGAGACGGACCAGATAATAACTATAAAATATAGGAAACTGTAAAAAAAAAGAGCCGAAAGCGGAAATTTAAATCAATAGACTAGACGACTGCACTGCACAAGGCAAAATGAATAACTAAATTATTTAAGCAACAGAAAATAGCTCTTGATTTTTGAGTTATGCTAGGCCTACTTTGTTACATACAAATTTTCATATAAAGGGTGATTTTTTAGCAACTTTCTTTTTGGCAACACTGTTTTCTGCAGCTCAGCTTCTGTCAATCATGTTCAGGTTGGTCTATAATTAAACAACGAATCGAATTACAAACGAACAACGCTTATAGGTTATTCAATTTTATTATCAAAATTCATGCTCGGTTCTTAGCCGAGCACTTTCTGAGGCGGCTATTCGGAATCGTGTTACTAAATTTCGCACCAAATTTAAATTTTTTGACATTAAACCACTACGTGCGGACAAAGGAAAATATCACAGCCGTATCCGCCAGTGTTGTTAATGACCGTGAATTATCGAGCAGCAATTGGGCCTCTGTTAATCCTCTACGTGGAAAATCTATGTGGAAGGTTTTTGGGTACAGAACTTTTTAAAATGCAGCTGGAAAATTTGAGTGAAGATCCACTTATTTATCGGAAAATTGTGTTCAGCGACGATGCTCACTTCTGGTTGAATAAAATTGCCGTATTTGGTGTGAGGAGCAGCCAGAAGCATTGAAAGAGCTGCCAATGCATCCCGAAAAATGCAATGTTTGGTGCGGATTATGGCCAGTGGAATCATTGGGTCATTCTTATACTCTGTACCAGAGGAACACAGAGTATATAAAGTTTGAAAAAGTGTCCGTCTGTCCGTATGAGCAAAGAAATCTAAGGACATATGCTTTATATACTTGCAGGCAGATCAAGTTTATTTTCAATTTTTGCCACGCCATCTTTCTTTCTTGTTTAAAAGATGACGAATGCAGAAACGTTACTGTGAATGATTACTAACTTTTTTTGCCCAAAATCGAAGAGCTGGACTTGGTTGACATGTGGTTTCAAGAAGCCGGTGCCACATGCCGCACAGCGCGTGAAACTACTCCCTGCAGTTCGGGAGGTGGCAATATCTACCTGCACTTCTTACAATGAGTACTTACTAGTGGCAGTCGCCACCTTATCGCTTTACAAGTAAGTACTGCAGTAAGTACCTACGGTTGGGTACCGACAGGAGTGCCCTTTTGGTAGAGCAGCGTCCGTAACAAACTGAATGGATTTTACAGTTTTACAGTTACAGCTTACAGATTTCGGTACTTACTCCACTAATTACATGTAAAGCGAAGAGGTGGCGATTGGTGACCTCCTAGGACATGCCTAGCAAAAAGTAAGTAAGGTAATGCATTGCGGGTGGGTAGGGCTGTAAGTACTTCTGGTTAACAGTAAGTAAGCACTGGAAGCCAATATTAAAGAATTTATTTCAAACATACCGGCCGTATATTGGAGAGAGAAATCTTATTTTTTTGGCTAAAACTTTGTCATTTCTACACTAGACTAGCTAAAAAGCTAAATTTTTTTTACGAAATGTTCAGTTTTCGGGAACGGAAACATTTAAGGATGCCAATTTTGAATGATTTATATGGAGTTTTTGGGAATGTTAAAATGATAGCATGTTCCAAAAACTTTTTTTCTGATCCTACAAGTGGAACCAGAGCTCAAATATTAACCTCGGTTTCATGTGTTTCTGAACCGGGACTCGAGGCTATGAAAGTTATGTTCCACGGATATGATACCACCAAAGTTTATACATCTGGTTCCAGATTTTCTCGCTTGTATCATCAGTAGTCTTCTCAGCTAAGGCAGGTTATAACTAGACAGTGGATTTTTATATTTTCAAACTGATTCTAACCCTAGTAGGCCAAGTTAAATGGATACAACCCCAGTCGGATTTGACTGCATGCCAGAAGCACATCCCGTATACAACTTTTGCCACTCAGAAGTAGCAGGAACTTTTCTATTAGAAATGACGTTTGCATGGGCTTTTGTTGTTGGTTTAACTTCGCATAAACGCTCGGGTGTCTCTGCCTCATGCTGCATGTGTGCCTTTAGAAGGGACGTTTGCATGCTATGCAGATTTTATGCCTTCTAACATACGGTAAAAAGAACATGTTTGTAAAAAACGAACATTCGTCAATCGTTCGGGTCCTATTTCGCATTTTGGTTTCCAATAGCACGGGTGCTGCATGCGTGCCATTAGAAGGGACGTTTGCATGTTGTGCTGACTTCTTCGCTTCTAACCTACTGCCAAAGGGATCGTGCAACAGTTTTCATACAGATTATTTGCCTTCTATCATACTGCAAAAGTTGATAGTGCTTTCTTCCTAGTAAAAGAAGTCTGCCAGAAGGCATTCTTTTGGGAGCCACGTTCCGACAAATCCGACTGGGTCATTCTATGTTGTGCTGACTCTTTACGTTAAAAAAATGGCAAACCTATTATTCAATAAGTTGAACCGTCAGCAAAACATAAAACAAAACACAGAACAAAATGACAAAAATTTGTTAAAAAAACATTCGCCCTGGTCTACTGGGTATAAGATTGGCTTGAAAATATAATGTTTTCTCTGTTTATTCATAAAAACATGCCTGCTATATCGATCTCATTTATTTAAAATAAGTAAAGTCGTTAAAACCAATATCTTACGATATCTTAATTGAAGTTTTGATTGCGAGTATTTGGTACTACAATTCAATTTGTCCCCTTTTATGGGGATACAGTCTAGTTTTCAGTCTCTCAGTTAAATGGGCACTCACCACTTACTATTTTTTATGTATTTTTTTCTTCTTCTTTTTTTTGATGGCATTGCCCGCGGCACATTCCTGTAGTTTGCTTTAATTTTCTAAGCCACTTTTGTTATCGGTTTTGTTCCTTCTTGTGCTTGCTATTTGGTCTTTCGGTATCTTTTCCAATGATTTACGTCTTTATTTTCCCCTTGCAACAAAATAAAAAGCAAATGTAGTGCAATCGATTAGATTGATTTTTGTTTAAACAAAACTGCAAGTGGCAGCAGAAGGAGCTCCAACATCAGCAGCAGCTGCCACAACTAACTCAGTTAAGAAACAAAATAAACTTAAGAACGAGCCAAGAGTTCGGATAAATAAACAAAAAAAAGCATTTTCAATCGCATCGTTTGCTGTTTCAACGCGCCGTTAATTGCGAAGCGGGTCGCACATAATCCAAACCCAATGGCCACCACATTGATGCCTTGTAATTAGTTGTGAATTGGATTTGGATCACATAAAAGTGTTGATTACACACTGATGATGATGGTGGTGGTGGGGGTTGTGGTGTTCTTGTCTCCTCTTTGATTAAATGGGTGCAAAGTGTTTTGTTTTGTAATTTGGGGTATTAGGGTTAGCCGTGCGTAGAGAAAGTAGTGGCAAGTGTAAATAGCTGGTTCAAAGTTCTTAATGTCTTCATCTTTAATTAAATTCCCTTCCAAACCGTTTTGTCAATTACAAATTGCTAAAAAAAAAGACCAAGAGTAAAAGATTCTTATGCAAGTCATCACGGAGGAGGCCCCAACCGCGACTTCCCATCGCCAAATGCAGTTAAAAAACATCAAAGTCATTTCATGTCTTCATAAATTGTTGCGCTACTTAAAACCAGGGGAAGAGGCAACACAGTCATGTCCGCTGCTCTTGCCCTCACCCTCGCCTTTCTTCTTTCTGGCTAAGTGAAATGACCTGCCATTTTGTAAGGAAAGGAAAAAGCAACAACATCCCGAAAGCCCAGAGAGAGAGAGAAGGTTAATGTCTTATCGACATGCCGCAATCTATGTATTTAATTGACTCGACTGCAATTATAGTGTATACTATACATATATATATATTGTATATATGTATGTATTTTGTTGTAGTGTCTTCTTCCTCTGCAGATAAAACGTCGCGTCGTAAATACTAAAAACTTGCCTATAATGATTTCGCATAAATCGTGACTACTCGCCAAAATGAAAGGCGAGAATTTATACTAACAGCGTACGAGGCACGTTGTTACAATGTAGAGAGCAGCCTCAGCCACAGCCACAGCCACCGACTGCAAGTCGGAGTGTCGGTGTCAGAGGCTAGCCTCCGTCGACATTCGCCCAGCATTCAATGTTCGACGTTGGCCGCTTTGGTCAGCCAAAGTTAAAGCAAAGCCAAAGCCAAACCGACAACAACAAAAATAAAACCTGTAACCAGTTACAATTCGCAGTTATTGCCTAGAGATGGGCACGTGACTTAATCATCCTTGGCCAAAGCTACACACGTCCCCGCACACTAAATTGAAATTTATTATTTATTAAATCTGGTCTGGGATGATAGTAAATTCTTATTTGTAACCAAAATTAATTGATGACATAGATTGGAGAGCTGAGTAAGAGTGGTTTGTTCTGAAAAGGATTTAAGACAATATTCGCTAATCCAAATGGTGTCTGTTGGAATCTTTCAAGAATTCACTCTTTCATTAATCCATTGTAGACATTTCTGCCGCAACTTTACTCTAAAGCAGCGTTCCCCAGCCATGCCCCGGGGGGCCGAACACATTCGACGATTCAAGCCGAATGCGTGCCGAAGCAAAGCCTCAAAGTGTGTTAGAGAGAGACAGAGAGAGGCAGAGAGCCTCTCTTCTTGGGGAACCCTGCTCTAAAGGCCGTTTTGGACTTGCGAAGTAACGAGAAGTACATAAATTGAATCATACAAAAATTGAGGGAAGAAGCAAAAGTAACGATTTCGCCACACTTAAAATTTTGCATATCTGCTGCTTAACAGTAAATAAGTGAAGTCTTTGAACATCTGTCGCAGCATTGACAACACTCAATATGAAGAATTAATGCAAGTCATCAGCGATCAACTAAAGTTGAATAAAACGGGAAGGTGAAACTAACCAAAGTTTAATTAAAGTTGTACTTGCTTGTTTTGAATTGCTTAATAAAAACAGCAAAACTACAAAAAAAACTTTTATACAGTTTTCACATGTATTTTTAGCATGGAGGGAAGCTGTCAATTTTGTTTCTTATAACAAAAAAATAGGGGAAGTTAACTTCCGAAGTTTTTTATAACCTTGGAGTTTGTTTTTCTAAATAAGACTACTTTTCGGACCTTACTTTTCTATGGGAGCTATACTATATAGATGTACGATTTCGACCAAACTTAGTGCAATCATGGAAAAGCATAACAAACTGTTAATTTCGATATTTGGAGGCGATCCCAATTAAAACAAAAAAGTTTTTCTCACTAGAACTTCCTTTTCGACCGATCATTCATACTGCAGCTACGAGCTATAGTCATCCGATTTTGACAAAACTTTGTAAAATTGTGTAAAAGTATTTAAGACAGATATATGCCAACGTAAGGGACGTTTTCATTAAAACCAAAAAAGTTTTTCGACCGATCGTTCCCATGGCAGCTATATGCTATAGTCATCTAATGTTGACCAAACTTTGTCCAATCGTGTGGGAGCATATAAAACAAATACATGCTAATTTTGAGGACATTTCCATTGAAAACAAAAAAGTTTTTCTATCTAAGACTATTTTTCAGACTCTACTTTTCTATGACAGCTATACTATATAGATGTCCGATTTCGACCAAATTTGGTAGAATCATGGAAAAACATAGTAAACTAAAAAATACGAAGTTTGGAGGCGTTTCAATTGAAAACAAAAAAGTTTTTCTCACTAAAACTAGTTTTTCGACCGGTCGTTCCTATGACAACTAAATGCTATAGTCATCCGATCTAGCCGGTTCCGACAAATGAGCAGCGTATTTGTACCAAAAGTCTTCGTGCAAAGTTTGGTGAGGATAGCTTTCAAACTGACGGAGGAGATAGCATAGAAACAGACGGACAAGGCTAAATCAACTCAGCTCGTCATGCTGATCAAGAATATATATACTTTATGTGGTCGGAGATGCTTCCTTCTATGCGTTACAAACATTCGGACAATTTTATAATTCCCTCTTCAAGGATATAAAAACGAGAGTTAAAGTCAGCCATGCCCGACTTCGATATACCCGTTACTCAGGTGAATTAATGTTTAATAATAACCTTGATGATCCGAAAAGTATGCAACATTTTTGATAATCTTTATTGCTCTGCCAATTATTATCCGATATAAATTTTGACCCTATCTCTATAGGAAATCGCTCTACTATTTCCTCTTTTATAATTTTTACCATATCCCGACTTATTTCGCAAAAATTTAGTAAAACATATACGCCTTCTACCAATTATTTCATTTATAAACAAGTTCAAAAATGGCTTAAAAGCTTAAATTTTTCCTTTTTTTTAACAAATAAATATTTTTTCTTACTCAATATATTAATCTGAAATGGGTTTTAACGACCTGGTTTGATTTTAGTCAAAGTGGTTGTTAGCCGGCCTCAAGGTCGAGGATTGATTATAATTCAATAATCATCAGAAAATCAACAAAGAATACATATGTATGAACAGTAGCAGTGATTACTTAGACAGACTGTTTCGGCTGCCACCGCGGCTAGCCTCGACAGTACGCTTTCAGCAAACAATCAAGCCATTTGTAAATTCCTATTTAAACTATGACCTGGAGAATTGCAAAGAGCGCAAAATTCCTTGTTATTTCGCTCCATTTGTGCTACCCTACAAAAGTTATATGCAATGGTGTTGTTTTTTTAATAACTGAGAACTTCGTCCCAGAGTATGTGAGCCACGATGGCACAATTATTTATTAATTAATTGAGTAGCAAATAAGTTTAAATATAAAGCAGTGGCTAGGAAGTGCCAAAAGACCATATAATAATTAGGATGTTCTATCCTGATGACCTCATTTAAATTATAATTTTTAAAAATCAAAAACAAATGTTTTGTTTTATTATCGACAATAAACAAAAAAAATAGAGGGAAGCTAACTTCGGCTCGACCAACAGTCTTTAATGAAATTATGAAAAAGCATAGAAAACGTATAAATACGAAGTCTGATAGCGATTCCATTCAAAACATTCAAGTTTTTCTTACTAAAACTATTTTTTCGACCGATCATTTCAATGTCAGTTATATGCTAAAGTCCTCCGATCCGGTCGGTTTTCATACTTGTGCTGCTTATTTGTACTACAAGACTTCGTGGAAAGTTTTGTGAAGATAGCTTTCAAACTGACGAAGGAAATCGCATAGAAATAGACGGATTGACGGACATGGCTAAAACAACTCAGCTTGTCATGCTGATCAAGAATATATATACTTTATGCGGTCGGAAATGCTAATTTCTATGCGTAACAAACATCCGGACAATTTTTATATACCCTCTTCAAGGATATAAAAACAAAACCGACTGAAACAAGAGGTGTGCTAACCTGACGACTCGCATTGTATATAGAGAAGTTATCGATTCAGATTGTGTCATTTAACAGCAACAGCATGCACAAAGTGTTCTAAATTAATGCCCATGTTTTTCAAATTCAAATTTATATTTATGAGCCCTATGTGGTGGAGTAATTGTTTGTAGTTAGATCAGACAAAATAATTATTTAGGTAGAAAGTCAAGTAAGGCTGTAGCTTGATGAGATGTCCAAAACTTTAAAATAGTTGTTTCTTGTTCCATTAAATGCTCTAATAACTTCATGCCGATTCTGAGACTATAGCAGATATTACAAAATCTTTAGGTAGTGTGTCAAATCTTAAAATGTCTAGTGTATTTGCTAAACCGAACTGAACCGCACACAGTTTTATAGATATAAAGTTCGCACATTCTGGGCACATTTAGTAATCAGGATTATTTATCGATCCGCCAAAGGAATGGTAAAGCTCGGATGAACGGTAGTCAAGTTATACGCAAAACAAACAATTATATGGCCCCGCCGCCGATGGCGCACTTCACAACAACACAACTCTTAGTCGGGTATTTCTTACTTCTGAGAAAAACGTAAGAAAGTCTCAACCGACAATATATACCTGTACTTGAGTCGCCATCACCGTTCACCGTCCATAACTGTTTGTTTTCCTTATAGCTCACTATCGATCATCCGATCTTTACCATTCTTCGGGTCGATAAGAATCCCGATTAGTAAATACCAGAAAACACCTTCTATCATAAAAATGGTATCTGGCAAAAATTAAAATAAACTTAATCGCCCAAGATAAAATATTTCAACATTTCAAACCTTTATCTCTACCACCCGGATCTGTTTGTTCACCACCCCACGCCAACGACCCCCGACAAAACACACAACGGACATGGCTTGATCGACTCGGCTGTTAATGCTGATCAAGAAGCATATAACTATTCGCAGATGAATACCACGATTAGAACGGTATTTTGAGTCGGGCCCCGCTCAAGCCTTACTTGTTTCTACCTGGTATATTGCTATTTTTTGCCATTTTCAATATGCGTTTGAATGTTCGTCGATTTCACATTTTAAATTCTTCTTTTTAAATTAAATTAAATTTTAAATTCGGTCCCAATTATTTCATCTGTTTTTTGGCTCCAAGAAATCAAATAATTTCGATTTTCAAAAGGAACTAATGTCTTAAAGCCATACTGATCCTATACCATCTTCATCTTCCGATAAAGATGAGATGGAATCTTTAGCTATGGATCCAGAAAATAATGAAAAAAATACGATATCAGACATGTTCTCAATTTTACTTCCACTGCAACTTTTCGGAAGTGCCATCGATTTATGTTCTCGCAAGAAATAAAAAGTAATTTGCAAATTAGGCACTCTTACAGTTGCTAGTAATGCAATAAGTTGATTTATTTCATGTAATTTGCATTTAAGGGTGAGTACTGAGAACCTTCGAATTTTCCTTTAGCTGTCAAATTCCATATAAAAAAAAATACTTATAGAAATTTTTCCTTGTGATTTTGCCTTCTTTGAAACAGATTCACCCAGAAATTTTTCATAGCTTTGAATGCTTTTTTTGTTTTTGGCGTGAAATAATGAATTCAGGTTTTGTCAACGACGAGTCGTCAGCGTCTAAAAGTCATTGGGATTTGTCCTAAACAGGTACAAACACTGGAGAATGATGGTCGTTTAAACCAATATTTCAAGGTTGTCATAGAAGGAGAAGGCTCACCGTAAACAATATCAAAAATAGTTGATTGATAAAAGGCTAACCAAAAAAACAGAATATGACCACAATTTAGTATGCTGCCCTTAAAGCAGAGGCAGACAAACAATACTGTCACATTTCAGCGCAAAAATTGCTCTCAATTTCAACGCTTGTACAGCTTATACTGTGTGTGTGAAAGCAGCGCTAACAGTACTAACTAGTCCACCGTCGATCCAGGGCGTGCAGGAGTACTTTATCCGTAATGGGGCAAGCACTATCAAGAATAAGGATCATTATAGAATCTTCTGAAGTCCAGGCAGGTATAACCTCCTTGCTCCACCCTCGCATTTGAAGGCTTTCTCGTATGCTCTCACGTCCTCATCCCAATAAAAAAGAGCCAAGCTGTAAAAACATTTAGCGTTGCTTGGCTGATTCGTTGGTTAGGGATTTTTTTCTCGCATTTTGAGACGGACATTGTGTCTCTTGGTTGGCCATTGCCAAATCGTTAGCACTTGGCACGGACTCTCCAATGCCAGAGCCACATCATCGTCATCATCATCCTCATTCTCATCATTTCGCCTGTTGAAAATCTCTCAAGACATCGTCGTCGTCCGCCGTTCGTCTTGGGGCTTAGACTTTCAAGTGTGTAATGAAATAAAAATATGTATTTAAACTTTATTTGATTGTCGTTGATTTGGGCGACAGCGTCATGCTTTCCGCTCTCCGATCTCCTCCCTGATTCCCACTGAAAAAATAAAATGTAATAAACCAATTTTCTTGCTCATTTGCATTCTTCCGGCTTGAGTTGCTCACCCCCCGCTCTCTCTCTTTTCATAAATTTGGTAGCTAACCAAGCATTGAGAAGCCGCTGATGTTCGCTGCCCATCATTAGACCTGACAAAAGTTCTTCCAACTCATTTGTACAAAAATCTTCCCATAATTAACGGCTCAGCTATGGAACTTGGAATTTCTATGCCTCGCTGCACACAAATGACGGGCCGAGTCTGAGACGAGACATTGCAATTGAATTGCCTGGAGGCCGGGTCCGGCCCTATTGTTATAGTTGTCATTTGTTGTGTTGTGTAGGTGACCAGCAGCGACCGTTGTGTCGTTTCTTTCCTCTTCGCCTTTTTTGGCTGGCTGGAATTATTAAAAGTAAGGCAGACAAACAAAACACTGACAAAAAGTCCCGAATGGCCACTTTGATATATTGCAGGCATCCGGTAGACGTGATGCTGCAATAAAACGATACCCTTAAGAAGGTTTGGGGTAAGCCAGCTTTGTTGGGGAGTTTGGTCAAGCATAGCAGCTGATACAAATGTGTACAATCATTTACATTTACAACACTAGGTTTTAAGTAGTTTGTAAGAAAATTCTTAATTTCGCCATATTTCTATCAACTTTGAATGTTTATAGAATATTTTCCAATGTTTATGGAAGTTGCCCCAAAAATTAAACTACAGTCTAGGTTAGGATAAAACATTATCAATAACAAAAGTTTCGAATTTAGGAGCAAGCAAAATTGAAATCGCTTGAAGTTGTGATAGAGCACTGCTAATATGGTTAATTCTAAATTTTTGCTTATAAAATACGCCTGAATGGGTCTTGATATCTGAAAGAAAACGCTTTGTTGCCTACTTCAAGGAGGTTACTGGTTTTCTAAGATATATCGCATTTGATATATGACATTTTAGAGCTATTAAACAGAAAAAATTACCGAGATATCCGTATTTAAATTAAAAGATCTCAAAAGTCGGTCAATCCCAGATTTTCTTACTCCAAATACGGGCTGGATGAACTTGAGCTAGGACTTTTCAATCCCGGAATTCTTGTCTTGATCCCTAAATTAGCTAGAGAGCTTAATTGTAGCTCGTATAGTCTTAATTAAATCACACACGAGATTGATATTAGTTTGTAATCCGAATTCGACTTGATCCCGTAGTAGGATCATATCTACAATGCCCGATTTTGATTTAAGCTCGAAATTAATACTTAATTTGATCTTGAAAGGATTGCTTCAAAGAAGACTGATATTGAATTAATATCGATATTTAAACTCTATGTTCCCCCAAAAAAGCTTCTCACAAGAGCCCAGCTCATCTCAAATGAAACACTAGGTTTATAGAAGCCATTGCGTAAGTGTGAGGACCCATTTCTTCTTCTTCTTCTTTGGCCATCACAACCGTTTTACGGTCTCGGCCGCTGCCACTAATGCCCGCCACTCGCCTCTGTCCCGAGCGACATACCATTTAGCCTCATAGTATTGGTGAGAGAGATTTTCTTGCTCTCGATTTCTTATGCTTTGACATAGGACATCCGTAATCACTTCAATCTCGAGTCAGTATATTTGACTTTCAAACAAGGATTCGAAATTGAAATTAGCCTTTTCGGATTGATACACGCTTTTCGGGAATGTTTCAATCCTTTTGAGCTTGTATCATGTTCGACTCGTACTTGAAATTTCAATCCCAAGGTCGAGATGAAATAAATCTTTTTGTGTTTGCCTTGCAGAGGGTATTATAAAATTGTCCGGATGTTTGTAACGCATTGAAGGAAGCGTGTCCGACCACATAAAGTATACACTTATGGACAAAATAATAGGTGTGTTTTTTTTCTTTTTTAACTTTTTATTTCTATTCATATCTTCGTTAATCTCAACAAATCAAAGTTTTTCAAAACTTATATTAATTATCTTTAAACAAAAAGTAAAAACAGTTTCTTTAATACACAGCTAAGTTAAATATTTCCTTAAATCCGCCAATTTTGGCTGGACACAATAATAGGTGCACGCAGATAAATGTTTAAATTAAATCAATATTTCACTATTTTTGGTCATGTTTTATATTAAACTAAGTATCTGGCAGCTAATAGCCGGTATATCCGCCATTATTTTGCAAGCCTTGGCATGGAGGATATTAACTTTCCACTAGTTCCAATTGGAATATTGTACCATGCTCTTTGGACAATATCCCAAAGTTGATTTTTATTTTGACAAAAAGTCTTTCCGACCTCTCTTCTGAGTTCACCCCAGAGATTCTCGATGGTATTGAGGTCCGGGGATTGACTTGGCCACTCAAGAACATCCACATTTTGCTCTCGGAACCAATCCTTTACTACTCGAGAGACGTGCTTCGGGACGTTATCCTGCTGGAACTTCCATAAAAGTGGCATATTATCCTCGGCATATGGTAGCATCACCGTTTCCAATATATCTTTGTATACGAATCTGTCCATTATTCCGTCAATAGGATGAATCGGACCAACACCATACCATGAAAAGCAGCCCCATACCATTATGCTACTACCTCCATATTTCACAGTTTTATATGTGTACTTGGGATCTAATTCTTTGCCTTTCGGACGACGAACATTCCTTTTGGCATCATTTCCAAATAAATTTATTTTGGTTTCGTCAGTTCATAGGATATTATGCCGTTTTTTCTCGCCCTCCGGTCCGCACCAGGTTCTACGATCTAATGCAAATTTTTTCCTCATCTGTAAATTTGCCGACCGAAGCAAAGAAACCCTGCGAGCAATCCTACCTGGTAGGTTTACTATTGCCAATCGTCGCCGAACGGTCCGTGAAGACACAATATTCCCATTTTTATTGGCAATCGTCCTGGAAGACTTGAACGGGTCGCGTATAACCAACTGAACCATTCGATCGTCGGTCTTAGATGATGATTTTCTAGGTGCTCCCCGAGTTCCATCTATTTTTTCCGGTTTTAAGGCATTGGTTACGAAGTTTTAAGAACGTTTCATTAACATGGTAATGAATTTGTACGTTTTTCTTTCATCTCGGAGTCGTCGTATGGACCTTGTCTCCTCCGCACTGCAGTGACGCCCACGGCCCATATAATACAATTTTAATGGTTATTAAGTCCCCATTTAGTCATATTTTTCTAATACCTTACCTTCTGTAACCAAATAATTGTATTTATAAGGTTACAAGTTAATGTTTTGCTTCATACACCTATTTTATTGACCAGCCGAGTTTGCAGTCTAGCCTATAAAATAATCCAAAATTTTTTTCAAGAAAGCTAATTAATTCCGGGAATTCACCCAATTCGTACCGAAACAGTGTGACCATATTAAAAAAGTTTAGCCACCATTGGAACGATCGGTCGAAAAACTAGTTCTTGTGAGAAAAACTTTTTTGTTTTAAATGGAAACGTCCCTTACGTTGGCATATACTTATTTTATATGTTTTTACACAATTCTACAAAGTTTTGACAAAATCGGATGACTATAGCATATAGCAGCAGTATGAATGATCGGTCGAAAAAGAAGTTCTAGTGGGAAAAACTTTTTTGTTTTAATTGGAATCGCCTCCAAATATTGTAATTAACAGTTTGTTATGCTTTTCCATAATTGCTTTAAGATTGGTCGAAATCGGACATCTATATAGAAAAGAAGGGTCCGAAAAGTAGTCTTATTTAGAAAAACAAACTGTAAGGGTATACAAAACTTCGGCCAAGCCGAAGTTAACTTTCCCCTATTTTTCATATTAAATTATATCACTTCATTTAATACTTGTTATGATTAGATTATTTTTACATTTGACCTGCGCAACTAATAAGGTTAGAATAAAATTTCTTCTCCAGCCATTGGTTTCTGTTAGTTAATATGGGCATATCGGAGATTATGTGTCCAGCTTTGACAAACATACGTTCCGAATCCAAAGAGGGATGCATAATGACCATTTCTTCAAGTTCCCGTTCATGAATCGAAAAATTAAAATCTACTTGTTACAAAAATCTGTGCAGATTACAATACGAACAAACTTTTCAATTCTCCAGAAGGCAAACTGGCTTGGGATCGTGAGGCTTTCCAAAAAATTGCATCGCCATTGGGAGTGTAACATTTTTTGTTTCATCATTCTTATTATGCTTTAGGAATCTGATTTTAAATTATCCTTTTAAAATTTTAATGATTAAGTAAATGTGGCAGGGTGGCTCAGCGGCTAGTGTGCGCGACCGCTGTGCAAGATTTCGTAGGCTCGATCCCGCCTCGGAACATCTAATGAACACCCCTTTCTGCTGTTGGCGCCAGCTTTGTAGTAATTAGCCATGAAAAGCTTCTCAAACTGCCGTTCGGATTCGGCGTTAAACTGTAGGTCCCTTTCTCTTGTGCGAAAATTATAAGCGCACAAGCCAAGAGGTTGAGAGAGGCTCGGCTTTGGCCCTGTGGTGCTGTGTCGAGCCATTTTGCACATTTACATTACAAGTAAATGTGTTATATTTCCTCAGGTTCTATTGAACTTTGCTTGACAACTTTGCAAACACCAATTTTAGTTATCCCAAATAAAATAATAATCAAAATTTGACACATTTTTACTCCTTTTTTGCTACTGGAACTTTTTCGATTTTATTCAATTCTCAAAAATAACATCGATGTTTCACGCGCAGGGAAAAAATCGATCCATCGATTGAAGAATCGATTTATTTGCCAGCTTTACTATTTAGCCCTTAAGGGACTTCCGATTTAACCGAGTTAACCTAGAGATAGCTTTAGGGTCTTTTCGGTTGAAAAATGAAAAAATATAGCAATGCAAGGACAAGCCACTCTCAAAAATTAAGCACGAGAGAGAAAACTGTTGAATCCACACCTGCACTAATGCTGCTTTACTGTTGATGTCTCGTTAATTTGTGTTCGTAAACCAAACAGCAAACCAAACAGCAAACCAAACCTCTGAATCGAATCGAAAACAACTATAGAAAACAGTTTGGTTTGGTTTCTTTTATCGAATCTGCCACTGTTTCTCCCTTAATCTTACTTTAGCCGGTGACAAAGCAAGATGGGCACTTGTTCTTCTGCAAAAGAGGACAGCTTTAACTTTTATCAAATACTTTACTGAAATCACATTGATACGCACCTTTTTCGAGGCTTTTATGCATAGTTGAAGCCTGAACCGAAGCAATATTGCAGTTCAGCTAGCTACTAAGATCATGATATGTCTCGAACCGTTGGTTTACACTGTAAACTTTACAGTGTTTGTGAACCACTGAACCGTACTCCTTACATTATTCTCAAGTGGTGTGCATCTCCGATTTGAAAGATAGCCATCGTTAGGAGAAATATAATGAGTCTTTTTATGTGATGCCAACAATTCACCTGCAATCCACTATCTCGTCAAGTAGCAAACATAAGGGGAAGGAGACTACCAACCTGTTAAATATTAAAGGGTATAGTTCAGTTTCGGTTTGTGGCATTAAAAGTTGTGGTTTTTCCTTCTATCCATTTCTCATTTCTCAAAGAGTCGCTTGTCATTGTTGTTGTTTTTGTTGTCACATTGTCGCCATCGTCGCCTATCTCCAACCCCCATCTCATCATCTCATCTCATTTGAAACCTACACACAAAAGCTCAACCAATAAAAGGCGCAGTCCGATGTAGTTTTCTGTAGCCAAATATTTGAGCTGCAAACAGTTAACAACCACAACAAACATAAGTATAAACATCATCTGTGTGTGTATGTCTGTACGTGTGTTTCTGCCCACGAGAAAGCGTGGAAAGCATCCCAAACAGAAACCGGCCAATGGTTAGTTCCAATTTTGTGTTGCAGCGTTTTAATTAAATATTTTCAATTTTATAGGCTTGTTTGGAATTTGCATTTTAATACGATTGTCCGGCGGCCCACAAAATGTTTCTATTTCGATTTGAGTTCAAGTCAAAGTGGAAGTCTTGGACGTCTTTGAAACCGTGAGACACTGACACCTGGTGGTCTGCATTTGTAATTTTCCACATTTCCATTTTGGTTCATTAGTTAGGATTACTAGACAATTATGTCGCATTTTGGTGCCGCTAATAGTTGTTTATTTATACAATTAGAAATTGAAAGCTCACATAAATCGTAAATGGATGGTTGGATGGAGGGAGGCGGGCGGGGTAGCTAGATGATGTTCCTGTTCTGTGGTCAGTGAAAGTTCTGATTCTTTACATATTTTTGGGCATCAGTTTGGCTTAGCCTGACATTGATGGGCCCATTTGGGGGGATTTCTTTTAAAAGGAATTCTATTCATTTTGTTTGAATAAAAAAGTTTTTTTCAATTGATTTTCAATTAAAGTTAATAATGTCTGCTTTGCCAAGCCATAAGCTTGGGCCTTTAGCTAATATGCTGACAATTTTCCTATATCTAATCGTAGACCAAAGCTTATCGCTTACAATTTTCCCAAGCAATTTGTGTGGCTGTTCCCGCTCACTGAGAACTTTAATAATGCCCCAAAAAACAAACACCGGAAACGTGGGTAATCGGTTCCCCTCCTCGTTCTCTCTCTCGCTGCATAGTTCACTTATGCACTTTATCGTAAAACCAAATCAATTATTTATGAACATTTTAGTAGAACAAACAAACCAAGAACGAAAAAAAAGCTTGAAGCTTATCTTTAACACGGTCTTCAGTGGCTGATAAAGTTGTAGTATGAGTTCGAGTCTTAACAGTTTTCCCAGTCCCCCCCTCAACAGTTGAATGATCCTATGGTGGTGGTTGTTTTTCGCCCTTCCTCGCGGTGCAATAAAATGGTTCAGGCATATGTGACCATGGGTAAATAACTGAATGAATTCGTTTCCGCTTCGCTTTGCAATATTTATTAAAAGTATTCACGACCCCAGGACGATCATTAAATGTGTCTCATTGTCAGTCAATCAGTGGGCGTGGCCCGGCCCAACCCGCACTTAGTTTCGTAGATCAGTTTAGAATTTCTGAAGTGCGTGCCATGAATTGTCGTTGAAATTAAATTAAAGCCAGTTGACTAGACCTGTGCACCAAACTGCAGCCGCTTGCAGCAGCATCCACCCCTGGGCTTTCTGTTTTGAGGATGGGTTAAGCCACCCCATCCTCATTTGTTGCGGGGACAAACAATCTGTTTGCTGCCTGTCAGAAGACAAACATCGTGGCGTAGTGTTGGAGGGAAAGCCAGGGGAAACGGCAGGCGAAGGAAACTCATAAAAATCCACAACGATTTGTTGTCGTTACGGGCGGGGAGAGTAAGCAAGACCCATGACCGTTATGTGGTGGGCTTAAGCACACTGGTTTGGGGGTTAGTTGTAAATTTTTAATTAATTTATGAGTAGGTTTATTAAAATGAAATGGAAGGCCGAGTGGAAGGAGAAGACAGAAATCTCATAAATGATGCAAAAACAAGCATAAAAAAAACAACTGAAATTGAATTGTTTTCCTGATGTCTTTTCGCTGTGATGTGAACCAGTTTGAAAGTTAAGATGAAAATCAGATTCAATCAACTATAACAACCTTTTTTCCGGTCCTTAGTCTGGTGGATTCAGCTATGGAGCCAATTTAAAATTTTAAACCGTAAAATCATAGTTTAGATTAGATTTCTTCCAAAACACTCTAGCCAATAAATTGTGGTGCTTTATGAAAAATGTAAGGTGAGAATTGTCTGGAAAATCTAGCTCCTTCAGAAAATGTTTAATTCTTCTTCTGCTCTTCTTTTTCACGATATTAATGTTACAAGCGCTTAACGGAGTCGGGTGCTACTATTCGTGCCCGCTTCAGTTGTTCACAGCAAACTTGGCAATGTCTCTCGCACCTTCCGGCTTTCCACAAATCTTTCCCTTTTCGATTGTACGCCATTTTTAACACTAGGCTGACCTATACAGCGCAGCCACTGTTGTTTTATGTGCTTGACCAGATTACATAGTACCCCTCATAGAGTTCCAAAAATCCTTTAAATGATTTTTCTCCCGAACATGCCAATTACCACCTCATCCATGCTACTGCGTTATACTGCAGTACTGAAATGATAATGCTAATTTCGCTTTTCGATAGTGGGATATTCTCTTGAATTCCTTACTAAGAAATTCATCTATGAACTTTAAGACTGATTTTCGCAGATTTTGTTAGGATTGGTTTTTTGACGGTGAAGCCCAACGCAACTAATTTTTTTTACCTTATTCGGTCGCTCAAGTTAACCAGTAGATTTGCGGACAGGGGTTACCAGCGCAGTAAGCTAGTATCGCCAAGCATTAGGCCGTCATAAATCTTAGATAAATTATCGCGTGATATGGTATGCATTACGTGGCAGCGCTGACAATACTTTTTCCTACTTAGTTTAAGACAAACTATTGAAACAGCTGCCAAAGAAAATCTTGCGAGAGCGTAAGCTAAAGTCAGTCCTGCCCGACTTCGATATACCCGTTACTCAGGGCAATTAGTGCTAAATAGCCTTTCCCTATGTTAATAAATAGAGCATTAACATTAATGTGACCATTTCAACATTATGTGAGCAAAAGTGCATGAAACTTTCAGAGATTGTAGATATTGGGCCCATACACTACACTGCAAAATATGACCTTGATATCTTTAAAATTGTTGGGGTTATTCAACATTTTTTATTGTTTCTGCGTAGGGACAATAGAAGTCTACGTACAAAATTTGGTGGCTCTAGCTCTTCTAGTCTCCGAGATCTACGTGTTCATACAGACAGACGGACATGGCTATATCGACTCGGCTGTTGATGCTGATCAAGAATATATATTCTTTATGGGGTCGGAGATGCTTCCTTCTGCTTGTTACATACATTTGCACGACTTCATTATACCCTCTTTACTCTACGAGTAACGGGTATAAAAACATAGAGTGAACCAAGCTAGTATGTAATTTTGTAGAGTCACATTTTCCGCCCTCCTGGTAAGGATATAGTCGTGCTTGGCGATAGTTTTATGGAAGAGTTTGTAGACTTATAAAAACAAAATACACATGGTAGCGCTAGTTTTACTTACAAGAGTTGTCGTTTTCGTTTCTTATCATCCAATCCGTAGATTTACCATGCTAATTTTTGGCCTAGAACATAATCAAGCGCTGTTTTTCTTTCGGCTGTAGTAAAGATTAAAAAATAAACTTTTTATAGTACTGGCTAATAAAATATTTTAAATTTCCTTAGTTTTTAAGTTTTTTTTTTATAAAAGACAAAAAGTCTTTATGTTGTGTACGGAGACAAACGAACCTCGCGGCGTTGCCACCTAACTCTCAATGGGTGGACTGAAAAACTAATTTTATTTATTTATTTTTACGGTCGGTAGAGAAAAAATCCCCGCAAACATTTTTAATTCTGATCGTCTGTTGGGAGAAAGTGAGCCACTTCGGCAAAACTTCAAGAAGAGTAGCAAAAGAGTCTTCTAGAAGTGTCGCATAAGAGCCTTTTAGAAGAGTAGCAATCTTCATGGCGACTCTTTTCGGCGATCGTTTAATCGACCATCGCCTAAAAGAGTCTTCTGGGAGTCGCCGTGGATATCGCTAGAAAATTGAATCTTCCGGCTATCTTCCCTGCGGCTCCCACAAGATTCAATCTTCTAGCGAACTCCACGGCGACTCCCAGAAGACTCTTCTCGGCGATGGGCGATTAAACAATCGCCGAAAAGAGTCTGTAGTATTGCTCTTATCTTATCTGTTTTTGACATTTTTCTAGAAATTTCTCTTACTAAACTATCGAGAACGTGTTTCGATCCCAAAAAGTTTTACCTGTCGCTCAGTTTGTGGCAGCAAAACGTAAGTTCTCGATACACTTTTCTGGATCCGTTCTTGACACTTTCTCGATAGCGAAAACGGGTCAAAAACGGATCGGCATCTCTAAAGAAAAACGGATTTCGAAATTAAGAGAAATTGCTACCTAATGCGTTCCAAACGCGGCGCAATTACGCTCATTTTTTGCTGTTGTTCTTGTAAATACGTAAAAACTTGCGCTCAAGTTAACATGCATGAGTCTTGATTAGCTTTCAAATCGTATTTCGGTAGGAAAACGTATGTTTCGGTAAAAGGTTCTAGTTTTTTCTAATTTATTTAGGTATTCGTATTGGTTTCTTGGATTTTTTTATCGGTCTAGAAAGTACTTTCTATTCTGGAAAATTTAAATTATAGTAATTTTCAACAAGTGTCAACCACTGTGCCGTAAGTTTATGGGTGAGGCTTTTTGTGGCTTTTATTCTTTTTGGGCAGGTTATTGCAATCGCAACACCTTCGCCCAGGCAGGGGCAAGGCAAAGCACATCCAAAGCCAAATCCAAATCCAACCCATCCTGATATCCCTGACTCCCTTTCCAGGGGCATTTTTAATGCTTTTAATTTTTGCTGCACATCAACAGGCCGACGTAAAAGCCCACCAAGGTTTTTCGGGGGTAAGAAAAGTTCTCGTTGTTGTCGTCGTCGTCGTCTGCTTTGTGTTTAGGGGTGGCAACTGAAATGTTTGAGGGTGTGCATCCTATGGAATACATCAGAAGGCAACGGCAACCGAAAAATGTGCAAAAAATGGGCGTTGCTTGACGCGATATATCTAATGGCATTGTTTCCGAGTTGTTCCCGCTGCCGTTTTAATGCATGTGGGCAAATGTGGAAATGATGTACTTGTACAGCCACCCAGCTCCTCCCCCCTTGTCGCACCCTGCGGTGCTTAATATGCAGCTGTTAATGGCGCGAAATTAAAACATTAAGGCGTCATCGTCAACGACTTTGATTGGAAATGGCTTTACCCCCCGAAACTCGCTACCTCATTTGCTTATTGCTGAGTAATATGAAAAGAGTGAGTGAGTGCAACCTGCCTGTAGGAGATTTAGTTGGTCAGATAACTCGTAATTACATGGTTTGCCTCTTTGTTTTTGGGTTTTTCTTTTGGGGGTATTTGTGGGTCAGCAGGTGATTAGTTGTGGGCCTGAGAAAAAATGTTAATTGAAGTGGGTCCAAGTTCAACACTAATAATTATTATGATTGAGCGGTGAAAGTTCACTTACCTTGAGAAATGGAAAATGGTTAAAAATGTTAATTTTCGATATTTCTCATTTTATTCACTTTTTTTAAGGATTACAATCTCTCAATTTCCTTGGCAGTTTCCTTTCTATTCAAGTTATTTGAATGCCTTTTTTCTCTCTCTCTCTCTCCGCTTTTCATCCTTTGCTCCATACCACAAACATTTTTAGCTTCTTCTTCTGAACAATTCCCTTGTCGAACATAATTTCCAAGAAGCACCCCCCTCCATCCGCCGACACAATAACCAGCCACAAAACAACATTGAAAGCATAGTCAAAGGCAAGCTACTTACAAGCCGCAAGTCTTGCCTGCCCCAGCCCCTCCCCCTCCACCTTGTGGGTACATCTTATCTTATCGCGCAGGTGCACGCCACACGGCTCAAAGTCAAACAAACGAAGCGACGGGCGACAAGTCTGACAGAACGAAAAAAAGAGCAACTGCCTCCCTTCCCCCTTCGATAGTCACTCAAACTGCTGCTCATGCGCAGTAACACAATTTATGACACAACCAGCTGGGCAACACCTTGGCCAAGTCGTTCGGTCAAAGGCGCATGCAAATCACTTGAAATCAAATTGAATATGAAAATGCGTTCGGTGCCGGGGAAAGGGGAGGAGGTGGAGGCCAAACATCAAAAGCGTTTTCCAGGCTAATGAGTAAAATGCATTATTTGACCCCTGGTCTCTGTTCCTCAACATCTGTGCCAAAGCCAGACAAACGTGGAAATTGCTTTCAACACTGCAAGAATTTATCAACATATTTCAACATCTTGGGAACGAAGAGGGGGAATGTGTTTTTGATGATGGCCCAAAAGGAAAAAGGCAGCTAATTAAATGGCTTATAATTTCCATGATTTACACTTGCTAGTTGGCCCTTTTTTTTTGTATTTTGAGCAAAAGGCTCATAAAATGAAAGGCCCTAAAAATTATAGTGTGGGTGCCAGAACTGGAGTAGTAGGGGGATGGGCCTAGAGATGAGCTAGTGAGCGGATAGAAACGAAAAAGAAAACTTTTTATCTCTTCAATTTAATAAAAATCTTACAATTTCGATTAAAGTTAACTAATTTCGAATTAAGACACAAAAGTGGCCAAGCCGAATTTATGGATATTTGTCCCTAACTTGGATAATACGCCTCAAATGGGCCTGTAAGACGCCTTACCAAGATTTGCTCGGCTTAGACCATTATTTAAAATAGCTGCCATATAACCGATCTATCAGACTAGTAGCAATTTTAATATCTTTGCCGAGCTGCGCCTTTTACAAAGTTGGTTTTATAGCCGATTTTCTTATACACGCCCCTACAACTCGCCGTTTCGTGCTGCTTTACATACATGCTATATATTCTCAATTGTGAAATTATCATAATCGATGAGGCTTATTTTTCTTTAAATGGGGAAGACAACAATCAAAATTATCGGTTCTACGCCTATAAAAAATCTCTATTAATTCGTGAACAACCTCACTACGACGATCGCGTGACTGTTTGGGACTGTTTTCTTAGAAGATGACGTCGGAACAGCCGTGATCGTCAATGGAGGACATTATCGGGCCATCTTATCGGAGTTTCACATGCCAATTCTGACTGCTAAAGACATGGACAACTATTGGTTTCAACAAAACGGCGCCACAGCTCTCAGCCGGAGCAGCTATTGCTTTATTGCGTCCCTTGTTCCTCGATCGCCTAATTAAAAAAATTACGATTTTGACTGGCCTGCTCGACCGCACGACTTAGCCTCTCCTGGGGTTTCTTGAAGTCAGATTTTGATGTCAATAAGCCACAGAACCTGGAAGCTTTAAAAGATAACATTCGACATGAAATGGCCGCTTTCAAACTAAAACACTTCGAAGAACAATATTATTTTATGTACACAGCAAGGCTGCAAACCGGTCCTGAATAGAACCTCTGAAAACCGGCTTGGCTTGGGTTGGATCCCTCGAACCAGACCATAAGGCGAACCTCTTAAGCTTAAGTCCTTCCGAGCCTGAACCGGAAAAGGGTAAGGTTCAAAAAAAGACTGAGCCCAAAGGGCCAAAGCCAAGCTACTCTCAATCTCTTGTCTTTTGTGTTTCGGATTTTGCACAAATGACTTAAGAGGTACATAATATTCTGTGCATTATTTAGTGAAGATGTTTAAAATTCATTTCAAATGCCATGGAAGAGGTCGTTTTGAAAAATAGCCTGTGTGAACTTGGTCTAACGACTATAGATTGATAGCCTGGTAAATTAGAAGCGAAATTTTTGGGGGTCTTCTCATTGAGCAACTTTTTTTTTCGACTTTTTTTTTGCATTTATTTATAGCTTGGATATTCAAAAATATCCCCCCAAAAGGATTTTCGAAAACTCGAATTAGTTTAGGAGATATAGTCCTTTTAGTGACCCAATGTGACCTAAATTCCCAAGCAACTGCAAACTTAAAGCGCGTTTATCTCGAAACCACGTTTTTCGAACTGGCGGCCATGATATCTCCAGTTCAACTGAACCGATTTTCATGAAACAAAGTGGAATCGACGCAGAATTGTCACCATTCTCGGCTGAACCTCGACCATAATTTTAAAAATTTTTTTACTATTTTTTTTTACACTAAACTACAAAAAAAAAGCCCGAAATTGAATTTTTTTTTTTGAATGGCCGCCATTTTGTCAAAAAACATCACAAAATTAAGTTTGAGGTTCAGCCGAGAATTACATCTATACTGATTATAGCCCCGTTTTTTTTTCATTTCGGACGCTCCGGAGACCCGGAATCGTGGCCGCCGTGACGACACCTTTTTTTCACCACCAACTTTGAAGTCTCATTACTTTTTGAACAGCCCTCGTATCGAGGCAAAAAAATTTGTTTATTTACTTTGAACCTTTTGTAATACAATAAATAAAAAAAGTTTTCAATTATTCTTTGCGTTTTCAAATAAGAATTTTTTTAAAAATGGTCCAAAAAACGGGTTTTAAATGAGAAGACCCCCTTAAGCCGAGCAACTATAACATTTCTTTTTAATTCGCCGTACAATGGCAAAAATTTCTAACGATCTAAGATATCTCGAACCATAGTTCGAAACAAAACATTAGGTTTGACAAGCTTTGGAACCGATTTGCGAATCGAAGCTTAGACTTCATTAAGTGTTCGAACACCCACACTATCCATGATAATCCCTCATACTTTTGGTCTACAAAATATGCTCTTCTAAAAGCTCTTCTAAAACAAAAACTCATAAAACAAAGGACAAAGCACTTATGTTTTAGACAACGCAATTAAATTAAACACACATTGGATAACATTTTCCAAATTTTTCTCTAATTGATTAAAGTTTATTTTAATGCCAATAAAGTTTGACAACATTTTGTCAAAAACAAAATCACGTGCTCAGTAAAATAAACATCACACTTTCATTGCTTCGCAAAACTTTCAAAACAAAATTTCATAATTAAAGTTTTGGTTTCTATGCACGTGGGAGTGTTCTAATTAAAAAAGAATAATAGTATTATACTCAAATAACACATTTTTTAATGTATGCCATTAAAATCGGTTTTGGGTCCATTGGGCTGGGGTAAGTTCGGTCACTTTTATAAGTTTTTCAGATTTTAATATTAATCGGAAGTTTTTTATTTGAAATGTATTATAAGATAAATAAGATTTTAACCTTTTATATTTCCCTTAAATAAAACTGAAGATTTCTGGACCTATGAGCTTAGAATAAAGATTTAGACAAGATGAGCGCATGAAATTTCATTTTGAGAGCAGTCCAACAATAGCAATAGATTTGAAGTTGATTTCGCTTCGAATCCGGCAATTGTGCTTGCCTTCTGATTAGTTTGTGTAAGATGACGAGGCGATTTTCAATGCGTCTGCGTGGCGCCAGCTGCCAAAAAATAATTCTTGGGAGCAATGGGAGCAAAAAGAGCCCGATCGTGCCCGTCGCTGATTTAGGCAACACTCAAAATCAAAACCTGTTCCGAGTACTAAATCGATTTTCGAGCAAGCGAAGGCTTAATAACTTTGTACTTGATGGTTTGACCGTTCTTGTTTAAGGTTTCAGAAAAGCTTATTACTAGATCAGTTAAGAGTAAACTCGGAACTGCTTTACTAATTGAATCCGGTCTTTCAATGCCATTTATTTTTAAATTTACAAGATTTATAACCGACTCGGAATTCGTTTATGGCGACTACTGGCTGGGTAGCATAACGTTCCTCTTGAGCAGGATGTTGTACAAGCACCTGGATTTCTCATTATGCGAAAGGAATTATTTCAACGATCCCTATAGTTTAAAAGTAATCTCGCAAATATTTCGCGCTTGCTGTGATCTGATGGCACTGAATTTCAAGCCATATAGAGATGGCATCCTAAATGAGCAGAAGTAATTCAAATTTTCAATGGACGGAGCTGGTCCTTACTGGCAAATTATATTTTCGAAGCGCTAAAATATCGACACCAAATTAAAACAAAATTTTCTTAATCCCTTAAAAAAGTAACAAAATACAAGATCCAATACCTAAATTAAATTAACCAAAAATAGTTTTATCATATTCATAAAAAAATTGTTAAAAGTGAAAATCTAAAAATCCATGACTCCCGATTAGCTCAAACAGACAGAATAAAAACTTGTTCCCTATTTCAGTTACATTTTAAAAGTATTTCCGCATCAATTCTGAAATGATTTTATTTTCGGTGTCTGAATTTTCCGAGAGTTTGCATTGGAATTACTTTTATGAATAGACAGAAATAAAGATTAACTATATTTAGTATTATTAAGTCCATATATTAAGGAGTAAGTAGTATCCCTTTGAAATAAAAATATTGTTATAACATAGTGGGATTTGATATTGGACCTGATATTGGATTAATTGATATACCCTTCCGTTTTATAAAACAATTAGTCTTTCATTGATTTCTTCTTACAAATACATAATTTTTTATATTCCAAACTTCATAACCATTTAAATTGTTCGTGCTTCCTTTTCGTGTCATACATTTCTTACAATTTTCCCATCTCCATTCCCAAGAGCACAAGATTTTAGAAGCTTTTTTTTGATTGTGCAAAGGCCACAACTGCATAGTACATACAGCCCTATCTGGAGGCGCGCGCACATTTGGTTTTATGCTATCCGGTGCACAAAATATAATTCAATCAACGCCAAATGCCACGCCCCCCGGCCAACGCCTTTAGCCCTGGCAGTAGTAGTGAATAATTCTTTTCTTTTGGTTTTTTTTTCTTTCTTTCTTGTTTTTAGTTATTTTTGACTTGCATGCCGCACGTCAACAACAAGAAGAACGTTCCTCAAGATAGTATATATCGTCGTACGTTTGAGAAATATGGCATATGAGCTGCCGCGGCGGCACAAGACCCCAGATGATGATGATGCCTTCTCCTGGTGGTTTGGCTCACGGTGCGCGCAGCAGCATAAATCAACTTATTTCATTGGAATTTATGTTTTGTTGTTGTGGCGTCGCGTCGCCCAGAACTGACGCCACATCCACAACCAGGCAACCAACCAGCCCCAACCAAGTGAAGTAGTTTTCGCTTGCTGGCTGGCCATATTACTTCATTTTTATAGTTGTTGTTGGTGTTGTTGGAGGTGCTGCCTGCTGCCTGGTTGTGTGTGCAATTGCTTCATTTGCGGCAAAGTCTTGGATGAGATGCAGGAGGAGCAGGCGTGTTAAAATGTACACTTTGGCATTTAAATCATTCCGGGAAGTTCGTTCGTTATATTTATCTGTTGCCATTACCTCGCTGCTCTCTCACTCTCTCTCTGCCACAGCTCAGCTGCTGTAGGAGAAGCCTTCTCCACTTTAGGGGACGGGAACTCAATCAGCGGCCGCATGAAATAAGCAAATTGAAAAGCTAAACAGTTTTTCCTGCCTGTTTCGGCTTTAAGAAATGTTTTTTGGTGTTGCCCAGATTTAGGCCCTAAACCTGCCACATAAACTGATGCAAATGAAAGAACACGAAATGGTGTTGAAGTGTTCTGCCTCCTTTTTGGGTTAATCATGGCTTAAATGAGTTTGAGTTGTGGTGAGAATTTGATTTAATTACTTCTACCATTAGAGATTAAATGAATCAATTAACTTGTATTTAAATGTTTGACTTATCTGATTTTATCTTTGCAGGTAAGCATCCGGATTCAAACCACTTAATCTAAATCTAAATGTTCTCTTTGGAATGAGTAAGTTGTAAATTAAGTTTGAAAGAAGGCAAGAAAATGTACAAAATTCGAAAACGCTGACCCAAATATTAACCCTGTGGCGTTTTGATATACATTGAAATATGTTTATGTGAGGTTAAAATTTACATATCAGGGCCAGTTCCGGTTTTTACCTTTAGTTAACGATATATGAATTTGGTTGATTAAGAATTTAAATTCCATAGTCTGGATGTGTTAAGTATCACACATATTTGTGAATGCCATAAAAACTAAAATTTTATGATAAACATTTTACAACCTTAGCCTAATCATATCGAATGTGAGAAAATACCAGACAAATATACAAAAGTACAAACAATTAGCAAAGCATTTAAAAATTTTCAGGAAAAATCGGTTTTATTTTTTGCTAGGGGTATTCAAATAATTTCAATGATATGATTTCTATTTAATTCGCTCATGAGGCTTTTAGCCGAAATTGATATAGATCGGCCCAAAAAAAACGCGTTAATCCAGCTCCACTCATCACTTTCCCAACCTTGGGGGCAAAATTTCGATTGGCCTGGTCCCTAAGACTTCGAAATCGAATTCCATTCTGATCAGCTCAATACTTCCATACAAAATTTTTCGACTAGGCGGGTTTTTGTGTAATTCAAAAAATACGTGTCCAATTTTTTCGGTTACCAACCGAGCTCGAAGTCAATCAGATAAAGATCCATGTTTTTCCATACTAATTTGCTCTGTTTTTTGACCCTCCTAGTAGTTGAATTTTCACAACCTCGCCTAGTTCCCACTTCTACCACATATGAAAATACTTTCCAAGTTTTATTACTCATTAGGCTGGGCTGCAATTGAATGAATCAGTCATATAAAAATTAATTTAAGAATATTGAAGGGTTGGTAGTCATTCTAGATGATTTTTGTGTGCTAAGCACGACTGCGTTTTCAGAAATGGTCCATCACGTCTAGATTTTTATGCCTTTTTTTACCCTTTTTATGAACGTCTTGTGGAGTTCCTTTTCGTTTGATTTGGCTCGCTTTAACATTATCTTATAGTACTATTTCTTAAGTTCAAAATAAACTATTCCAAGCAATTCTACGATTTTCTTAATCGAAGATATACCTTTTTGAATACGGTGTCCTCCAACTCACCATATTTTGAACCAATTCAATGAATTATAACACATGTATTAAAAATGGTATATCTCCGTGTTGAAAAATCCCAAAAATGTGGAGGACAGTTTACTTTAAACCTAAGAAGTAGTACTTTTCGATAATATCAAAGATAGTTGTAACATTAGTAAGGATTCCCCACAAATAGTTCAGAAAAAGTGTCAAAATATGCATTTTATGCCACTTAAAGCTCAAATTACCAAAGATCTAGACGTGATAGGCTATTTCTAAAAACGCAGTCGTGCTTAGCACACTGAAATCATCTAGAATCACCACCAACCCTTTAATATACTGGAAAAAGTTTTATTTTGTTGCCTTGTGTTATTTTCATAGGGCATCAGCATTAGTAAGAACTTTATCATAGCCATGGGAAAAATGATTTTGATTTTATTTGTACGGCCTTTCATTGAAATAGTTAGTAAAGGAAGTTTTCACACAGCATATTAAAATCATACGAATTTGGCCTTTGGTTATGCCCTATGGGAACACCATTCAGTCAGTGGATAATGCCTAAAATGGATATCTAGGCGTAGTCTTAGCTAGATCAGAGAAAGTGGGAGCCGCGATATTATTGCATCCAACGACACATTGCAAGATCGAAATATAAGAAGTGGGAGACGGACTTCCTTTTATTTTAATTTTATGGTCTTAACCACAGCTGAGCGTTGATCTATAGCAGAGCCTTAGATCTCTCTATTGAATGGGAGGCGAGTTTGTCTGCTTCCCAGTTGCCCTCGATGTCACGGTGACCAGCGAGTTTTTCGCTAATGTAGGACCCTGATTACCCAGCTGTCGAAGACAAAGTAGGATCTGCGAGTGACAGAGACTACATTTCACAATAGTTTATGCAGAAAGCTTAGAAAGCCCTGGTTTTCTTTCCCCAGCTGTTTAATGTTGAGTATGAGAAGAGTGTGGTTTGCAGTACACCACGTATTTTGAATTGGTCAAATGATTGCGTGAACTGCTTTTAGATTTTATTTGAGGTATATTCTACACGCGTTAAGAGCGCCAGTGTCTTTATTCACTCACTAGTTGGTGTTTCGGTTTTTTTCGAGAATTTTCTTGTTTAGAGTAGATGCTTCGTTTTGGATGGGTTGACGCTTAGGCAGGACTCGTAAAATTGCGTACGTGTGTGGCAAGTACTTTTTTCTATAAACCTTTAGATACTCACTCCCAGCTACATTCCATAGAAGAGGTGATAGTACATTGCCTTGTGAAGTGCCTCGACAATCCCAATGATACCAGAACTGTCGTACCTAAGAAGAGCTGAAACTCACTGTCCGAGAGTCAGCTCCTATATTAATCAGTGTACCAACGATCATATATAAGATGATATCTAAGAAGATTGCGACGGAGAATTCTTTCTGTCTTTCCGGTAAGCGTGCTAAGCGTATTTGCGATGAGAGAGGTCGGAATTATGTTCCTATGGTACAGAGTTGGGATATCGTAACTAATTTCAATATATCGAAACATAGATGATTTGTTGAAAAAGACGATTTACCCATATTAAGAATTTTTCGAGGCGATATATCGGATATCGAATATTTTCGGAGATATTTGGTTTCAGCTTTTCGAATGTGTTTTATTGAAAGATGCTGATTTTTAAGAGTAGTAGTACTTAGTTTTCTTCTTTATTTGATTTTTTTTAGATTTGGTTTCGATTTATTTACATTGATCTAAATAAACTGTATTATACGGGTGTAAAACGGAAATCTCTACTAATTTTCGTATAAACGTTTGCATTTTAATTTAAAATTCTTTACCTTTATATGAAAAGTAATAAGTATATCTTCGGTTGCTAGATCAGATGGTGAATGTTAAGCGATTTGGACCTACTACCTAAATCTACTTGGTTTTGAACAGTCGGTTCCAATTCGATCAACTTTCGTCATCTAATCTAGTAGCCTAGCATTTAGAAGGCACTTTCCATATAAATGCAAGCAGTTTTCGTTTGAAATACAAGCGATTATACGAAAATCACAAGAGATTACCGTGTCACACCCGATACAAAGAAGGTGATATAAATGCAAGCAGTTTTAGTTTGAAATACAATTGAAATAGTCCTGCAGTCGTATTGGTAATAGAAGTAAACGCTTTCCCTCAAGTTGTGGTTTAGTTGGCTGTAGGGGGTGACGTGTCAAAACGCCCACGTACATAAGACCCATATGAAAAATTTCAATCAATACTTTGAAATATAACTCAGAAATTTTCTGGGCCTTATGTCCGAACATTACGCCCATTGGCGTAAATAGTATAGTACTGTGTGTAAGCCGCTGCTTTTGAGAGCTTTCCTATGCCCAGTAGATAGCGACGTGCAGGCCTCTGGTTTAGGGTAACCATCGGCCTGGCCGATCCGCACTGCTTCACCACAGCTTCTGCACAAATGTTAGCTATCCGCCAGGCGATTTCAGACAGCCATCGGCTTCGGTATATTCGTTAACCGGCAGTCTGCAAAGCATAACCGCAAGCGCTGCCGATCCGCACACAGCCCGGGGCATAGCCGAGCGAGCTCCTTCTCAATCTCTTGGTTTGTGTGCTTCTAATTTTCCCAAAATAGACAGTTTATATAGCCCGAGACGGTATTGCAGACATACACACTACCGCTACATCACAATCGGCCAGTTTACCAAAAACTGTACATGAAATGTAGTGCGTCCGCCAGTCGATTTCGGGACATCGTTCGGCAAGCACATTCTCTTAAAAGTCGCCCCATTCCTCATGAAGAAGCTTTGAACTTAAAAAGTTGCTCCTCTTCTTTGATATGCAAGAGACACATATTTCGTTTTGCACCCTGATGGACCTCAAATTAACCTTGGCCAAAAATCCGATGAAATGTGGGCAATATTCATTATCAATATAAGCGATTTTGCAGTAAATTGTAAAATTATTGTTTCCGGCCATAATATTGAGAAAGTTATAAAATTTTCTAATAAATTAAATTAAATGAACGATTAAGACGAACCAATTTTTTGTAGACCCCCGTCCAGTTCGGGTTCAGGTCTATGAGGTTAAATATTCGATAGGTTCAGTTCATGGTCCGGACCTAAAATACCCGAACCGATTCGGTTTTTTTGGGGTTCGGCTTAGGAAAGGTTTGCATCCTTGAATAAAACACATGTCTTTTGGTAAAGATTGATTAAATCCATATTTCGTAATGTTTTGAAGCTTTGATCTCTTGATTTTACGTGTCATTTTACATCTTAATTTCCTAAATATACGTTTTTCTAAAGATATGGCTGTTATTTTTAAATTTCAAAAATTTCGATAATATTGTTTTTTTTATGACACTTTTTCCATATCAAAAGAAATATCGATATAGAAACTTTTCAAATATCCAACAACCCTGGTACAGACCTAAAAGTCATTCAAAAGTCTTAAGAAACAAAAAGATGATAGCCTAATAGGTCAAAAGTTCTGATGTATACAACTCAGAATGTGGTTGGGTTTAGAAGGAGATCTAGTGAGTCCTTATTGAAAGGGATGGTGTGTTTTCCTAAATCGAGCTGCCTTGGAATTGCTCACGATTTCAAGGACCCCACTTGGTTAACTTTTATTGACATTCATTCATGTTGCCTTTCACATTTGAACTTTCGTTTCCTACTCGATATCCTTTTCCAAATATTGCAACACTAAAATGCTGACCTGGTAACCCAAAATATGAACACGAGTGACTAATGACTCTGAAAGTACAAATTATTCATAGTTTTCTCCACTTATCTTGTGTGTGTGTGTGTTGTAATTTCTCCTACCTAAACTAAGGAAATGTTGAAAAAAGACTTTGTCTCACACTTGGTTAATGATGCTACATGCCAAAGTGATGGCGCTGCGGTGGTGGTTGCCGCCTCCTTCTAAACATATGCTAAACACTGCCTCACTCGCCCACAGTTGGATCCATAGACCACTTAACTTAACACACAACAAGCAATTAGACGCCATTTTCATTAGCTTTGGCCATTTGACATTCCGCTCGTTCCCTCGCACCTGCCCACAGCTTTTTCTTGCAAACATTTAAGTAAATTGCAAAAAATCTTGTCACTTGTTGCCAATTAAGCGAGAGACCCTAAGCAGACGATGTCAGATCATACATCACGAGGGGAACTTGTTACGCCTTCTCCTTTCTGCTGCTCATCATCATCAGCAGCAGCGGCAGCATCCTCTGTAGACAGTTCAGCGAGTCAACGATCGCTGCGGCTTCAATTAGCGCCAAAGTCGACCGACGTCTGTTTATGTGTGCGGATTTCTTCTGTTGCACATGTGAAATAAAGCAGAGATCCAAAAAATCATTTTCCCAACTCTTTAATGGCATTGCTACTGGTTGCTGGTCCGGACTGCATTTAATTACTTTGTTTATGGCCCCCAGCAGCAACAATAAAACTTCAATTTATGTGTGTTGCTCCTCCACCTCCATCCCCCGCTCCAGCTCCTTCTCCTGCCGCATTGTTGTTGAATTCCAATGCACCAAATTGACAGGCCACCCCCATTTAGCATTTACCATTCCTGCCACTGCCAGTCGTCCAGCTTTTGTTATGTAAACAACGCGAACTTTTCTTCTTCTTCTTCTGAGTTTTTTGTGTCGACTTTGCAGTCC
Source organism: Lordiphosa collinella (assembly GCA_018904265.1). Lineage (NCBI taxonomy): Eukaryota > Metazoa > Arthropoda > Insecta > Diptera > Drosophilidae > Lordiphosa > Lordiphosa collinella. The sequence goes on from JAEIFV010000242.1 coordinate 161,359, forward strand.
TAACCGAAGGAAAAGTTTTATTTTTTTTTCTGAATGCTTTGCAATTTCCGCTCTTCTAAATTTTGTTGAAAACAATTCCCCTCCGACTGGCTGCTGCTGCTGCTCCTGCCCAGCGTTGCGTAATATTTTAATAAATTTTTGTCGCCAGGCGCCTGCCTCGCCCCAATTAGAAAGTGCGTCGAACCCAGGGATCATGTTAAAGATTATTCCACACCAAACACCAATTTCCATGTCAAAGCAGCATTTTCTAACTGATTTCATGTCCAATTTCTAGTTTGCAATCTCGGGCTGGAAAATGGAAAAACTGTTGTCCTGGTTTGTTTGGGTGATGGCGTTGGTGGCGGCGTCCACTGATGTGGTAATAAACACCCCCTTGTGCAGTCTAATGGACCGTAATTAACTCGTACGCTGGCGTTGGCAGCGACGCGAAGCTCTGGTCGTCCATTTGGTGGCGTCGTTGTACAAGCGATGAATAATAATTTTTTGCCAAGCGTCACACAAACATACTCTCGCACAGACAGGATCTAAAGAGCAGGCACAGTGGTTTTCATAGCCTCATTTAATGGGCAATAACCATAAGTTAATCCCTGACATTTACATATGTATGTGAAATGTCTTGTCTTATGATTTTCGTACCTCATAAAATAATAATTGAAAAATTCATTGACCAGATGGCAGAAAAATTGCATCATTAGGTTTTGGAAAATTGGTCATATAAATGTCAAAGACAAATAGGATTTAGGGGATTTATAATGGCCAAGACTCATTGTTTTTTTTTGTGCCTGACATTCGCTTATGGGAAACCTTTCCAAAGGCAAGAGTCCGAGGTCTGTCAATGTTAAAAGTTGCTTATACCAGTATTAAATAATGGAACCAGATTTGAACCAATCTCAATACAGTTATATACCGCCTCCCGTATATTTTCTTTGAATAATAACAGAGCCCAGGCTATGAAACTTTCAGAACCATCAGAAATCCAAGTGTAAAATAGGTATAATATCGCATATCTGTTTTGAACCAGTTCATGTCACTTATCGCCTATTCAGCTCTTCTTTTTGAAAAGTCATTTGTCAAATCTGCAATCAGGATCAAAATCGTATCAGATTTGGTTCATTTAGGGCTGTAAGGTTCATCAATATTGTTCCGGACCACCTCGATTTGAAAAGATATTCTGTTTTAAAATGACTTCAAAGCGCATCTTTAAAAGCTTATGTCGTAGCAAAGTTTTAGCTGAAATTTTTCAATTTCATCACCAAAAAAACACTATTTTACTTTTCCTTAACTATGTACTCGTATAAACATGGTACTTTCCTTTTAACTAAATTTAGATTCAAACAAAAGACTGCGGACAAAACAGTGTGACTGCTTGATATTCGGTGATATATGTGCTATTGAATGGTCACACTGGGGACTTGTGAGTTGATTACAGGTAGAATTTTATTGCATTGTTTGGGTTGTCTTTCAGTAAATTGATCCTATTCTTATTTACAAATGACGTCAAGTTAAGCAAGATAGACAATTTGTACAAAATACTCCGAGAGGTTGAGTAGGAAAGGCTGTCCAAGGATCTTAGTTCTCCTTCTACGTAGACCGTGACATATATCTTTAACTTGTACTTGTGGTATAAGTAAACATTTTTTTCATTTGTTTTTACATCTTATTTTGACATGTTTCGCATATTATTAGATACTTGAAACAAGAAATATAAAAATAATCTTAAAATTAGACATTTCAACCATCCACCATCTATTACTGCCTTTCTTTTATCCGAGTACGAATAAATCGATCCCTAGCTTTTGGACCACAAACAGACAATGAAGCTTCTGTTACGAGCTTGACTTATCTCTCCACATCTTTAGTGTGTCAAGGAAACTTATCAAATTTCAATAAACTAGCTCCTCATGAAATCAAGTCCTAAAAATCCTTGTTATTATACCTCATTTTCATTGGAGGTTCCGTAATCTTTTCTTTCGTCCTATCTATTATATTGTTATATTAGCTGAATACCTGGCGTTGTCCGATTATATTCAAGTTCGTGATGACTGCAAATCGATTTAAACATTTTGGACTTTTATCTTTTCCTCTATTTACCCCCCTCATGATAATCTAAACACATGAACATTTTGCCAATTTCGTGACTTTTTTGACCGTTTTGTTTATACCTCCGTCTACAATTGCCGTCTATAAAATCTTCACAATAATCTGGGCTAAAATCAAAAATTTGCTATTTCGCAATATTTTGGACCGTGTAATCTGCGCTTTCATAAAAGCTCATAAGGTAATTCTGCAAATTTCGCGGTTTTTGGACCATTTTCCGCCCATTTCTTCTACTTGGAAACCTTCGCGGGCAAGCGTCGGACCATTCCCCAAAGTTTTACCGAAGCCGTAAAATTTGAAATTTTGAGCTTGAAGCTCTGGAATTCGAAACTAGCGAACTTTCATTCCCTTTCTCTCCTATCGAGCCTCCAATATCTTTCGAAGAGCTAGTTTCCTTATGTGGGATGCTTCATCTTTTAACATAGCCAATAAAATATTTTCTGGATGTGCGAAAAATTAATTTCTTTGTATGGTTTTAAAAAAAATGCTCTTCACCCGTATGGATGATAAAGCTCCAGCAAAGCGTGTGTACAATCGGCATGCGATAGAGTTGGGAGGCATTCCCCCGCCTGGTCGACCAAAGCGGAGATGGCGCGACCAGGTGCAGGGAGACATTGCGAACCTGGGAGAGTCCTTCTGGTGGAATGTCGCTCGGGACAGAGGCGAGTGGCGGGCATTAGTGGCAGCGGCCGAGACCGTAAAACGGTTGTGATGGCCAAAGAAGAAGAAGAATAAAATATTTTCGGGATGTGCGAAAAATTAATTTCTTTGTATGGTTTTAAAAAAAATACTCTTTAGATCTCATCTCAAATACAAACTCCTCTTAACCATGTTAAAAACATGAACAGGACCGTCTTTAAAAGATGATTTTGTTTTTGATGCCAAACCAGGCATACACTTGCATGATGAAAGTGGCAAGTTCGCTCAAGCTTTCTGTTGGTTTCTGCTGTTCCAATATATAAATGGAAAATCCTATGCGCGCAAGTCAGCCATCGTGAAAGTGCCAGTGTTCCTGAGTCTCTGCTGGCCAAGTTTGGTGAGATATTGCCAAATGAAACTGCAGAGCATATTTGATAAAGATATTTCTGATCGTGCTTAGTAAATCCTCATTGACTTTCGGCAATTCGGTAGGAATGGCATCAAAAACTTGTTCAGTCAAATCCCGACACTTAGCGAGTTTTTTGCCTAAGCTGTCGGAAAAACTATTACGGCCTATTGTGGTACCGTTTAGACTGAAGAACGAATGTCGAAGTGGTAATTCATTTGCATGCAGCAAGCAGACAAACCATTGCAAAGGTCGTTCCACATGTTCCCCAAATTCACAGCAGTTCCATCACATCCAATTGCCAAAAGAAATGAACGGAATTCAAAAGATTTTTTCAAAATCTCGACAATATTTTTTTAATCGTAGTTGCTTTCCCCAAATTAATCGCAAAATGAGATATGACTTCAATGAGTGGCGCACCTCAGGATGAAATCGCAAAACTCTGATTTTTTGGCCTGTTTCACTTCTCCCTACTAAGCATAACCTTAATTATGGTATCTTCCAAAAGTTGGAAACTTGTAAAGTTTTAAAAACATTTATTAAGTTAGAAACAAATAAAAACGTGAGCGTAAGTTGAAGTCGGTCCAGCCCGACTTCTTCGGTTGGTTGGCAAATCGCTAGATAAATCCGTCGGTGTCCCAGAACTTCGAGAGATTTCGTTTTCTTCGAAAGTCTAGTTCGAAAGTCAAGTTCGAAAGGTGTGTGTATAAGATTATGCTCCTACTACAAAAACAGTGATATACTGCGTGGATTCGTGAAGTCGCTATTGGTTGGTTAGTGTATTGGCTGGTTTGTCTATTGGTTGGTTTGCCAAAATCTCCGAACAAAACACGATAGGTTTGAAACCAACCGAAAGAGATCTCTAGGACATCGAGAATTGGTTTTGGGTTGGAATTTGGTTGGAAGAGATTTCTGGGACACCGCCGTATGTAAGCAAACGCGCATGCGACATTTTTTATAACATTTTCTTATCCGAACTTTGTGAAACTTTCAGAGATTGTAGATATTGGGCACAAATACTACACTGCGAAATATGAGCCTGATATCTTCAAAATTTTAGGAATTATTCAACATTTTTAATTGTGGTGGCGGAAGGGGGCGTGGCCAAAATTTGAAACAAACTTGATCTGCGTATCTTCTAGTCTTCGAGATCTAGGTGTTCATGCAGACAGACGGACATGGCTATATAGACTATGCTGTTGATGCTTATAGAGAATATGTATACTTTATAGAGTCGGAGATGCTTCCTTCTGCCTGCTTTAGTATACCCTTTTTACTCTACGAGTAACAAAATAAAATTATCACATTTATTACGTCACCAATCTTGGGCACACTGAGATTCCTTTCCAAATATTTCGTACACATATACCATGGGGGCTCCCGATAGTCTGCGCAGACACCTGGACTGCAGGACACGAATTTTTCTCAGATGAGATTTTGCAGCTGTTCCATGTACTTGGATCCCATATCTCCAATCTGGTGCTATCATATACTGGAGAGTAGCCATCCCACTTTCTTCACTCTGCCATTTAGTGACCTTAAAGAGCATTGATATGGGATCCGAATGTGAGACGCTTATCCAGATATACTTCCAAGTATTTATGTCCAGGTACCAACCGAAAAGTATATGTAGGAATTCAGAAGTGCGTCTTGAGACGCATGGCAATAGCCTAACCGTCTACGAAGCGTCGCGACGACCGCCGTCGTTGCGCGCGTCAAAGTTCTAGGGCTCTACTCCCATTTAAGTCCGACAAAAATTTTTATTAATTTAATAAATAACCAAGGCGGGTGGAATGTTGTGCAAGCGATGTCTCTGCGGACCTGGACCTGGACGGTTGAGCTTGGACGGTGGATCTAGACGGTGAATTTGGACCAGTGCACCTAGACGGTGGATCTGGACAATGGACCTGGACCTGGACGGTGGACCTGAACGGTGGATCTGGTCGGTGGACCTGGACAGTGGACCTATACAGTGGGATTTTAAAATGTTTTCAAAAACGGAACATATCAACTCACATGAAGTGAGTTGAGAAAGTGTTCTAAAAGTAAGAAAATCCGGTCATAATTAGTTTTTGTGACCGAATGTGTGCTCATTTTGAGTCCAATGTTTTCGGTTTTTTCCCTCTGTGTAAGTGCCGTAATAGCTGCTTCGTGACGAAGTGTAACATATACACTGACACATAGCTACCCTCTAGTACTGCCGACCAGCGCTGTATCAACGTTCCGTCGACGATTTTGTGACTGTCGTCGACCCTCCATTGTACCTCTTACAATGTGTTTGACAAGGCGATGTCCGCTCAATACGTTAACGGCTCTCCAGGCACGCTAGGTCGACGCAATGCCATGCAGGAACCGACATGAGCGACGCTCGATAGACGAAATGCCATGCAGAGAAGCGACATAAGTCTCAATCGTTGTCGTCACGACGCATCACCGTACAAAGAGCAACGCTGGGTTGACGAAAATACTGTGACTGACCCCAGCCGTACTAGAGGGTAGGTTAAGCTCAATGTTCCATCGCTTCGCCCATCGGCTGAAGCGTTACAAATACGATGACGTCGGTGGCATTATAGAGTAAGCCTTAGGGGTCTTCAATGGGTATTCTTCCTCATGTCGGCATATCCAATTCAACTCCTTACCCAACCCTCATACACTCCCCAGCCCTCAGAATTAAAGCTTCTCCAGGGATGGTTCTTCTTTACCTTGCGGGTTCGAAAAAGACTCGATTGTGATCAGAAATTGAATAAAATTTAACAACAAATAAGTAAGCGTTGACTTTGGCGTAGATTTGGTTGTTGGCGACGAATGATTTCTTGTGCATCAGAAAGCCACGAGCTGACACGCTCACATCAACAGGTAATAATCGGCCTTATCTTACTATTTCTTTTGATTGTTGTTGCCTCAGAAATATATTCCTCATTTGTTTTGGTGTCTAAGCGGCCGTTAGCTGGCTCTGTGCTGTATAATTTTGTGTTGGGTAGTGAAAAACGTAAAATTATTTAATAAATATAATTAAACACAATTCAATAACTAGCTTTTATTTTCAATCCTTTATTTTACACTTTTCGCACAAGGTGCCTTGGCTCGTGTTGTTTCTGCCTCTCACTATTGTAGTTACGTCCAGGCTGTTTGCCTCCTCCGTTGCTGCTGCTGTTTGCGTGACGGATATTGCCTTGTCACTTGCATGTACGAGAAATGTTAAAACGTAGAGCGGCTTGGGTTTCATCGGGTTTGCCATTTTTTTTTTTATCCAGAAAACCACCGACCAAAGCGACCAACAGCAGCAACCACAGTGTAACCACAGCGGGGCAATCAACGCACAGCAACAGCAACTGCAACACCAACAGCAACAACATCAACTAAGTTGTTGTACCGTTCGAAAGTTGTGCTAAAATTTAATTAATTTTGCAATTTGCCCAGCCAGGGAACATGGTCCTGGCTGGATTGTCAATTGCAGGCTCGTCGAACATTTCCTATCTTTTTTAGTCAGGCTGCCGAAAAATTATGATGATTACCATCATCATTCCACACTCCTCCCCACTAAGCATTGGGCGTAGCCAAATGTAAGGCGATTTAGCTTCGGGGACTATTATAAATACAAATTTAATGAGCGCAACATATGCAACGGGCGATTCGGCGCGACGCGACGGTAGCTGCAGCAGCAGCGGCGGCAGTGACTGCAGTTTAATGCGATTACATGGCAGCGGCACATTTGTCATTAGGGGGCGCTCACGCTATGAGTCTAGGCTACGGGTCTACACTGTGGAAATTTCAAATTCACTGGAATTTGTTCTATATGAAACATGAATATTGCGCAGAGAACATTAGTTGAACTCGCGTTTTTCTTGGTAGCTTTGGAGCGAGGCTCTTATGAAAAATAATGAATGTTGTCCATTCGAATACTTATTGACAAACCAAAAAGATTAGCGTGTCCTCCCTTTACAAAAATAAATTCAATCTTGCTTAAATTTCTACGGATTAGCTGCAATTCTTCTATATTAGAGGGGAAAATGTTTCAGCGATCGAAAAAGTCATGATTCAAAACCTTTGGTTCGAAACACGTTGGAACCTTTGATTTCTACTTTGATTTTTACTTTGCTTTCCATTTGAATTAAGAGCCTTGCTCTCTTCTGACTTGTTTCTCTCAGTGAACTTATTATTTGGTTGGTCAAAATACCTTTTTTTCTAACCTTTCTCTCAGTGTACAACATGTTTTTCTATGTATGTGTGTGGCAGCTTAAACAAATCAAGTCAAATTACTGCAATGCTAAAGAAGAATCTGTAGCAAAACACAACAAAATCAACCACATTGCGCTACGGGGCGAGTGGTGACCACCTCGTACCAGCCACAATGGCGCATCCGTAAGAGACATTTGGTTGCTGCCTCAGCTGCAGCAGCCTCGCCAATTGCATGGCCATCGTGCATAACTTCAGCTTGATTGTTGTGTTGGTCCCGTCTCGCTCTAGCCAGGCATGCGGGCAACTGCAGCAGTAGCAGCATTGTATGTAGAATCAGTAGCGCAGCTCCAGCAGCCGTCGTCGTTGCTCATTAAGTGCCACTCTACGACAGTTGTCGCTAATGCTGCGTCTCTGGTCTGGCCCGGCCTGGCCCTGGCGGGGTCGTCGTCACGGTCCGCGCTGGGGTTACAACAAACATATAGAAGAGTCAACGTAAATTTGCAAATATTTGCTAAAATCAGACAACGGAAGAAGAGGAGGAGAAGCAGGAGCAGGAGGGATGATAACTGCTGCAGCACCAGCAGCAGCAATTGCATGTGTAGCATTTTGGGGAAGTTGGAGAGTCGGCATTCCTGGAATGGCTGCCATGAGTTTGTTTTTCGGACTTTGCTGCATAGTTAGTAGAGTTATGGGGCGCCTGAGTAGCGCACAAGGGGCAGGGCAGTGGGGGGGTTAAATGAGTGTTAGCTGAATGAGTGAATGAGCCTTTCCCACAAAGAGAAGCGCACTGTAAATAGATTTAACACTAGAAGGAATATGCCTGACATAAAGTGCTTTTAGGACTTGGAAATGGGAAGGAAGGGAAATATCTGAAATCTTATAAGGCCTTTGACGAATTTCAATGTCAAAGAGCAGAAGCAACAAGCAATACAAAGTATTTACGCTTTCGCGTCTTAGCAACAAGGCAAAAGAAATCAAATAAGAAAGTCGGTCAAGCCCGACTATAATATACTCTGTACCAACGAAAACCCCTGTAGTTCGGCTGCACCGGTGCGGCACTAACGAACCCCCTAGATCTTCGTAGTGAGCACTCGCCACCAGACCAACCACCAGCCATGTATTTGCCTAACGAATTTTCTATGAGAATGTCTGGAAAACGTACCGATCGGGACGACTCTGCATTACCAGTCGTTAGTGTGGCGATGTGTGCGCACTATAGTTCCAGGACTAGACTAGCGCTTCGATGCATTACCTGTCTTTAACGACGCGACTGACGCTCTGTGATGCATCAGGTCGTTAGGCCTGGTAGTGCCTTGACACCAGCTGAACTACAGGGATGTATGCTCAGTATGAATTTTGATGCTGCAGTAACTGAGCTGCCATAGAGAACATTTTTTTGCTCATAACTTGATTGTCTTGATTGTAACTTATCCGATCTTTACGAAACTAAATATATTCTGAAGGTACGAACCTTGTATCCATAAAACTGTCGGATAGATGATTTTATTTGTCAAAGTGCGGGGGCGGGAGGGGGCGTGTCAAAAATTGAAAATAGACTTGATCTGCCTGCAAGTATAAGAAGTTTTTGTCCCTTACATGTGGAACCTCTATCTCTTACCATCTGTGCCTTCATACGGACAGACATAAAAACGAACATGACTAAATCGACGCTGATCAAAAATATATATAATGTATGGTGTCGGAGATTCATCCTTCTGGCTGTTACATACTTTTGCACAAACTAAATATAGTCTGTGTACCTTTGGTGTACAGAGAATAATGATCAACATTTCTACAGGCACTGATTTTAAAGCTATTCAAATGTTTTCTAGGAATTAAATTTCGAAATCGAAATTTGAAAACCATGTAATGTGTGAAACACTGAACCGAACCAGTTCTTTTTTATATGTATATACTTACTAGATCTGGCAAATAAATCGTGAGAAACGTCGATATAATTTTGAGATTCGACTAAAATCGAAAAAAGTTACTACTAGTTGTAGAAGCAACTCCGGTGAACCTCGTGGTTAGGGTAAGAACAATATTGTACAAATGTACAAAAATGTGTCAAATTCGATTACTCGTTTCGTTTTGGGATAACATATATTGGCAATATTGAGACCAAAAAATGGAGATATTTATAGGACCTGTGGAAATACCACATATTTACTTAATCATTTCAAAATAGCACACCCGATGATTTCAAATCAGGTTACTAAAGCAATTCTCACCACAAACTCTGCCTTGGGTTCTTTGTGTCATTTTTGAAAGACAAGCTGACAAAAAGATACACTCTCGAAGACTTTGACTTTATTAAAGTAAAGCAATTTTTTGAAAAGCCTCACGCTTCCTAGTCATTTTGCCCACTGGAGTATTGGAAAGTATGTTCCTAATGTAATCTGGGTAGATTTTTATAGCAAGTTGACTTTAGACTGAAATTCAAAGAAATGGCTAATTGGCTTTGCAATATTTATGCATCCGTCTATGAAATCGGAACGTATGTTGTTACAAATATATATATTCTTATTCCTTAAAGGCTGACTTATCATTTTCTATATATCTCCAACAATGCTTCTGGTTCGCTTATGTGATAGGTAGTGCCACCTAGAAGATGAAAGGTACACTTAGAGACCAAATTGAGAATTTCATACTTGGATCAAGAATGTTTGATATCAGAAGTTCGATAAAAATGAAATCCAAGTATGAATTTTTGATTCCGTCTTTCTGGATCCAAGAGTTTTAATACTTAAATTAATTGATTCCGTCTTTCTGGATCCAAGAGTTTTAATACTTGAATCAAGAACGAATCATTCTCAAATCACGTAGAACAATTGTTGAATCAAGTGCTTTACGTACTCAAATCCCTAATTGCTCATTCTTAAATCAAAAGCATAGTGCATTGACAAAAACCTAAAATGTTCGTTCTGGTATCAAGAGCTCACCAGGTTTAATAGTAAGATCGTTCACTCTTGAATCAATATTTCACAGATTCAAAAGAAAGGGCGCCCATATTCCAATCAAACAACTTGTTTTTCCTTTTTGTTTTAATTTATTTCATAGAAAATGTTTGGCAAACTATCGGCGGTGTCCCAGAAATCTCTTCCAACCAAATTCCAACCCAAAACCAATTCTCGGTGTCCTAGAAATCTCTTTCGGTTGGTTTCAAACCTCTCGTATTTAGTTGGGAGATTTTGGCAAATCAACCAATACACAAACCAGCCAATACATTACTCAACCAATAGCGAATTTACGAACCAACGCAATATATTACTGTTTTTGTAGTAAGACCATAATCTTATACACACACCTTTCGAACTCGACTTTCGAACTGGACTTTCGAAGAAAACGAAATCTCTCGAAGTTCTGGGACACCGACGGATTTCACTAGCGATTTGCAAATCAACCGAAGCCAAAATCTCTAGAAATTTCCAGGACACCCCCATATGTAGCTCTGGAAACACATCACCGCAAAACGGCAGCAGTCTTTGCCTGTCAACTGTAAGTCAGTCCAACAGCCGTCTGTTCATGCCAGCAATGCCATAACTGCTTGGGAATTCCAAAAATGACATGGGGGTGGTTCCTTCTGCTTTTTCATACTTTTACACAAACAAAATATACTCTGTGTACCTTTGGTACAGATTATAACAAGCAGAGCGGATTCATTATAAATTAATTCGTATATTCCCTTGCTTACTCTTTTGGATCGACGCTGATATATTTTCCGGTAATCAATCCAAGAAATGATGTACTTGAATTAAGAATAATTCAAAAATTATTAATTTAAGAGGGTTTGTTCTTATTTCAGGAATATTTCTAGATTAAAGTTCCTAATTAAAGTTCACTCCATAAAACATACTTGACATTTTTTGTACCAAACTGTATAAATTCTATTCCATTCTTTAGCTAAGTGTTTGACAATTTTTTTTTCTTTTTCCTAATGGCGTTCGATTTTATTGTGTTTCCCCTTTATCAATCAAGCAGTTTACGCAGGTCTTTTCAGAGATTTAAGCTGAAATCGGGGGAATTGTTTTTGACTGTAGCCAATCTCAATCTTAATTTTTAACTACTTCGTGTTTGTACGTATATAAACCCAACCTATCCTTCATATTTAAGGCCTATCATCATCATCGTCATGTCATATTACACTCATGTTTATTTCTAGTCTTTAGTTATCCCATTGTCCGCTTGGGTTCCCCCTTTTATGAAACAAATGGTGCCCTGAAGCGCCACTTGTCTGCACCTGTGAGGCCGCCGCCACCAAGGGTTTCCCTAGAACCTGGCTGCCATTTAATAACCATTCATTGTCTTACCTGACCCACTTGTTATGAGTCACAATTGTAAGAATATCCCCAGCATGTATAATTTTTTGTAAACCATAATTTAAAATGTCTCTGGAACGTTATTTTGTGCGTGCTGCAGTTGATCAAAAATTGAAAGCAGCAACCTGCGGTGTGTTGTTAAAAATTATTATTAAGTATTTGCCATGGACATGGCAAACTGTGTGGCAGTTGAAAACAAAGGGCAAAGCTTTTAAATATTTAATAAGTTCACAAAAACCGAAAAAGTCCGACCGTCCGGCCGTTGCCTGTTGTTGAGTCATGTCAATTGGGCTCTCCAGAGTAGTGTCCCGCTGTGGCAGGCTGTGGAAGTGGAATCAATACCAGGCCTGTGTGTGTGTGTGTGGACTGCCTGCAGTGCCCTGAAGTGTACTTGTAAGGATACACACACCGCCGCACTAACGGTGACAATAAATGAGTAAAAATGACTTTCAACGAAACGAAAATGAAACGACGAAACGACGACAGCAAAAATCTGTCATCAACACGCTACAAAAAAGAAAAACCGAAAAGAAGGAACGCACTCAACTGTGGGCCCATTGTGAGAGCCATGAAATTCGATATGATGCGTGTGCGTCAAGGAAGAAGGTGCCGGAGAGGGAGTCCTAGACGCAAGCAATTTCCATTTTAGTGGCCATTATTAAGGTATAAAAGTATTTTTAAATTTTCAACTTTACAAACATTTAGTAGTAGGTTAGGGCAGTATCGATTGGAATATGAGGGAATGGCGTTCGTATTCCTATCAATATGGTCGAGGGATGTTTGATGAATTTAATGACTAAAGTTATGACGCGTCGCCGCCTTATTTTATGAGCCAAATGAATAGAGGGGAGTTCATATTTTTATTGGTTTTTATTTATGTTTGTTTTTTGATATTAAGACCTTTAAGTTAAATGGCCGGGATAAATCATTTCTTCAGGTTCTAACCTAAGGAATTTGATGTTTTTTTTGAGTAGAGTTGAAGGCGCAATTTAGGTCACTTTCGATGGGTTTATTTCTTGTCAAATTTTATGGTTGCCTTTTCAAGTGAAGTTGTGCGGAAAAATATTTTGCGTAAAGTTCGGCCAATATTTGATTTCGTAATGCTTTTGGTGGGGAAAATAAACAAAAATTGTAAATTAAATTAACTTTTTACGAACACTTTTACATTTTTAATCAGATTCGTATAACTTAAGATAAAGTCAAGTAGGCAGGACTAACTTTCAGGAAATTTGTGAAAATGTGTCTTGAGTCTTGATCTGTATAATTACTGTAAAAACTCAAGATCTTAAGATATGAATTTTGGATAGGAAACTACTCTGGAATGACAACATAAACGAACGCATAAGAGAGGCAACCATTGCCCTTTTCTCGTGCAAAAAGACCATAGGCCGAACATGGGGCGGAAATTTGTATTAGCGGCGCTCTCCGATCAACACCTACAGAAGCGCTCAATGCTATTTTTGATCTCCTACCATTAGACCTTATATCAAAGCAACTGGCTATGACAACAGCCCTTAGACTGAGAGAATCCGATGCCTGGAACGGGGAAAATTCGGGACACTGTACCATACTCAATGACCAAACGATTATACCGTTAAATACTGATTACTAGACAGCGGATTTTATGCAACTTTTTAATTGAAGACAGATTGAAGTGAAATTCGGGATTTATACTAATTAAATATCCATCTTTCCATTAAAAACTGCATATCCAAAATATGTTTTTTTTTTCATATTTTGCATATGTAAAGTAAAATGTAAAATGCTTATAATAGTTTTAAAATGAATTCGAGTATACAAATTTGGACTTAAATATATTTTCTTTTAATTTAGAAGTTGTAATAGTGCATTTTCCAACACAAATTAATTCTGTGCCAGTAATTTTGGCCATAAGAGCTCACAAAAAATTTTTTTTGTAATAATTCTTCAGTAAATTAGCTTATATTCTTGTTCCATTGGCACAATTAAGCGATCTTTCTCTGGATGTTCTGATTGACCACATTCTTTCTGTGGATTTCCTCATAAGAGATAAATGTCCAAATTGTCCATGACGGGTGATCAAGTCAAAGGCTAAATGATGTTGCCTTTTCCGCTCAAAATAAAGAATTTTAAAGTGTTAATTACAGGAGATCGAAGGAAGAGATGGGCAGGGGTTTTTGAACAAATTTCCTCGAACTCATACTCTTACTCCCACAACTACAGATTTTCGACCTCGGTACCAGCCCTAAACCTCGCAAAGCCGTTCTTTATTAAGTAAATGATGAACGCATGCATTATTCCAGCCTATAAAATACCAATGTACCAATCACTCAGCCTGCCCCCATAACAAAGATCCAAAACACCACTTTTCAATTTTAAATTTTTATTATTCAAAAATGTCCTTGTTGTAATTGTTGAAAGAGTAAATAGTTAAGTTCTTTTCTATGTTATCCATTGGAAAACGTTGGCGTTTTTCAGAAAAAATAAGCTTGTAGGCCGAAAAGCATCGTTCAATATCGCATGAAGTTAGCGGTGCATATTTCAATTTAAATACGTCCTCCATGTTTAATATTTCACTAAGGTTATGAAATGAAATATAATGTGTACTCCGATCCAATACATCCTTCATTTTTTTCGCAGTTTAAGACCAAATTCCCCTTTCACAGCGTTTTGTACATACATCGCACAGAATCACAAAAAGAACTCATTAAACCTGGCCTACTATTATTATAATTTATCTGAAATATGTGTTTGCATATAAAATATATTTTTGCATATTTGCATATTTTTATATGCAAATATGCAAAATATGCAAAAATGTTTTAAATAAATAAATAAATACATTAAATAAAAAAATAAAAATAAGATGTGTGCAATCAGAATTCAAATCGGACAAGCGGTTCAAAATATGCAAAATCCGCTGTCTACTGATTACTGTACACCACTAACGACGTTCGCCAAATCATACGACGTCTGTACTCCAAGCCGACACAAGTGGGATAGCCTTTTCCCCAGCAGTGCCAATGCCATCAACATCTACACCGATGGCTCGCAGCTTGACGAAAAAGTAGGAGGGGAGTCTTCTCATCAAACCTTAATTTTAACTTATCTTTTCGCCTTCCTGATCACTGTAGCGTGTACCAAGCGGAGGTGGTCGCCATCCAGGAAGCTGCCACCTACCTTAGCACACTACTGATCAGGGAAGGTCTTCATATACTCTTATATAAAACTGCTTTTCGTTCCGATAATAAGTTATAGCGAACTTTTGTTTACAATTTTCGCCCTAATTTAGGAGTCCAAGAAAGTTTTATTGACTTAAACTTGAGTATCGTTTACCAAAAGTTGTTAATTTTTTTACGTTTCGTACGGCTTAGTATTATAAATATAATCAATCAGCTGTGCTTCCATTTTCACCTTACTTTTACGAGTTTTCGACGTGAACCCTTGCATTTTTAACACATACAGGGTCGGCCATATTCGACGGACACATGTGTTTTTTTTTAAGAAAGATCAAAGACAAACACAATTTTTTCTGTTCGCGATAAAAATCATTTATTTGGGTTCAAATAGATTTGTTTACCTGTTAATAATCTGCATTCTTTTCTTGAAAGTTGATTTTTGATTTGTTTTGCCAGGAGTGTTTTTTCTCATTCGATTAATAGGGTTATGCATATTATAATATATATTCTTTTCTTGCCGATATTCTCCGTTTTTGAAGTGCATTCCTAAAACTTATAGACGAATCCTAAAAATCCGACTTCATAAATTTTGAACATTCTTACAAGGATCTTAAAGATATTTAAATGGTTAATTGGAATTTAATTTCCTAAGTGTGCGAAAAGTCACTTTACGACAGAAATCATAATATTTCATAATATGCCTTTATGAACCACTGAACCGAACCGAAACCGCGGTTCAGTTAGCTTTAAAAACCGTGTAATGAACCGAACCGGTGGTTCAAAAACTGTGAACCACTGAACCGAACCAGTACTTATTTTCGAGTTGTTTAGATCCCAGCTTTTTCATTGTGAAGAGGAACCTCTTGAATCTCTTGACAATTTTAAGTGACATAAACACGGCAATTTTGTTTGTTTAGAAAACGCACTTCTCGCTTTATTTATTCTTTTAAATGCACGTTAAGCTTTCACAATTGAATTGTTATGTTGAATGCAAATTTCAATTCTTATTCGATTCAGGTGCGACTTTGCTGCTACGCCGCACACCTGTAGTCCCGATCTCCGTTCAGGTGCAAGAATTCTTTTATAGATTAATACCTTGTTTTAGAGCGATAGTTAGTTTTATCCTAGCGTTCAGCTCCTGTGCCTTAAGCTGAATTAATTTGGCCACACCCCTTGTATGCGTCTTGAAGGTGAGTCTTCGGTCGAGATAAAATCCTAGGTATTGGTATCCTGCGAGGTGGTCCAGCAACTCTCCTGGGCATTCGGCTCTTCTCAGCGTGTAGGTAACACTGACACACTTTGAGTGGTTTAGCCCAACTCCCACTGGCGCTGCAGACCTGAAACAGCAGTTCCGACTGGCTCTGCTGAGTGCAAGCAGCGAAATGCCAAATGACAAAAAAGCGTTAACCGACGATTAATGCATTTTGTCAGAAGTCAGTTTTTGTTCTTGCTTCGGATCTACTTAGCGAATTCTCAGCCTCAAAATAAGAACGGTGATCAGAATTAGTTAAAAAATCAAAGCCTATACTGAATACTTGATTCCAACCACACAATAGTAATAGACGAAATAAATTTATTATTGGTTAGGTACCTGAGTACGTCTTCGTCAGTGTCGCTTTCAGATAATGATATTCTGTAAAGTTATATTGCGATATTGGCGCTCCAAAAGAGTATACACAAAATGGAAAGCTAGAGGAAATTCCGATTTCCAGCTTTTTATATACCACAACAATATGGCTAGATTCCCTTGTTAATGATTAAATCTGAAATATATTTCCAAACTGTGCAGTACGGTAATAATTATTTTAAAATTCTCCAAATGATCGAGTAGAATCGAATGAACTGCTAGGTACTCGTGCAATATCATTCTGGTTCTTTTTCTAATCCAATAAATTTTATCATCGTTTATGCAGCTGTAAAGCTGAAGATGTATGGTAATAGCTTCCATTTTTTAAATTATTTGATAGTTTTACGACAAATTTAATTTAACATTTTTCAAACTTGTTTCGTACACTTTAATGGCCACTTTTCCTTTGACTTTTCAAGCAACTCTCGTGGTAGGATAAAATTTACAACCTTACCTGTGCGCGCTCGCCACTAATCCCTTATCCCTGTGACGCATGTACCCATAGTACGGGCTGAGCAAGGCATTGCGCTGATGCGGCTGCTCCATAGCTCACATACCTCTCATTCCCCTGCCGCGGTGGAAAACAATGGCCTGGCTTTCAGGCGAAACTACCTGACCCGAAATCCGGAAAACAAAAGCGAACTGCAACACACGCATTGCACCTGGTGTGGGACCATGGACAGACACTGGTATGACATGGGATGGGATGGACCAACACACGCCTCTCCGAGTTTTTATGAATTTGTGAAACATTTTATAACTTTACATGGAATGATATTTTATTTGTTTAGCCTCGAAACAAAGTTGAACAGGGAGACCCCAAGCAGCGACAAATTAAATAATGCCCAAGCTTTTTTTTTAATATTTTTTTGTAGAGATATTTGATGAACCCACACAAAGAGATAAAGATAAGCATTGCGTCGGCACTTGAGGCGCCATTGTAATAATAAAGCGCCCAAAAAATCAAGTCTAAATCAAATAGAGCATCATAATCTCTGCGAGGTAAGCGAGGGACACTTGATCATCATTTCCAAAAAAAAAATGAAAATGAATGTGTGGCATAAATTGAATTTGATTGTTCAAGTAGTCAAGTTGTCTGTCTGCTCAGTCTCTGTATCTTTGGGTATCTAATGTAAATCAGAGGCCGGATTCAAATTCAACTCTCGAAAACAGCTGCTACACTTCATTACCATAAGGTTTGTGTTTGTGGCTTCCATTTCTATATGCAATTTGATGTGTTATTATCAAACTGAAAATTCAAATTGTTTACAAACGCCCCCGAACAAGCAGCAGCGGCGGAGGCAAACAAAACCCAAACAACACTTGGAGAGCTGCAAAAGTGACACTTCTAAGAGATTAAAGTGACATGTAGTGGCCTGTCCCACCCGTCCTGAGTTGGGGACTGCCGACGACACCTTCTCCATGCTCGCTGGCATTGAAGAAAGTTGAGGCGGGCATGAGAAATGGAATTACGAGTATTTGTTGTGCTCGGTGCTTGTGCTCTGCTGCTCTATGCATAGATTAATAAATTATAAGCCAGTTTGGAGGAGGGGAGAAGAGAGACCGACTCTCTGCTTACACTGGGAAAACTGTAAGGAATTTTCATTTAAATGTAAATGTAATATCCTAGCTCAAATGGGTTTTTAAACACTTTTGAACCGGGTTGAACACATCCCTTAGGCCATGACCGACCCCTTTCAGAGTGGAACAGCTTAAATAGTTTTTAACAATATTATTTGAGCAAATTTTGCTCTCAGTGTAAATCCATTTGGTTCTGCTCTGCTTTCTTTTCACTCAACTCCTGAGGGACACATCACTCTTTTTCTTCGGTTATCCCCTTTTGGCTCTGTGGATGTGAATGTGGAGCAATTAATGTTTGTGTTTTGTCATTTCAAGCCCAAGCTTTGAATGTCCGCTGTTGTTGTTATTATTCTTCTTACATTTTATGCACATAATTAAGACGGTGTATCCGTAAAAGAATGCGACACTTCCGGCTTCAGTCAGAGAAGAGTTGCCTTAATACAATTCATTGTGCATTGACCACGATGCTTTTAGGGGTTTCTTTTCTCTTCTACCTTTATGGTGACATTTTTGTAACGGTGGAACCGGAGGCTGCGGAAATGCCAAAGCACGAACAGCTGGAAAAGATTTTTTATCACAAAGGGAAGTTGGTTTAATTAGTAAAAGATAATCGATAAAGATTTCACTTTGTGTGGGAGTTACCTGCAAACGTGCGTTTAAAAATTCCATAATTGGAAATGATTTCCTTTCCTACCAAGATAATTATCATTAATAAGTGACAGCTCTTTCCTTTGCCTGAGAGAGATATGAGTAATTATCAGTCGAAAGCGATATGTTGGTTTTTTTTTTGGGAAAAGATAATTGTTGTTTTAAATTGAAAATGAGTTTTCTGGTGTTTGGTAAATGCAATTATCAGTTTGTTGATTGTGTTTGATTCTGCTGACATCGTTTTTGATATATTCTAGCTTTTTAAATATGGTTATTACTTGAGATGAGTTTTTTGTTAATTGTGACATTGAAGGTTATAGGTTTCTTAGAAATTCATTTGATATGTGAACCTAATGAAAATCCACTAAAATTATATATTTTTAAGCGACATAGTAAGCAAAGTTAAGGTAGATGTGAGAGTAGCCTTAACCATTCAAGAACTGTTACCATAATTTCATCATCGTACTTTCACGAAATGGGTGAAAGCCTTCCCAAAGTAGCAAATAAAAGTTCATCCGTTGGTCTTCTCCCCATACAAGTTATAATGACCACAGATCCCGAAATTTATATTCCTTTCTTGTAGAATAAAAAGGCAGGCAGAAAGGATAACTTTCGATATCATAAAGTAAGTAAGCTTGTTATTGATAAGCATCAACAGCCGATACAACCATGGCACTCTGTCCGTCCGTATCGAAGATATCGAGTTCATATATTACTCTATAGAGTATTTGCCCAGTTTCTATAATCTGAAAAATGTTCAGGACGATCAGATAATATATAGCAAAGATATCCAAGCAACTTACGTCATATATTTGGAATCAGTTAACATAATGTTAATAAGTATATTAACATTAATGTTAATGCTCTGTTAATTAACGTAAGGGAAGACTATTTCACCGTACTTCCCCTGACTAATGAATAATCTAATCAATAAATCTAACAAATGTTAAATTAATAGCTTTAAAAATTTCTGAGGTTCAGTTTTGAAACACTTTTAAACTAGTTCTCCCAAGTTCAGAAACGATTTTCAACCAGTATAGATAGAAAGATACCTTATCAAGTAACTAAGTAGTTTCAGATATCTGGCGCTAAGGTTCAAACTGTGAGCTTCAATCATTTCTAACTGAAACTGTACAGTGAACCATTTTTGCATCGGTTTATAGACTCCTCACAAAAGAAATGAACTAACAGCGACATAGACGCGTTTTAAAATAATACAAACTGTAAGCACCTTATGGTAACACACTACTTAGCTTTAAGCACCATTCCTTTGAATTATGTAGAAGCACCCTAATAATAATACTGAACTAGTTCCTAAGGTATTTTTTTAAGAGTCGCCGATTGGTCATAATAATACCTAGCGTGACCGCAAAAAGACGCATAATACAGCCATCCTGAGTGAAATATATTATTAAAAACCTTTAGAATAAACTGGAACATTTGGTTTTTGACCCGAGCTGCAAACCGATTTAGAACCAAAACAGTTCGAGCCCAGAACTGCGACATTCTTATAGTGAAACGAACTTTAATCCTTACCAA
Source organism: Lordiphosa collinella (assembly GCA_018904265.1). Lineage (NCBI taxonomy): Eukaryota > Metazoa > Arthropoda > Insecta > Diptera > Drosophilidae > Lordiphosa > Lordiphosa collinella. The sequence continues at coordinate 181,552 of JAEIFV010000242.1, forward strand.
CTTTATATAGTAAAAATGCCTTATTCGGAACCTGTTCCAAATCTACAATAGAATCTAGACACAGTATTGTCTGGATATAATGGACAGATTTTTGAAATGAATCAAGGAACACTTTTTTTTCATAAACCTGCTTAATTTGCAATGGCATCCACAAATCTTATCGAACGACGCCTAATTTTATCGATAGTAGTTTAGACTATTTAGTTTTCAAACGTTAGTTATATAACAAAAGTTCGGTAAGTTGACTAGAAAAAAATCAAATAATATGTTTGGGCATTTATTCTTAATCTGCAACATTTTTAATCTTCTCTACATAATCGCCATTGATTTCAATGCATTTCTTAAGTTTTTAGATCCACTTGTTAAGACAGTATTCAAAATCTTGCTTTTTCAAGTTCAGCATTTCTTCTTCTTATTTGGCCCGATATTTTTATCACAACCGTTTGACGGTCTCGGCCGCTGCTATTAATGCCCGCCACTCGCCTCTGTCTTGTGCGAGCTGGCACCAGTTGTTCAGTTCAAGCGCCTTTATGTCCAGCCCAGCACCTGTTTTTCCCAACTAAGTTTCGGTCGTCCTACAGATCCTGCTTTCCCTAATTTGTTCGCCTTCCGCCTGTACACTTTTTTTTTCATTAGCTTCACTGAACCGAACCGCTTTTCTTGGTGGTTTTCAAAAAGAAAGCCGGTTCGGTTTGCAGTTCGGTTCACCAACAACTGGAATAAGCGGTTCGGTTCAAAACCGGTTTGCATCCCTGGTTTTTAGAGTTGATCCAATCCCATATGCAATTTGGCATTCATCGAATATTTGTACTGGCTTTATTCGGTTCAACTAATCACAGACGATTTCTGCTTTGGTTTTGGCAGATTTTATCTGAATCCAACCCCAGCTAATTTGCCTTTTTCGTCTCTATTTTAACCAATCTTTCTGAAATTTTAAACCAAGTCCCGTAGAACAATTACTAAGGATCTGCTATTTGTAGATTTTTCTTCACCAGCTACCGCTTAAAGGCATCACACTTGACCGATTTGCAGCTGAGTCGAACCGGAGGAACAAACTTAACCGCAGCTCAAACACTGATTAGAGTTATCCGCTAGTTCAGTCCCGATGGAATTATCGATATTTTTATCGATATACAAGCAGCTGGCTCCCGCACTTGCTTTGTTTATTTCCTTTTTGGCTGTAAAAAGTGTTTATGAATGAATAGATTTTTTCAAGTCCACGGAATGGAAATGGAATTCGTAGCAGGCAGGGCACTTAATCAGAAACAAAACAACCCCGTTTTTTTTTTTTTGGTTTTTTTTTTTGCAAGCACCGGATAATATGTGATGAGGGGCGAGGCATTCAAAACGACACACATGCAAACGATTAAGTGTGTATGCGTCGCGTAGAACAAAAACCGGTTTTGTTCTCTTATTTGATTGGCGCTTACGCGTGCAAAAAAACTGACCAACAACGATGTATTGGTGCTTTTCTTTGTGAGTATTTGTGAGTGCTCTGCCCTTTGCTACTTTTGCAATGCAAGATATGTAAAATAATTCTTGCTAGGTTTAGGGATCAAGTGGGTTCCCAATAAAAAAAATAGATTAAACCTTACAATTGCGATTCAATTAATTGTGACTAGGATTGTTGACAGGAACCGTGCAGTGTGGGAAAACAGCTTTTGGTTCTTATACATATGGTAGCTTTCTTAGCACTGCGTGTGACGTCTATGGAGTCAGCAAGGTGAACAAGTGTCCTCCTCTATTGCTTTTGATTCATCTCAAGCAATTCTATTCAACTTTTCTGCAAAAAACTTACAAACAACAATCATTAGCAAAAAAAAAAACCATAACAAAAATACCTAGTTTGTTGTCAGTGCCTGGTCAGTTTATTGCAGCTATTGGAATTTATGGATATTGGGTGGAACTGTTGTTCAGAAAGCCAATTGACTTAACCGCTGGTCACCGCTGGCAACTTGAGGAACAAATTTGACCGGCGGTTGGCTAACCGAAGCTTTTAAGAAATCGGGCTTAAGTCAAAAAGGCTTAAATTTTAAAACCGCTTGCCCGGAAAGAACCTACTTCAGAATTTTCTAACTCATTCTGCGAAATCTTATAAATCACTTAAAGGCACCGCAATATTTTTCACCAAATCGCATACCAATTCCATCAACTAGAATACTTTCTAAATGGTTTGATTTGCCAAATAAAAGGTCAGTTTGCTTTGTTATATTCCCTCACTTGCCATAAAAATATTGTTTGTTTTCATGTACTCGAACTTTATCTACTCCTACTTCAGCCTCCAATGCCATAAGCCATACACACACAAATCTTCTTTTCTGTTCTGTTAACATATTTTGACGGCTTTGCTGACTTCAGCTTAATCCCTCCTTGAGTGTATACCAACTTGCCCCCCATTTCTTCAACCTCTTCAACCAAAGTTTGATAACTGTATAGTATATAGCTTATCTGTCCACGATTTTGACACATGTCATAGGCAATGGGCAAACACAAACATATAACTGCCAACTAGTCAACCTCCAGCTTCAACTCCACCTCTGCCGTCACTTCCCTATAAGCCACAGAAAAACAAATCACTTGAGGGCAGCCTCCTCCCGCTCCCACTTGGCCAAGGAAGGCGCGCAACTTGGCATTATTTGAATTAAGTGCATACTTAAGCGTAATTTATTGGAAAATCCACAAGAGCATTGCCTCAGGGATGGACCAGATTGTGCGCCAGTGGGTTTCTCGGCCCTTTCATAAATCTATTGTTTCTGGGAAGACTTACATACATACTTAGTGGCCTCGGCGTGGCGTCATTAATCTGCACACACCAGGCCAGGCCTGGCCAGCTCCATGGAGATGTCTGATGACATTCTATCTAACTCAGCTCTTTGCTGTGGTTGGATTTGTGCTATTTGAATAGTGTGCGCTTTCTGTTTGTCCAAATGTCACTCTCTTTTTCACTCGCTATCTCAATACAAGCAGCCAGTGCTCTGTGGGTGGTTGAGGAAGAGAGGTTAAGGCAAGGCGTAAGATTGGTACCATAAGAAAATAGGGTACACAAATGGTTAATCCTCAATCTGAATACCAACTCCCAACGACAGGCCCTCTCCCTCTTCAAGAACGAGTTATTGGCATGCATTGAATTTGCTTTGGAATTTTCTGTGTTCTCTGTGCGAGCCGCCCAAGTAGGAATAAAGTCGGGCCAAAAGAGTAGACAATCAGCGGCATGTATAGAATTTCACTGATTTATGTTTTCATATGAGTAGAGCAATCCCCTCAAGGCAGCCCAACCGACCCAGTCTCCGGTCGGGTGACAATGCAGTGATTACATCTTTTGAGTAAGAAGCATCCACTCTCCACCCACCCACTCCACCACTTCCGTGATGTGAAAGGCATGCCTTTGCTGCAGAAAAATGTTTTTCCTTTTACTGAGCACAGAGAAATGATAAATTTTTGATTAAAGGCCCCTGGAATGGATAGGTTGGATAGGTTGGGTTCCCATGCGAGCTTATTGAATTTACGCTGATTGCCAGTTGAGAAAATGTGACAGGCATCAAATTGTTGATTACTGCCGTCAGTTAGCTTAAATCAATCGCTGCTTGTCAGCCCATCCAAATGTTAATTTAAACAATTAATTTCAATTTCAATCTATTTAACATGAGAAAATCGGCTTCTCTTTAACATGTCAATTTTGCAAATTGAATATACCAAACCATGACAGACCCGAAAAAGAGAAAGAAGCAGCAGGTCAGGCAGACAGGAGATGAGCAAGTGCAGGAAGTGTGCCAGTCAACGGACCACACATTTTGTGCTCCTCTCTCGCTCTCCCATCAACTAAATATAGATCGTATGTGTTCTAGGGGAAGTGGTTAGACAGTTGAGTACCAGAGATGTCACTACTCTTTCAGTGGGAAATGGGCATGTACATACAGATGTAAATTAAGATGGGCAAGTACTTGGAAAGATTCATTAGATGGGAAGAGTACAATTTAATTGGGCCAAAGTGATCACTTAAGTTCTTAAATATGATTTGTGATTGTTTACTGTATGAGGGCACAGATTAGGGTAGCCTGTTGGTGGTAGAAAGGGGGGAATTGAATAGAGGCAAATTTTCTACGATTTAACTAGATGATTATTTCTGGAATGCTATTTTAAGGGGAATAAAGCAACAACTGCAGATTCTTTAATGCGAACTTATGAGATTTTTTTAAAATTTTTTTAAACTACCTTTTTTTAAAGCAGGTTTTATGTAGATGACCGCTTACTTAGTTATTTGGTGGTGCCCGTTTCGCAACCGGTTCCCAAATTATTGCTAGACTTAACTTCCAAGAACACATTTGATACCGAACTTCTTACATTAGGTTTGTAAACAAACCCCAAAAACCGGTTCGGAACTAAGCTGCCAAGAACCGTTCTAAAACCAATCTCCTTAGAACTGTTTCGGAACTGAGCTTCCTATATCCAAACTTACAGGAACCGTTTCGAAACCAAACTCCCTAAAACCGGTTTGGAACCAAAAACGTGTTTGGCCAAAAACCGGTTGGGAACTTAGCTCCCAAGAACCGTATGGGGCTGTTTTTGGTATCCTCGAACTGGATCATGATTCAGCATTCTAGATCAGTAGTGCCCAAGCTCACACAATCAAGCTTTGCGATTGTGTGCATAGCAGAGTATCACGAAGTAAAAGGTTTTTGTCAAATTTTAATACACCTCAAGCCGTGTATGTGACTGCATTAGAAGCGTACTGACGAGGCTTAGCCGGAAGGCAGCAGAAACAGTATTGTCTACGCAACCACTGCTGATGTTCATATGTAATCTTTGTTGATTTCTGCTGATTATTGAATTAAAATAAAGCATTCCCAAAGTAAAGCTCATCAGGGCTTTGAGGACAACTTTCGCGAGTTCTACTGTTTCTATTTCTATATTGCTAAATTAACTAGCATTTCTTGGTTATCAAATCATGTGTGTTTGTGGGTATTGGTGTGACAGATGCAGCTGCTGCTCAAAAATTTTGAATCAATAACAATTGTGGGGAAGATTTGCATCATGTCGGTGAGAATTTGTTGCATGTTGTCATCTACAAGTTTCTCATGCCAGCTTCCATGCGAGGCGATTTTGAGTGGTTTTCTTGCCGACTTAATATTAAAAACAAAAATATTTATAAATGCATGCCAAATATATCAGACTTTACTTAATATTATGAGAAACGATGTGGTGGTGGTGTTGGAACATTTTGCTTTAAGATGATATATGTTGGATGTTGATCAGTGGAATCAGGCTAAACGCTCGTCGTGTTTATTCGGCGTGCCGTTGCGAGTTCGGCGCTTGTTGAGCTGAACCTAAGCCACAGCTGTAGAGCAGACACGTACCAATGCCAAAATGTGATTGTGTTACCGTAGGCACAAAATAGGAACACTGAGAAATGTAGACGATGTTATTAACTTCTTGATATTGGGAATTATTGATGAGGAAAACTTTTTTAAGAAAGAAATTTCTTGGATGTAATGAACATAATTATGAAATTTTGCAATCGAAATTCTTGCTTTAAAATAATGTAGACTTAATATTAAGCAGTTAATTTCTTGCATTGGACTCTTGGTATTGATCGAAGGAATAGGGCGTAAGGAACAATATCTGAGCATTCTGCAACAAAATCTAGGAGGATAGAAAATATGGGCCTTGCTGCTAAATTATGTACTTTTCAGTAAGACAATGACCCGAAGCACACGTCACATTTGGTGAAAAATTCGATGTTCAAGCAACATTAGTTGAAGTGGCCACACCAATTTCTCAGACAAAAAACCAATTGGTAATTGGACATGTAAATCGCAGCTTGCGAAATATGCGGTCCCTCCAAGTGGAATGGTGGAGCTGTGGGAGAGGACCAAGGACGTCTGGTACGCTATTCCTCCTGAAATGGTGCGACGCTTCACCCAAAGTATGACAAATCGCATAGAGGCACTGAAGAAATCAAAAGGGCTGTAGACCCATTATTAAAAATTTGTTAATAAAAATATTTGTTTAAAAATAACCACAGTGCAAAACTGTAACAGTTGACTTTTTTTTACATTTTCTTTTTGGTATATTTCTTCCAGCTTAATGACTTCAAATTTTCATATAAGAGAGCCAAATATTGCACTAACAAAACAAGACTAACATTTTAAGAATGCATAAAGTATAAGAGAAAATACAGACCGTTAGTGTGAGAATATTGAATTCGTGTTACAGTTTTGCTCGTCAGTGTATTCTTCGTATACTTGCAGGCAGATCAAGTTTATTTTCAATTTTTGCCACGCCCCTCCCGCCCCCGCAAATTGGAAAAAACGTCATATCTCCCACAGTTTTATAGATTGAAAGTTCGTTCCTTCTGGACATATTTAGTAATCAGGTTTAATAATCGATCCGCCAAAGGAATTGTAAAGATAGGATGAAAGGTTGTCGAGCTATTAGGAAAACAATCAATTATGGGCAGCACAGGTCGCAACGGGGATGAGCACTTCACTACAGAGTATTTTATAATAGGGCTTCACCGACTTTCTTTCTGGTTTTTGATTCAAGTATGTTGGTTCTTATTTCAATAATATTAAAGCCCTCTTCTGGTCTAGAAAATTTTTTTTTTCGATTTTTTGTTTTCACATTTTTTTTTTATAGTTTAGATATTGAAAAATAATATCCCAAAAGGATTTTTCAAAATTCGGAATTCTTACGGAGATATAGCCATTTTATTGACCCAAGGAGCCCAAATGTTCTTGATCAACTGCAAAAATTACACGCGATTTGTTCTCAATACCACGATTTACTAAAAACTCGGAGCTTTTCTATTCTATTGAATTTGCCACTGTGCTCATCTTGACCGCAGAATGCTCTGGAAACCCGGACGTCATTCATTGGGACATAGTTTTTTCACGTATATTTTTGTTCGGTGACTGCAAACCAAATAAGAAATTCGAAAATGTTTCCGTCTTTTTTTCAACAGTTTTTAAAAAAACAGGTAAAATTCCAGTCGTCTTATTTCTAGAATATTTAATGATCGTCGTCGGATTTATGAAAGATTCATACTTAAATTGAGTAAAATATTGTATTAGTTCCACCCTTTTTCAAAAAGTAAAAACAATAATTTGTTAAGCAAAACATCCCAAAATTTAAATTCCAGCTATCAACTTTCCTTGAAAGAACATAAAATGGCTCCAGCCATCATTTTCCAGGATATGTTTGATCAATTGCCGGGTTTCAGCTTGTTTTTCCCACCTTGCGCGATGAGCAACATATGCTAGGTGTGTCTGAAAGAATAAAAAGAAAAAACTATGGGTGATTAGTCTTCCTTAATAGCAGGTGTTTTACGCAAGGCCAGGCCTTCCTTCTTTAAAAAGGGCAAGTCAAAGGTAATTGTGACACAAGAGAAATAAATATCATATAATTAAGAGAAGGTCATATATCATGCAACTGGGAAATTTGTGGAACTGTTTTTGTCCCCTCTCGTATGTCAAGCTGCCACTTTATTTCCTTATTTTATTTATTTTGTGTTGTGTTGACTTAAGTAAAATAAAGCGGAGAAATATATTTATATCACAATCACTAACAATTTCCTGCTGCCGCTTGTCTTTTTCTTTTTTTTTTTTTTTTTTTTGCCGAATTTATAGATAATTTTTCATGATTTTCCACTCCACTCTCTCGTTGCAGATGCTCTCTGCTGCAGCAGCAGGTCGAATGCAGAGACATAGCTGTTGTCGTCGGGGTCGGCAATGATGCTGATGTGGATGATGATAATGATGATGAAGTTGCTGCTGCCCAGGCGAGGCTAAACTGCTGACAAGCAAAGTGCATTTCCGCTGGCTACCTAAGGCTGAAGAGATATTCTACCTACCTAACTACCTACGACTCGTTAGTTTTCCACTCGCCACTCGCTCTAAAATTCAAAAACAATCCCTCGCCCTCAGGCGCAGCTGCTTTATCAGTTCTGTCCAGACAAGCGGTCACAACGGTCTGCAAAATTGAAAAACAAAAAATCAAATAAAGTAAGCGCCGGGAGCGCAGCGCGTTAAACGGGCAAACGCGCACCGAATCAGAACCCAGAGCCCGCTGCTCGTGTTCATCGCAAACAATCAATAGAAACGAAATCGAGGCCATCAATCCTTTTTGCCCCATACAAATATTTATTCAATCGTGATTGCTGTTGACAAAGTGGCGTCCGAACACGCACCGCCCGATACTTTCAATTAGGCACGTTGCTTTTAAATGTGCCACAATGGCATCGCCGTCCAGGACGACGACGACGACGCCGCGGCGAAAACGTTGCAAAGGATTAGTGCTGATCCCGCTGCTATTTCAGCTGCTCCTGCTCACGCTAACCATCATCAAGGCTGAGCCGTATGCCGGCGGCTTTGGCAGCGCTGCAGTATCCAGCGGCGGCCTTGGTTCCGTTGGCATACACATACCCGGCGGCGGGGTGGGCGTCATCACTGAGGCCAGATGCCCGCGAGTTTGCTCCTGTAGTGGATTAACAGTCGACTGTTCGCATCGTGGATTAACACAAGTGCCGCGTAAAATTTCAGCGGATGTGGAGAGACTGTAAGTAAAATAGACTTGGAGTTATTTTAAGGAGTTTAAGATTAAATATTAATTTTAAAGTGTTCGAAATTACAGAGGAAATTGTTTACACAAACCATTTAGGATTTACCCTTAGGCAAGTCGGGTGACAGCTTATGGAGGGGATATTTGTTCATACCATTTCTGACAAACTCTGTCATTGGCATTTCATCATAAATCATTTTAAGCTGCCGGATTGCTGGGAAATCATCAAATTTTATTACCAAAGTCATTTTCGATGTCTCATTGATACGGTTTCCTTAGACGCTTTGTGATATTAGAATAGCGTACTCTTCCATGACTTGAGGAATAAGGTTAAAATTAAAAAAAAAAAAACGGTGATGTTCATGATATAAAACTTGCTGAGGCCGTCTTAAGTTGTACGGAACGACCATAACCACTTTAAATGGCAAGCGCGCCTTTATATGCGATGGGTACTGCAAAACTCTAAATTATTTGAGACTGGACGGAATGTTGTTTTAAATTTTTGGTCAATCTTGAGGCGGAAATAGATTGAGGTTAAAATTTGGGTTGAGATCGGAGAGGAATTTTTGAATTTTCTTTGTATCAAAAACGCCCACTTAAATTTTAACTAGTTTCCTCTTACGCCTGATTGGTTATTGTTGTTTTTTATTCACTGTCGCCAAAAAAATTAAGCAAAAATATTAGGCAATGCAATAATAGTTTGCAAGTATTTTTGACTCTCTAGCAGGCTGCCAGATTTTTGTATGCCAGTTATCTGGCAGTCTGTTCAGACTGCCATGAGAATATTGACAGATTTATCTGACCATTTATGGCACTAGTCAACTGGCACTACACTGGTCGGTTTTCACACGTGTTTACACCGTGTTTGCACCTAAAAATATGGCAACCCTCCAGTGTGTCTGAACGAACCCTTGTCGTACTATTGAAACCGTTTTGTACTTGAGTCAAGTTCTTGAATCAAATTCTTGATTGTTTTAGTGAACTCGATCGGCTTTTGCTGTTCCTTTCAGCTTTAGTGTCCAACATTAACAAAAAAATAAATTGTTTTGTACTTAAAGCAATCCCAATATCCTCTTGAAACCAAAACTTGCATAGGTCAAAAAAGGATCGAGGGGAAATACTCGGCTTATGCAGGAATAAAAAAAATCCGGCTCGAAGGACCAATGCTTGAGCGAATATTTTTGAGTTCAAAATTAAACAAAATAAAGAGGAAGATGTTAATAAATGTAAACATATAAAACGAGAAGTTTTCGTAGAAAGAGACGGACGGACAGACTCGGACGGACAAAGCTCAATCGGCTCAGCTCGTCAAACTTCTAGTCAAAATTATTAGGAATGTTTTCAATTCCGTTACTTTTTTAAAAGTAAACCGAACGCAACTCCGTTTCGGTTTGGATTTGCTGTTCTCAATGAATGAATGATATTGCTTACGCTTAATTTTTGGTAAACCACGGGACAAACGACAACGGCGCGAGATGATCGAAAATGGAGCATTATAAAATGAGAGAGGCTGACTTTTACGTTTTCGTTTTGGTTAGTACTCTCAATTTTTCGACAAATATAACCTAAAAATTATTTTTAATTCAGTCAAAGACTTTAATGCAATTCAAATTACATAAATAAGTTCCAAGTAGATCACAGAATTAAGGAAAATTAACTTAATGTACATTTGGCAACTGTAAAAAAAGTAAAATGTCTTGTCACATCCCCAAAGGTCCAAAGCCGAGCACCTCTCAATATCTTGGCTTGTATTGCTTATTATTTTCGCACAAGAGAAAGAGACCTATAGTTTAACGCCGAATTCGAACGGCACTTTGAGAAGCTTTTTCTTGGGCTAATTACTTCAAAGGTGGCGCCAACAGCAGTGAAGGTGACCGGGTGTGTAAGTTTTTTCAAAGAAAAAACTTCTCATTAGATGCTCCGAGGCGGGACTGAACCCACGACCTCTTGCACGGTGATCGCACACACTAGCCACTGAGCCACACCCGGCCACGACTGTACGAGTACGTAATTTGCCATTTCACCGGCCAACAAGCAAAACTTTTAAATCGAAAAAGTTTTCGTTTTTGTGTTGCAAGAAACTGAATCAATTCTGTTTCCGAAAAGCTACAGTTTGTATTAAGCTGAAATATTTAAAAATTTCTTTGGATATTTAAAACTTTTTCTTGTTCTATGACAATTAAAATAACCAAACCCAGAAACCAATATTTCCTACGGTTTAACTCCCTGCCCATGACAATGACTAAACTGAGATATTACATGTCCTTCACAAATGTAAAATACACATTGGCCACAAGTTGTTGCTTAGCATCGAACATCCAAATCATAAGAAAAACGTAGTCTCCAGTTTGCAAAACCATTGGTTATTCAATACGATGAAAATCTCTTACCTGATGACCCTGAAATAATCACATATTTTTGTATATAACATATTCTATGCTTCTGAAAAGATACAATTGAGAAAATTATTTATCTTATAATTGGCATCACACAAAATGATGTCGTTTACCTATAACTGGTCCGACAATGTATTTGAACAAAGTGGAAAGTGGATAATGACGGTGCCATAACTGACTATCAATTTTTCCAAACAAATAGATAATTATAATTATAAAAACTAGTAAAGCTTGCATAGTTCGAAGGGCGTTACTCTTGATAAATTTGGTGTGTATAAACATAGTAATAGATAGACTCTTATTGTCAAAATCAGCTTTTACCACATATGGACAAGTATGATTTATGATGAACACATCTTTAATCAAATTCCACAGAATTTTTCCGAACCGATGATTACGTCTCCTCATAAACTTGCAACAATCAAAAGTATAATCGAAGAGAAATAGTTTACAACCATTGGCTTTCTTCATTAGTTTTAATCGAACCGAAATATTATTAGCGGTCTCTAGGGCAAATTAGGGGGGTGACATTCTTTGAATATGATTCGTTTAAATGAATAGCCTAGCAGTGAAATGTAGAATTATCCCAGAACAGCAATAATTAAATCATTGCAAGTAAACGCATGTCAGTGACTTTGAGTTCAGTTTGAGTTCAGCTTTTCCACTAAGCTTCGGATTGAAAATGTATTCTATGTCCCGCCATCTAAAATCGAACTGATAATTTTCTATTTATAGTAGCGGTATTTATTTCGTATAAATGCAATTTGTCTTATTTTAAATTGGTCACTCAAAACCTTATAAGCCAGATATGTGTACGACTTAAAAAAAACTCAGATCACCGCTCCCAATTGTAGAAATCCACAAATTCTTACATTTGGGACAAGTCCTGACTATGAAATCCTGAGAACGAATCATTTCAAGATAGACCTACTCTCAAACGAGGTAATAACTTTTAGATGATTTTGTTCTTAAATACAAATATCTAGGGACTTTTATTTTAAATTTTAATTATTATAAGTAAAAGTTATTTGACTTCACAATTAAATTTTAGTATTTTCATTGAAACTAAAATTTCTAGGCTGAAGGTAAGTACTGAGAACGTTTGAATTTTGGTTTTCAGTACTCACCTTGAGCGGTAATTCCTCGGAAGTCTAAATTATTTGAGACTGGGCGGAATTCAATTTTGATTGTGTAGTTAGGACTTAAACGGTAAAATATTTGAGATCGATCGGAAAGGAATTTTGAAATTTTCTATGTACATATCACGGTCGCCATGCCTGATTTCTGTATCCAATTTTTGGAAGGTAGGATAGAATTCTAAACATTTGCCAAACGCTCCTATCACAAAAATAATTGACTCAAGTTGCGGGAACCTAAGCCAAAAATGTAGCTAAGTATAGATGCAGCTAAGCAAATATAATTTTAAATTAAAAGAATTTGTCGATTTATTCTTTTATAAAATGTATTTCAATAAATTTAAATTGAGTTCCTTAAATTCTACTGCCAAATGGCATGACAAATTCCATCTGTCTGTCTATTGGCAATTGTTTAAATATTACAATAATAATAGAGACCAGGCGCACGCACATGCCGGTCGCCCGATCCAAATCCCAAGACCCGGGGTTGCCCTGCTCTGGCGCTGTATTTATTTTAAAATCAGCATAGACAAACAACAGCAACGGGCACTTGGGCAAATAAAGCCGTGACCATGTCGTGTCGATAACGACAGAACAAATGAATGGAATGGAATGGAAGCGAGCCGAAGGGAAGGGCGAAGCCAAAGCCAATCTCCGACTTGGTCATACATTAAATCGCCATTAAGTTTATTAATTGTCGCCGAAGGAGTCCCATAAGCGCATCAGGGGATTGGCCACAATTGTTGCATGCATCTCGGTCGGAGTGCGAGTCAAATGCATTAAGAGTGCCGCGGTGCCGAGGTCCGTCGTCTGCCATCGTTCACAGCGTCGCCACATAAATTAACGTGCCGGCAATTAGCAAGTGTATGCAAAATGCCCCAGCCGCGGCCGCAGCCAGAGCCCAGAGCCACCCCTTCACGGCGACCTCAAAATGCTGCCGCGACTGGCTGCAGTATTTATTTTCTACATATATTAATAACAGATATCAGCAGTAAGCGGCAAACAGCAACAACAACCACATTATAGCCCAGTTATAAGTAGTCAGGCCGGCTGGCATGGCAAATGCTGCTGCTCGCTCTCAACGCCTGAGTAGTCAAATAGCGCTCAGGGACACATTTGTTTTTATGCAATGAAAATGCTGAAAACGAACTGAAAACGTATCAACATGGCACGACATATTTGCATTTTAAAACAGCAACACTTGCACCGCACACAAGAACTGTCGGGCTTCAAAATGATTTGAGTGACATTTTCGGTAAAAGGAAATGTGTCAAGAGACTTAAGAACAGCTTAAAACCAGAAGACGAAGGTGTGGAAATGATGGAAAGAACCCAAGAAGAATTATGTTGCCATTGCCGGAAGATTATAAATTCTATAAAAGAGAAAGGATAGGTGGGGGTTAAGCTGCCAAATTGAAGGTATTAGAATTTGATATGAATCGATGGCAAACATTTTGGCTGATTACCTATTGTTATTTGATTAGTTAAAAATTGAAAAGAAATACGATATATTTCAGCTCAGCTTAATTACTTAATGATTTATGTTTTAATTGCAAAATATTTGCTCATATTTTGTTATGTAAAAAAAACCAGGATACACATAAATCAAATTAGTAAAAACTTGTTTTCGGCCAAATGGCAAATGTCAAACGGTTTTAAGAGATAAAATACCAAGAAATGTGGTGACACAACATTTCTGCAAATTTACATAATTTTGCAGAAAACTAAAATGCCCTCAATTGATATAACCTGGTGTATTATCAGATCCGTTCCACATTCCAAACGATTGCAATTTCAAATTGGATTTATTGGAAATACCTGGAAACAAGAAAAATATACGATTCAAAATTAAAAGAACTTGATAAATTGTAGTTTCCAGGTTGAAATTTCGAGTATAGCACTAAGTATGTGTGACAAGGTAGAATTTAAAAGGTAATTATGGAAAGTGTGAAAAATAATCGTACAATTTACTAGCACTTTTGTTTTAGAGATGTGGATACCTCAAAAATCTGTTTTTTTAGGGTTCTTTTAGAATCTTAAGAAAGTATGCGAGTAACTGAATAATTGAACAAAAAGTAAAAGTTAATGGGCAACTGAGCAAAAAAAATAACAATTAAAGAAGAACAAGTTCTCTAGTTTAAAAAATCTGTCATAAAAACTAAAGCTCGCCTCGGAAAAGAATGCATTTAGTAATATATGTCCGGATGATTGTAACGCATTGAAGGAAGCATGTCCGACCACATAAAGTATATATATTCAGTTTTCAAGCTATCCTCACTAAACTTTGCACGCAGTCTTCTGGTACATATACGCTGCACATTTGTCGGAACCGGCCGGATTGAATGACTATAGCATATAGCTGTCATAGGAACGATCGGTCGAAAAACTAGTCTTAGTGAGAAAAATTTTTTTCTTTTTAATGTAAACGCCTCCAAATTATGTATTTCTTAGTTTACTATCCTTTCCCATGATTTTACTAAGTTTGGTCGAAATCGGATGACTATAGCATATAGCTCCCATAGGAACGATCGGTCGAAAGACTAGTTCTAGTGAGAAAAACTTTTTGTTCTGAATGAAAACGTCCTTATCATTGGCATACACTTATTTTATATACTTTTACACAATTCTACAAAGTTTGGTCGAAATCGTAAGACTACGTATAGCATATATCTCCCATAGGAACGATCAGACGAAAAACTAGTTCGAGTGAGGAAAACTTTTTTGTTTTTAATGAAAACGTCACTTTTATTGGCTTTTTTTTTTTTTTTTTTGGTTTAATATTTTAAATTTTATTGTTACTGTGGAGCAACTTACATTGAATTGTTACATATATAATCCATAAAACTTACTTAAAGTATAATAAAAAGTAGTGTTAAGCATCGTTCAGGTAGGTGTTCAGGTAGGTGTAAAATTAATAATTAAAAGAATAAGTGTAGCACTGAGTTTAAAAACTGGAATAAGAAATTTTAAGTTCTGTGTAACTAAATATGATCATCAGTAGGTTACAAATTATTCACAATTCATTGGATACGTCTCGTTGGGAGGTCATAAATTTGTAACCTCTTTAGGCGTCTTCTTATAATAACGCCTCTCCTCCTTCGTCTTCTTAACAATCGTCTGGCAAGTCTGTTCGGATGACCCCTTAGTCGGTCTAAATAGTCAGCAGTTTGTTTATTTATAGTATCACCTATTTTCGGGACATTTAATTCTTTTTCTATTCTCCGAGTGCGCCAAGGCGCTGCAGATATTTTACGGAGTATTTTCGCCTGCAAGACTCGCACCTTGTTTAGATGGGATTTTGCTGCTATGCCATAAATTTGGAGCCCATATCTCCAGGCAGGAGGAATTATGGCCTTGAACATATGGACTTTGTTCTTCAGTGACATCTTATTTCTGATGTTTACCAGCCAGGAAAGTTTGTCTACTCTAGCATAGAGGGACTTGGTAAGCTGGTTGATGTGTGTGCTAAAAGTCAACCTCTTATCCAAGTAAACTCCCAAATATTTGTGTTCTGATTTATGCGACAGTAATTCGTCATACAAAAATACGCCTGGGCAGATGTCACGGCGTAAAGTATATGTAACACTTACACACTTGGCCAGATTCAAGGCTATGTTCCAACGCTTAGTCCAACTGCCAAAATGGAACAAATATTGTTGGATGATATCCGTAGCACTATAATTGCATTAGTCTCTTGCCATAAAGACCGTGTCGTCCGCAAAGGAAGCCAGGAGTAGATCTTGATGGGAACTGTATCTTCTGTTGACATATCCATTGTAAGTAGCGTGTAAATAGTAGGTCCGAGTACACTCCCCTGAGGAACACCTGCTCTTATAGACCTTACACTAGATTCAGTTCCGTCAAGAATCACTGTGAAACCTCTCTAATCGAGGAAACTTCGCACAAGATCGAAGAGTTGAGGATGAAGCAAACTTTTAGTCTTGCACAGAAGGCCATCGTGCCATACTCTATCAAAAGCCTGTTTTACGTCTATAAATACTGCCACCACGTATTCCTAAGCTTTATAACCATCAATAATAAAATTGACAACACGATTTAATTGTTCCGAAAGCCAAACTGGAAGGGTGGGATGCTACGTCTGACTTCGTTCAGTGCCAATATTCCATTAAGCAGGCATCTTTAAAAAATTTTTGACACTGAGGACAAAAGGCTAATAGTACGGTATGACTCCACCTCAGAGGGACTCTTCCCAGGCTTGTGAATCATCACGATTTGGGCTTTCTTCCAGCACTTAGGGAAGTAGCTTAACCGCAGGGCAGCATTAAACATAAGGATCAGAAAGAGAAGAGCTTTGATGGGAAGAGCTTTTAAGACTCTATTGTCCAAGCCATCCTCACCTGGAGCCTTCTTACTGTTTAGATCGTTAATTTGTTCTTTGACCACCTTAAACGCTATAGGGGGAGATGGTAGCGCAAGTTGACCAGGGATGTCAATAATATTATTGACGCGATTTCTGTGACTATTTGATGTATAGTCAAATGGCTTAAAACCATTCTCTAGGTTCAAGGCAAATTCTTCCGCACGCTCCTGTGGTGACTTGGCCCAAGTCCCGTCAGCCTTCCGAATGGAAAATTTAGGAACTGGTTGCTTTTTGTACCGCCTTGTAAGCGCCCAAAGTGCGTAGTTGGTGCTTAAATCAGGAGTTACGTTCTCAAGATAGCGGTCAGTAGCTTTTCTTTATGCTTGTTTAACAGCTTAACTCGATTAGCCACTCTTCTTCTACAAAGTTTTATCAAAATCGGATGACTTTAGCATATATTTGCAGTACGAATGATCGGTCGAAAAAGAAAGTTCTAGTGAGAAAAACCTTTTGTGTTTTAAATGGGATCGCCCCCAAATTTCGTAATTAACAGTGTATTATGCTTTTCCATGATATCACCAAGTTTGGTCGAAATCAGACATCTATATAGTATGGATCCCATAGAAAAGTAAGGTCCTAAAAGTAGTCTTAGTTAAAAAACTTTTTTGTGTTCAATGGAAGCTGCAAGGGTATACAAAACTTCGGCAGAGCCGAAGATAACTTTCCCCTATTTTTTAACCTAAAGTTATCTTTTTGACATGCTCCAAGAGTTGAAAAAACGTTAGCATAAGTGTAATGTATCCTGGGAAAGACTACTTGAAAGAACTTGATCTGGATATAGCTGGATATATCCATCTGAATGACCCCAAATACCACAGAACCCTACCCAACTACATGCACATAGTATGTACATCAAATATTGAACATGTCCACAACTATTGGGCCTGTCAATATGCGCTCCCTAAAGCAAAAAAAAAACCAAAATGAAAAAAGAAAAAACAATAGCAAAATGCAAACTGGCAGCCAAGCAAATGGTAACCAGGCTTCCCTTTCCTGCCCTCGCTCTGGACTTTGCCATGGCTATTTAATTACACAGCCGAGCAGAGAATGGAACATAGAAGAGCTGACAGGCGGCCTGCCAGTCACCCACATACACAGACTCACACACACATAGCTGATTCAATTGACACGACAGCATTTTTGCATATAATTTAGAAGCCCAACCTAACCTAACCAAACCAAACCAGAGCTCACCCCCTCCCCGGCAACCAGTTCAGTGCCTTTCACACCTCTAAGCAGCCATGGCCCTGCCTGCCAAAGGTGAGCCTAATTTATAGCTGCCAACTTCAAGCTCCGAAAAGGAACAGCTGCACATCAAAGAGAGCAGAAGATGAAATCTAATTGGGGGAGCCACCGAAAGACCAAAAACCAACAAAAGACCAATTTTTAATGAAGTTAAATGTTAAATGTTTAATTATATGGCAAAAAAAAATTATGCACGAGCTTTAAAAACAAATTACATAAAAAGAAGACGACGAAGAAAAAAAGGCCGTCAGCTTGAAAAATGTCTGGCAATTAAGCCAAAGACTTTTGCTTTTGTTTTGTTTTTTTTTTTTACAGAAAGCAAATCTTTCAAATAATCTTTACAGTCGTATCAAATGATGAAACTTGGTGTAATCAGTTGGATCTAAGCCAAGATAGATAGAGAAGGAAGAGAGAGGGATGCCCACATCTTGTAGAGATATTAAGCTCATTAAAAGTATATGCATGGAAAGGGGACAGTGGAGTCGAACCAAAAGGGATACGGAATTATCTTTGTGAGCTGGGTTGTCTAACTCCATGTTTACAATCTATACATCAAATTTCAAGTTAATAGTTTAAATAATTTCTGGGATATGAATTTGAACCACTTTTGAACCGGTTTCGAAACGGTTCACAGAATTAAGACACATCCTTTGACTCTTCCTAAAAATAAATCCTTTTCATTCTAAACTTGTGCCCAGAACTCGTAAAAACCCCTCCCAGTTGTAGCAAATTCCTGTCTACGCTTCTGTCTGCCTGTGGAGAGCAGAGCAGTCTCTAAAGACTCTTGGACGACGACTGTGTTCACGAACTTGCCTCGCAACTTGATGCGAGATTCATTAAGGCTTAAGTTGAAAAAAATATTTTTACGAAGGTCTTACTACCTGTTCAACGCAAACCTTACTCAAAAGCAACAACAGCAGCGGCAGCTGAGCCTCAGACGGTGTTGCGCATGCGCATTCGCTTCAGTTGCCCGTGCCTGGGTCTGTGCCTGTGCCGCCCGTATGTACGAGTATGTTTGCCCATTTGCTCTTTTGTATCTCTCTTGCATTTCATTGTTATGACATCTACAGGTAACAAATTTTGTGTTTCTTCGTCTGTCTGCACCAAAAAAAAAAAAATATACACAAAACCGAAACGAGTTCCTCTTCCTTCGCCGTGTTCGGCCACGGCAGGGCTTGCATGTAAAATGATTAAATATCATATTTTTGTGTTATCAGACAAAAAGGCAGCCACACATCAGCTCCCCTGCCAGGCAGCTGGTAACCGTATCTCAGATCTCTTGTTGTTGTTGTTGTTCTTGTCTTACAAGCAATTAAAAAAAAGTATTATCATTTTATATTGATTAGCCACTACTTTTTGGGATTGCCACAAAATCACAGCCATTTTTAATCGACATTTTTTTTATGTTTTTCTTTGCAGCGATTTGCAGGGCAATAATTTGACGGTGATATATGAGACGGATTTTCAACGCCTGACCAAGCTACGAATGCTGTGAGTATTGATGATGCGATGTTAAGGAAGCATTTAAAAGATATGAGGCCATAAACTTGATCATATTAATGTGTGGGCCAGATAGGAAGGTGAATTTGTGTGGCAAACTACAAAAATACACAGCTTAAGCTGTGTGGTCCAATTACTATCTAGCTGCGCAAAAACTCAACATAAATTATTTAATAAAGCCTTGTCGGATTTTTTAATGGTCTGATCCAAACCAAAAGATATTTGTAGCCACAGATCGGCCGAAGCTTTGCCATATCGTCGTAGACCTTCGGTAATATTGGTTGTGCATATAAGTTTTAAGGTTTTTTTTTTACAACTTTGTGAAATAGGAAATTCTTAGGTGAAGTGTATTTTACTCAAAGCAGCTTACTTTCTGGCAGCACACACAGTTAGAGTGGAAGAACACGACTTTCTTTTTATACCCTTCCAGAAGTTATTATTAAATTGTCCGGATTTTTGTAACGCATTGAAGGAAGCATCTCCGATCAGCATGACGAGCTGAGTTGATTTAGCCCTGTCTGTCTGTTTCTATGCTATCTCCTCCGACAGTTTTAAAGCTATCTTCACCAAACATTGCACGAAGTCTTTCAGCTGTCATAGGAACGACTGTCGAAATACTAGTTTTAGAGAGACAAACTTTTTGTTTTTAATGGAAACGCCTTCAAACTTAGTTTTTCTAAGTTATCTATGCTTTCCCGTAATTCCACCAAGTTTGCTCTAAATCGGACATCTACATAGTACAGCTGTCATACAGGCCTGTTCCGTTTTTAACTTTCACTAAATTTGCTCGAATTCGATTTGGTTACCTGTTCCGGTTTTCACAATTCGATAGATTTACTCGACTCAAAACTAAATGCGACTTTGTACATAAAGGCGTCAAATTAATGGCTTAAAGTTAATTTTGTACCATTGTTTAGTGTATTTAGATACTTTTTGCAATTTTACATTCTTTTAAAAATTATTTTTAATCAAAAAAATTAATAATTTTTATGAAAAGCTTCAATTTTGCAATGTGCCATCCAAATCGAATTCACATATTTTGTTCAAGCTGTTCTGGTTTTCACTTGTTTATGAAACGCTGGGAAAATGTTCATAAAATGCCCTTAAAAATAGAAACGACATTTTAAACACCTATATTCAACTAAACTACTTTACTATCAACTATTTTGAGTGATTATTTATTGGATTGTTTTGATTCACCAGTTGATTAAGGTGAAAGTGTAGTCAACGGAAACAATTTGGAAATGAAACATTCGAATTGCAAATCGTTCGAATACCAGAACAGCTATAGCCAAATCGTTCGATTTTGTTCTCATTTGAAATCGAAGAAATATGTGAAAACCGGAACAGGCCTGATAGAAAAGTAGACTCTGACTCTTTCAATGAAAATATCTTAAAACTTGGCATTTATTTATTTGGAATGCTTTCACATAATTCTACAAATTTTGGTCAAAATCGGATGACTATAGCATATAGCGGCCATAGGAACGATCGGTCGAAAAACTAGTTCTAGTGAGAAAAACTATTTTGTTTTCAATGGAAACGTCCTTATCATTGGCATATACTTAAAATATATACTTTTACACACTTCTACAAAGTTTTGTCAAAATCGGATGACTATATCATATAGCTACAGTACGAATGATCGGTCGAAAAAGAAGTTCTTGTATGAAAAACTTTTTGTTTTAAATGAAATCGCCTCCAAATTTCGTAATTGCTAGTTTGTTATGCTTTCCCATGATTCCTCTTAGTTTGATCGAAATCGGACATCTCGGCCGAGCCGAAGTTAACTTTCCCCTATTTTTAATATTAGCGTCGGTGCTTTCTGCCATTTAAACTATTGATTATCTGATGAAACTACCTTTAAAGAATGTAGCTGATGCAGTAAGTCAATCTAGTTCACAGTATTCGATTGAATTCCGAGAACTTTAGATAAATGTGGCTGAGAATTGATATGCTTTTAGACCAGATAATCGTCCTGGACTTTCCTTGTCTTGCTCAAAAAACTTACCACTTTTTAAGAGTCGAAACCAAAGTGGGTGGTTGATTCTGATTGAGAATCACTACCTTATGCTTCCAAGTACACTTTGTGATTTTTTGCGAAAGTTATTTTAAAATGATTGATTTAAAAATGTTTATTTTTATTCAGCAAATTGTCATATACCGATTTTTTGTGGTAATTAATACATCTTTAACATTAATAGAGTGACCAAAATGCCCAAAGCATTTAAAAGCATTTATACCACTTTTTTTAAAACATCCTTAAAACTTCTTTGGTTGCCCAATGAAAAAGCATCCTTTTCAGAATAATGGAAGTCCGTACCATTCTTGCCAACGCCTGAAGCCCAATGTGGCTAAATCGGCTGTTAAAAATTAAAATGGCACAGTGTAAAATAAAATTGCTTTAACTAATAGTCAACAAAATTAATCTTAAATATTAGTTTATTTCTTAAAATAACATCCTTCTGTGAAGTCTCTGTTGCTACACTTTAATTGGAGAATTGAAGTCATTTTTAATGCAGTACTTAAACTTTAGGATGTTCCTCCATACAACGCTAATTTTATTTTCATATCAAATGCACCAATAATCCGCCTTTTTATATTTCGATCAAATCATTCGGAATCGCAATAGATAAATACTTCAGTTTCCAAAAACCGATTGTGTTATTTGATGTTTAACTTTAAAATTTCATTTATGTTCATTCGACTATCTTGTTGATCAAGATTCCAAGCAACTTCTTAATCGTTTCTTAGAAATCAGAGCTTTTACCAATTCTGATTGGCACCGCCCAAAGCCGAGCTGCTCTCAATCTCTTGGCTTGTGTGCCTCTGATTTTCGCACAAGAGAAAAAGGGACCTACAGCTTAACGCCGAATCCAAAAGGCAGCTTCAACGTTGGCGCTAAAAGCTAGTGATGGTGACCGGATGTGTAAGTTTTTCAAAGAAAAAACTTTTCATTAGATGTCCCGAGGCGAGATCGAACCCACAACCTTTTGCAAAGCGGTCGCACACACTAGCCACTGGGCCACACCCGGCACCGATTGATAAAATTCGAAAACGAGAACAGTTATGAAATATGGTCAAAATATCACATCGTTTTCGGAAAAACGGCTACAGACTGTATTCAATGAGTAATGGCAGACTTATTTTAAAAACATCTACAGTTCCAGGTTGATTTATCAAAATTGTTCAATTTTCCAAAATAGCTAGAAATGCAGGTTCCGACAAAAACTGAACAATCGGCCCTGTTCCGAATTCCCCTTCGATTTTCGTGTAAACGTTTGTTTTTCTAATGTAAAGTTGACAATTTGATATGAAAATTAAGAGGAATGTCTGTGGTCACCAGATCCGGTCATATCTTTTTGACGAGTTAAACCCACTTGGCATTGACCTTTCAAAATAGCTATATCTTATTGAAACATGGTTTAATAAATTTTGTTTAGATCCAGGGATTAATACCGGAACCGTTAACCGAAATAAACCGTTTCAAATCACGTACCGGAACCGATACAAATTTTTTTTTTTGAGAACCGAATACCGTTTATTATTGAAACCGATAGAACCGGATGGAAACCGAAACGTTGGTACCGGTACTGTTTCGGTTTTTATACCTTTGCAGAGGTTATTATAAAATTGTCCGGATGTTTGTAACGCATAGAAGGAAGCATTTCCGCCCATATAAAGTATATACAGGATGGTCCATGTAGTGTTTGGAATTTGAACTATTCATAATTTGACTTTAAAAACGTCAAATGTCATTCGGAAGCGACTAATATTTAGTAAAAACTTTGACATTTACGAAATGGGTCGCTATTCGCTTGAGAAAGTTGGGAAATATTTTAAACATATTTCCAAAGTGGTAAGTCCTCTACTCAAACTGTGCGAAATTTGAAAAAAAAAAATGTTTCGAATCAATGTGGATCAATTCGTGAAGCGAGTTCGTGAAACTGGATAAACCAACCCGTGCATGTACTCGTCCGGTGCGCTCGACCGAAAACATTGCTGCGGTGTCTGAAAATGCGCTACCGCGCAATGTTAAGTGATTAGTTCTTGCACGATATTTAGATTCATCAAGACGGCGCTACGTGCCACACAGCGCACGCTACAATCGATCTTCTACGCCCTATCTTCGAAAATCAAATAATCAGCAAATATGGAGATGTGAATTGGCCACCAAGAAGTTGTGATCTGGCACCATTAGACTATTATCTTTGGGGAGCGGTTATGCAAACAAATGTTATGCAAACAATCCTGAAACAATTGATGAGTTTAATAACGAGATTCGAGATGCTATTGCTGACATACGTGCCAAAACAATTAAAAATGTTCTCAAAAATTGGGTGGATCGAATGGGCTACTTCCAAGTCAGCCGTGGTAGTAATTTGACCGAAATTGTTTTTCATAAATAAATGACATGAACCAACCTTTCCAATAAATGTTCAACCTTTGAAAAATATCGAGCCGTTTTTTTTTATAGCAAAATCAAATTCTAATTTTTAAATGGCCCACCCAGTACAATGGCAAATCCCCAGATTCCAATCAGCTGATCTTTGTTTTACATTTGTCATTTGTCAAAGTAACAAAGAAACATTCACAATTCGAAAATGGTATAGAATGTTTTCCAGTGGAAGAAGAACTGGGCACCAGCCAGTAAACGATGTTGTATTCGAGAGTTTCCGATAGTTTGCTAAAATTATTATTAAAGCCCGATAAACACTAGCTTCGATGATCTTATTTTGCTCGGACCTTATTTTGCGTTGAGCAGCTGATGCTGCATTGGCGACACTCGTTTTTGAGCCGCCCTTGTACTTTCAAACCATCAGCGATCAAATGAAGTCAAATGAAAAACGAGAAGGTGAAAGTATCTTTCTTTGTGTCGAAGTTTAACTGCAGTTGCACTTGCTCGTTTTGAATTGCTTAATACAAACAAAAAACACATAAAAAGCAAGAAAGCAAAGCTAACTTCGTCTGGGCCGAAGTTTTATTATACTTGGAACCGATCGTTTCTATGGCAGGTAAAAGATATATAGCCAACCATCATATCTAAATTGCGAGAAGTTTGAATAGCAAAACCATTCTCACAAATGATAGAAATATTTTACTAAAAAACTTATTCATATTTTAAATGCTTCATTTCTTTCCTCAGCCAACTAACGGACAATCAAATCCATACCATCGAAAAGAATGCTCTCCAGGATTTGGTCTCACTTGAACGACTGTAAGTAGACTCTTTTACCTTCTTAAGCTAACAAACTTTTCTCTTCAATTATATTTTTAGCTAGTGCATGGAACTTTTGCCACTTTGTACTAACCAAATGTTTTATTTTTTAACAAAATTTACCAAATAGCTAGCCAAAAAGCATCGTAAAAATTCGATTTACGAGTAGTTTGATTGCTACGAAATTTCAGTTTGCGTTTTACAAACATATTTATATATATAACTTTTTGTATCTTTTTCTCGTTTCGTTTTCGTCTACTTTCTGTTACGTTTCGTTTTGCGTGCCTAATATGCTCGTACACCAAACCAAATCCAACCAAATCAAAACACCAAAAACAAACAAAAACACTTCCTCCACTCTACTCTAAATCAGACGCCTAAACAACAATCGACTAAAGGCAATACCTGAAAACTTTGTGACAAGTTCAGCGAGTCTTTTGCGATTGTAAGTAATCAAATTAAAAGTAGTCAAGTAGTTGTAGCAAGTAGTCTGAAAGTTCCAACCTAGAGAAACTAACTCGATTTATTTCTACTCCATCTACATCAAAACCAACAACAACATTAACCAAATAACAGGGACGTCTCGCACAATGTCATTGCCACGGTGGGCCGACGAGTCTTTAAGGGCGCCCAATCATTGCGCAGTTTGCAGTTGGATAACAATCAAATCACATGTATGGATGAGCATGCCTTTAAGGGTCTGGTGGAACTGGAAATACTGTAAGTATGCCAAAGTGAAGATGGGATGGGATGAGGTCGGTGAATGAAAAGGTGCTTATTTTTAAACTTCCGTGTAGAAGCTAAGGATTTGCGTTTATGATCAAGAAAAGTTTAAGCCAGGAAAACAAACAGTGATCAGTTCATTTTAATTTCCGTTCGTCATTTTCGAAGAGACACCGGCTGCTTCTACAAACTCTTTCAAGCGGATTGGTTCTGCTCCAGCCCATTCCAATTTCAAAACTCTCCTTTTAAAAGTTCAAACACCTAACGAACCAGAAAACCAACTAAATGATAAGTTGATCAACATCAAAGGTTAAATAGTGCAAGTGAAGTGGAACTCAAAGATAAGCCATAACGGAACAGGCTCACCCTGAACTAGCCAAGAATACATTTTAAATTAAGTTTCTCTGTTGATCATCGATCTTAAATTTCTTGTGCGTGGTTATACTTGCCCATCCCTAAAAAAAATACACATTCATAACTACTTTAACTAGCCCCAGATTGCAGTCAGTTGATAACACATATCTACCTCTCTCTCTTTCTCTCCCTCGATTCCCTCCGTTTAGCACACTGAACAACAACAACTTGACCGCCTTGCCGCACAATGCCTTTGGGAGTTTGGGACGATTGAGAGCTTTGCGGCTCTCGGATAATCCATTCGCCTGCGATTGCCATTTATCCTGGCTATCGCGCTACCTACGCAGTGCACCGCGCCTAGCTCCATACACACGCTGCCAATCGCCATCGCAGCTGAAGGGCCAAAACGTGGCGGACCTGCACGATCAGGAGTTCAAATGTTCAGGTATGTTGCTAACCAAAAATAGACAATAACAAATGTCGTGTGTCCCTCTCGAAATTAATTAGTTTTATATGCCAAAGCGGCAGCAGCAATACAAAGCATTGCATAAATCATAAGCCAAAGTCATATGGGCATCGCCCACAACCAATAACCAGCATTTTGGTGGTGTGTTTGCCAAAACGTTTAACGCCGTCATCGCTTTTTGAAGATGCAGATGCTCAGTTGCTGCTGCTGCTGCGGCTGCTTCGGGCCAAGTACATACACGTAGTAGTAAATGGAAAGCAAAGCCAAAGCCACAGCCAATCCGTGCTCAATGAAGCGGAAAATGTGCTCCAAACGATGCCAATGAAACGAGTTTTTTGTTACTGTTGTTGTTTTTGTTATGCTCTGTTGTGGTTAGGCCATTTGGAGGAGTTTTATGGAATTTTGAAAAAGGTTGGCCATTGATATGGCATATGGATTGATGGTTTAGGAGAGGGCAGCAAATTCTGTGAATGAAATGAAGAAGTATTCAATATAAGGGAAAACTTTAAGAATTTTTTTTGTGATTCATTTTACCATCAAATTTGGTTAAAGGTTGGATATCAAATTTATTAATATATATTCATATCCATGTTTTATTTACCAATACTTAAAGTTCCTTTGGACCAAACAGATCCTAGTATTTTCGTAAAATTGTTTGATGCTGTGAACCAAGATTCAAAACGAATCGTTCCGAAATGTTCAGAAAAGAATTCTGTAAAGCTTAATTTACACAACCTGATCGCTAAGCTGAGTTTTTCAGACCTGAGTGTCAAAAAACTCAACTGAGCAACTTAGTTCAGCATTTACACATGTCTGAGAAGCTTAGTTGACTGAGTTGCAAAACCAATGCTTCATTGAGCGTTCTGCTGTGCGGTCAGTTCAATTTGAGCCGGTTCTATTACACCTAAGCGCTCAGCTGAGTAGGCTCAGACTCCTGTTTACACAGTCTGACAGATACTCAGATACAAAACTCACCTGAGAGTTCAGGTCGTGTAAATCGGCCTAAGCTAAACAAAGTCGTTCATGACCTGATGCAGAGATGCCCATAAAATATGCCCCATCAGCACAAATGTTGTTATAAAGCACGAAGCCACATGCAGTGCATACGAACACACTCACACCACACCCAGCAATAATCGGGGTTTCTTCAACTCTTTCTTGCGGATGTTGATGTTTGACAAATGTATTTCTTCAAAAAATTCCTATCAACCAGTTCTTCTCTTTACCGAACTGAGTAGTTTCTTTAAGATTCCCAAATTGTAACTTCTTTTTAAATCAGCCCTTATAAACAAACTAAGGGCGGTTTTCTCATGTTCCTGTTTTTCGAAATCTAGATGGTTTTGGTGAATTAGCACTGCTCATTTTGAGCATGAGCTTTGCAAACGCGTAAAATCCACCTGAATTTGCAAAAAACAGGAACATGAGAACGTCTCTAAGAACTAATCGAACTTATTTTCACCTACCACAAAATACTTGAACGAATCATTTATGTATGAAGTACTTATCCAATAACAACACCTTGTGTGTTTTTTTTATATTGTATAAGATTACAAAATCGACTGCTTCGAACTTAAAGAATGTTTTCTGAAATCAGGGAAAAAGGTTCCATACTATTGGTTTGACTTTAGCCTGCTTTTGATGCTAAAGTCCCTTCTACAAAGTAAGCACTTCACAGCAGATAGCTGCCCTGCTTCTTGAAAGAGAGCCGAACGAAAATCGGCTCCGTGAAAAGGGTATAGCCAATAAATTGTTCTATGCCCTAGAACCTTACACTTAAACATACCAATGCCAATGACACAGCTTTTCGGGGTTCTAGCCAAACCGATCCTTTCTGTACGGTTCAGTATCTGTCAGAGGTCGCACCACACAAATGATGATCGGTTAAAAATATTCGCTCTGTTAAGCTGTTGATGTGCTCGCTTGCTATATGCTCTGTGCGTTTGATTTCCCAAAGCATACAGCGAGCGTGCACACCAACAGCTTAGCGGAGCTGAGAATTTTGTGAAATTCGTAAGCTCCTCTAGCTCTGCTCTGCTCCGCTTACTGTGTGTGGGGGATCTAAGAGCAGAGAATCAATTTATTAAGTTTTTTACTCCATGAGTTTAGTATGTCTGCGTCTGTGTGTCCGGCTCAGTCTACCGATAGCTCCAAAAGACCGGGTGGCTTAGCGGCTAGTGTGCGCGACCGCTGTGCAAGAGGTCGTGGGTACGATCCCGCCTCGGAACATCTAATGAAAAGTTTTTTCTTTGAATAAACTTTACACCCGGTCACGCCTCTCTGCTGTTGGCGCCAGCTTTTATTAGCCATGAAAAGCTTCTGAATCTGCCGTTCGGATTCGGCGTTAAACTGTAGGTCCCTTTCTCTTATGCGAAAATTAGAAGCGCACAAGCCAAGAGATTCAGAGAAGCTCGGCTTTGGCGCTTTGGGGGCTGTGACAACGTGACAAGCTTTGGGGCTGTGTCAACTAGACAAGCCATTTTACTTTACTGGTGTCGGTGGGTGTGTCCTATGGGAAATGGAGGAAGAAAGGAAAGGTAGAGGAATCTTTCTGAGAGCAAAATCTCAATAAAGCTTAAAGTGATCCTGCTTTGGGATTAAATTGAGCTCGAATTTTTTGATTAGTTTAATCTTTATGCGGGATAAATTTGATCTTTTCAGGATTAAAAAAGTGAGATCAAATCAATCTTTTTTCGGATCGGCTTAGGAATATCCGGGATTAGCCTGTTTTCGATCCTATTTCGGATTGATGTAATCCAGTTTGGATTGATTTTTTTTTTGAGTGTACATAGTTGGGAGTTTGTAATTCCCAACTTGTACAGGTGACCCTTTAGGGGCTGGAGGGGAGTCTCCTTAAGCACCGTATTGCATATACTGTTTTCCACCAGCTTTTCTATCGTTTTCAATAAAAAGAATGTCAAGCTAATGGGTCTGAAAGAAATGGGGTTAGTTATCCTTCTTCCCTGCCTTGTGGATGAAGACTACCCTTGCTCTGCGCCAAAGTGGGATGTACGCAGTTGCCAGACTGCTTGTCATGATTTTTCTGAGGATTGATAGAAGTGTGTCCTTTCCTTCCTGCAGGAATACTAGATAAATGTTATACTTGGTCCTTGAGCCACAGAGACCTCGACGATTTGGGTCTTTTTTTGGCCTGGCTGTCCTTTCGGAGGCTGGGATTCCTCCTTAGAACTTTTGCCACTGTTGCGACGGCACCTTTGTCCCCGGAGGAGATGTGCCGAGATCCCGTTGGGGAAGGAGATGGTCCCTCTTTGATCCGGTATTCTCCCGTACTGCAGGGGCTCAGTAAGGTGGGTGCGTAAGATACCTACGTGGTCTGGACGCTCCCTATCCATCTGCCTCTCTTCGAACTGTCTTGCGATAGCGGTTGCAGGAATATCCTGCTGTACCGATATTTTCTTGCTTGTGTTCATATTTTGAAGGGCCGTTTCTTAGGGCTTCCAGAAGTCGGCCACCGCCCGAGGACTACCGGTGGCAAGGCTACTTGCAACAGGCGGTCGCCACTTGTCTGAGCTCACCGTTTGAGACTGGACTTTTTATTACCCGGACCTCCAGCCAGGCTGACTCTCGGCATGGTCCGAGTGACACCTTAGTCCGGAACGGGGTGAGATGTGGGGGATGGGATAGGGGTAGGTAGTGTATAGAAGATGGGTGTGTGTGTGGGAACTTATTAGAGCGCCTCGTCGGTGCACTGTGACGTGTCATCGACTGGCTGTCCAGGACTGAATATTTGCGGGGTATACCCGCTTATTCGCAGCTAGCCTCCGCGAGGAGACCGTTCCGATGGCCCAACAGCTAGGCTTCCTAATAACCATCTCACAAGTTCGTTGGCGCTCGGACCACCAGGGGTTAATACCGAAAACATTTTCGGTAACGGACAGAGGCTAGGATAGGAAGCGGTTACATATTACCTTATAGTCATTTGTGTACGGAACGGTTTCAGTATTTCGATTTGTCCTTTTAGTTTGTTTCAGAACTATTAACTTGCATGACTTGAACACCGACAAATTCTATGGATTCATGACTTTTGATTCATTTAGCCAAGAACACATGGGCTAGTTTTCTGGGTAAAGCTGAAACAGAGGTGAGAGAGTACTGAAGGGAATCGGCTTGGTCCAGGTTTTAGTTGATCGATGACAATTAAATGGACCATTACATCTGGAATTGAACCAATAATCTAATAGTAACCTTGGGCTTCGAACTTCCGAACCGAACCTACTTCAGCCTTTTCAGGGGCTGGCAGACGCTAACAATTTGTACCAAAGCTTTCTGAAACCTACCAATTAAGCAAATCTCAATCCAAATCCAATTGTTTCAAACATTTCGCCAAAAAAAAAGAGCATTTCCTGGTCTATCTTCCAAATTCACCATCAATCATATAATTCCCAGCTTGTTTGACTTTCGTTTTGTATACCAAAAAGAGCAGAAAACCAAAATGCTATGGAATTATGTGGGTAAACATTTATGACCAGCGGCTGCTTGAGGAGTGAGTGCTGTGGCTTTGGCATCGCTCGTTCACTCTAGCGTGCTGCAGTAGCGTTGATAATTATGTGGTGGTCGCCCGGCTGGCTGTGGATCAAATCAATGCCTACTACTGAATTTGCATGCCGTGGTCTTCTGTCTTATGCACTTGTTGTTTCCATCTTTCGCAGGCCTCACCGAGCATGCGCCCATGGAATGTGGAGTGGAGAACAGTTGTCCACACCCATGCCGCTGTGCGGATGGTATAGTTGATTGCCGTGAGAAGAGTCTGACTAGTGTGCCGGTTACACTGCCCGATGATACCACCGAGCTGTAAGTAGCCACTGGCTGGAAGGCCATGTTGATGTTTGTCTATAAGCTTACATTTTGTGTTTCTTTTTCAACAGACGCCTCGAGCAGAACTTCATCACGGAATTGCCACCGAAATCGTTCTCCAGCTTTCGACGATTGCGACGCATTGATTTGTCCAACAACAACATCTCGCGTATTGCCCATGATGCACTCAGTGGCCTAAAGCAGTTAACCACGCTGTAAGTAGACGATGAACGGAGTGGGGTGGAGTGGGTTTGGTTAACACATTTAAGCAACAAGTAGCCAGCCCCACAAAATGTGCAGTCGCTTGGTTGACTGAAGTGGAGTGAAGTGACAGGAAGGCTTTTGAGTCTTTTGGGCCCAGAGCGGGCTAATCGGCCTACGCTTAAGCGTTGGCAACACCACCGCAAGGCATCAGCTTACCTGGGTGCCGCCCCCCACCGCACCCCAGGAAAGCCAGCACGTGTGGCGGTTCTAGAGATGTGAGCGTGAGCTGTGATCAGATATCCAGTCATTTGTTCTAAAATTTTAAGGAGTTGCAAGCAAAGTCCAGACTGGAGGCTGTTGGTTTTGTTCCTCTTTGGAAAACACTGTGATTACATTACACACCCATCTCTAGTCTGTGGCTAAACCAAACCAGTTGCCACAAACAACAAGAGGAACGACAACAACAGCCTTTAACCACTTTGTCTTACCTCTTCTGCTCGGCTCCCCCTTTGGCATTCCCTTTTGTTTTTCATTTTTTAACAGTCGTCTGTGTTCTATTTGTGTTTTCCTTTTCTTTTTCATGTGGCCCCGCAGCGTGCTGTATGGCAATAAAATAAAGGATTTACCCTCGGGCGTATTCAAAGGACTTAGCTCACTGCAGTTGCTGCTGTTGAACGCCAACGAGATCTCGTGCATACGCAAGGATGCCTTCCGCGACCTGCATAGCCTTAGCCTGCTCTCGCTCTATGACAACAACATACAGTCGCTGGCTAATGGCACATTCGACGCCATGAAGAGCATCAAAACGGTGTAAGTACATGAAGTCCACCCCCTTGCTGATGCTGCTGCTGCACGCCCACATCAAGCAGCAGCAGCGACTCGAGTGTGTAAGGCCTCCCATCTTGAATGGAGGAGCAGCAGGCACTTTGGTGTTAAACCTCTGAAGTGCATTTAGTAGTTGGTTTGCCTTTGACTTGACGTTGACATTTGTTTAGCAGCAAACAAGCAAGAACAAGACGTTCCAAGTCCAGGAATATCGGCGCTGTGAACCATAAAGACGGACTACGAACAAAAGAACAGGGAGGCGTCGCCGACATCGATAAATGTACGCGAAAGCGTCTCAAAGTTTAAGTGCTAGAGCCCAGCAATGGAAGTAGAAAAAAGTAAAGGAAAGGAGCTGAGGTTTTTGTGTGTTGAGGAAAATGCTTCGTCTGCTTGAGTGGGTTAAGCAGTTACTAGGGTTGTCATGGTATACTTTTGGAATTGTTTGTTAAGATCAGTGAAGAACAGAGTGAGATAGATGTAGAAAGTCTCTGGGATCGTTGCCCCTATATGCGGATACAGCAATAAGACTTGAATAATTTCAGGGTCAGACCAAAAAGAAACCCCTTGAAAGGTAAAAACACGCCAACATACAAATCTAAACCACATTCAAAATGCATAGATGGCAACCCTGCATCCCGAATTGCTTTTAAATAGTTGCCAAACAACAATAATGGAACGGAAATGTTGTAGCCAGCAGGCTGGTGCACTTTTAAGACGTCTCAAGTCGTTTTTCGCCTCCCAGTGTCCCTTACATTTCTCCATTTCCATTCAGTTGAATGCTCAATGCTACTTTTTTTTCTGCTTGACTCTCACCCACAACCACCCATACACACACACACAGACATTTGGCCAAGAATCCTTTCATTTGTGACTGCAATCTGCGTTGGCTGGCCGACTATTTGCACAAAAATCCCATAGAGACAAGTGGAGCACGCTGTGAGTCACCGAAGCGGATGCATCGCCGTCGCATTGAATCGTTACGAGAGGAGAAATTTAAATGTAAGTACCAAGAGAAATCCCAAGAAAATATGCTGTTCTTACTTAACCACCCCCACCCTTCCCACCAAGGCTCCTGGGATGAATTGCGCATGAAGCTGTCCGGCGAGTGTCGCATGGATTCGGACTGCCCGTCCATGTGCCAGTGCGAAGGCACCACTGTGGACTGTTCTGGTCGTGGACTGAAGGAAATACCACGCGACATTCCTCTGCATACCACCGAACTGTAAGTGCCCCCTTCCTATCCAGATATTGACCACTTGATCTACATTATTTGTGTTTGCCATTTTGGCAGTTTGCTCAACGATAACGAACTGGGTCGCATCAATTCGGATGGTCTCTTTGGTCATCTGCCGCATTTGGTTAAATTGGAATTGAAGCGTAATCAACTAACCGGCATTGAGCCCAATGCCTTTGAAGGTGCCTCTCGTATACAGGATCTGCAATTGGGTGAGAATAAGATTAAGGAAATATCAAACAAGATGTTTCTGGGTCTACATCAACTGAAGACACTGTGAGTATGCGAGAGGAACTGTACGCCACTGTCATCACATGGTCAACTAACAACCTTTTCGTCTCTTACATTACAGCAATCTTTATGACAATCAAATCTCATGCGTCATGCCTGGCTCCTTTGAACATCTCAATTCGCTGACGTCTTTGTAAGTACCCCCAAGAAGCCAAAAGGCCAGATGCAGATGCTTCTGCTGCCCCTGCATAGCAATTAAAAACTGTGCCAAGTGGTAAACACTCTCAGGGGCGTATCCAGTGAGGGATGTGGGGGGCCTAAGAACCCACGAAAGAAAGTGAACACCTCACAGCTAAGCCTTTTGTTTTTCATTATGATACATTTATACGTATAAAACTACACTAAATATTTTTGGTTTGCTTAGAAAAAGCGTTGACTCGGTAATGATTCAACACTAAAAACACTTGTACAAAAAGTTGGTTCCTGGTGATTGTGGAATTTTCACTTGAACTAGATCCTTATGATGATGGTGCGACTGCAAGGCGGACTAACCCTTATTCTGAAGTCTTGACAAAATATCGAACAAAATTTTAATCAAATGAATATAGGACTTAAAGAAGAAATATGGTGAATCAAGAACTAACATTTTGAATTTATAAGTGATTCAGTACTTGATCTTACCTATGAATTTGGAACTGGCATACACCCCAAGACAAGCATATGTGCTAAGATAAAGTAAAGGAGTCAGGGAATCGTATATCTATTTTTTATGTTCAGAGATTAGCATGGCATTATAATGAGGGTCTAAGAAATTGCCATTTATAAGGACTGGTTCGGTTCAGTGGTTCGAGCTGTTTTTAAACCTCCGGTTCGGTTCATTACATGAATGGTTTTTAGTGCTAAATAAATCGCGGTTTCTGTTCGGTGCAGTAGTTTACTCGTAATTTTTTATATATTCAGTAGATCTTCTATATAGCGAAGCTCAAGGGGACAAAATAAACTTCTTTATGTAGAATTGTTTGAATATTGAACGAAATTTCAGTGTTCTGGAAATTGATTCTCATAAGGAAAACTTCGTTAATAGAGAAGTTCGGCTGTCTTAGAAGGCAGTTTTCCGTTTTCGAATTTCTTAATATTACGATTTCTGAAGTGAAAATTCGACTTTTCGCACACTTTCAAAATTGAATTCCTAGAAAAAATTAAATAACTAAGATACTTATATAAGTGCTTACAATCGCCAAGTATGATAGATAATTGTGGAACTCGTCACATAGAGGAAATGGGATACTCAGGAATGTAGCCTAACGAAAGGTATATTAAGAGGTCTTTGAACAATTGCTGGAGATGTACTGTATCATATGCGTTAAAATGGTGACAAGTCATCCTAAGAAGCTACGTCAATTCGGTATCGCTAAGGATTTTTGGGTGGCATCCCTTTTAGCGATTCTTAATTTAACCCAAATTCGGATGAAAATGATTTAGGAAGTCGATAAAACTACCAAAATTTTCAAGTATCATTGTCTAAAGCAGAGGCCGGCACGTTCCTATGTTCTGTGCATACGAAATATCTCACACACAGTATAAGCTCGCTGCGCTGCGTGTTCGACTCTTGTTTTGCTGCGCCGCGACGCAGTCGTTGCCACTGAAACTGAGAGCAATTCCCAGCCAACCAGTGGGAAACGCAAGTTGCTTTATTAGGACTCCCAGTACGGTGCACTAAGCCTCCTAGGGAGGCTGCGAAAAAGGCCTTTTCAATACATATGAGAAAAGTAGTGCCTAAAGGAATCCTTAAATGACTGATTTCGGCGTCCCCGAAAGCCCGTCCAAACTTAATTTTCAATCCAGCTTCGGAGCGCTCCGAAAACGCTTGTTGGAGGTGCTGCTTTGAGAGTACCTTTTTACTCCTGCTTCAGAGCGCTCCGGAATCTCTGCTCGAGGAGCTGCTTTGGGAGTCCCTTTTTACTCCTGCTTCGGAGCGCTCCGCATATGGTTTGCTGGGTTATTTCGCACACACACCAATGCAAAAATATGAATAAATTTTTTCATACCTCTGGTCTAAAGGTAAAAATTTTAGGTCTTAAAGCTCTTCAGTGGACTGACCCAAACTGAACCGTTTTATTAACTGGTTGTTGGTTCTGTTCAGGATTTTAGAAAAGACGTCGGTTCGGTTTGTGGTTCGGCTTATCATCGGAAATAGCGGTTTGGTTACGGTTTGGATCGGTTCGGTTGAAAACCGGTTTGCAGCCCTGATTTCTTTGGACATAAGAAATGCTAAAACGGAATCTTTTATTTTTGTAAGGGTATAAAATAGCTCGTGGTTGCAAACAATAAGGCCAAAATTGTGCTTTTGGTTTTTAAGTGAAGTGTCCCAATGGCCCGTTCGTTTTTAACAGCGCCGGCCATTTTTAAGAGTTCCAAATCTAGGTGGTCAATGTATCTAGTTGTTGCACTCAGAACCGAAACGGTATCGGTTCTGTTTCTGAGTTCTAATCGGTTTTTTTCGGTATTTGATTCCGATTCTGGATCCAAATTTTTTCCTTTGCAACATTTGTATTTCCTAACAATTTTGTCGTTACCATTGACAAAAGGTCATTTTGTTGAAATTCACAAAAAAACAAACAGCTTAATGGTTTATTTTGCTCAACTTTCAATCAAATATTTTGGAACTTCTTGTCCTTAGAGCAACTCCGCACTTAGAATGCGTTAGCATTAAAATAGGCTATAATCGGTCAAAATAGGCTATAATATACCTGGCTATCTTTTATTGGGTTACTTAGCCAGTTCGGTTGGCTCGCCGTACCGTTTCAAAAGCCTTCCGGTCCTATCATCAGTAAAGTTTTTGATTAAGACTAAGTGCTCATGCTAATGTTGAGCATGAGCTTTGTAACTGCGTAAGATCTACCTAGATTTGCAAAAACAGGAACCTGAGAAGCGGTCCTAAAAGGCTGTTTCTAAACTAAACTGGGCGAACCTACTGACCAATCTATTTGAAATATAAGGACACGACCTTACTGATTTCTTATAGATCATCAACGCACAGTCTAAGCCGTAAAGAAAAGAGTAAGACAAAAGTTAGAATGAAATTTTCGGAAATCCATCCATTGATTTTATATTTTTAAAGTAAATAAAGAATCTCAAGATCAAATCTTTTGACCAAAGCTACTTCAAAAAAAAATGTTCAAGTGAATAGATATTTCACGAGCCCGGTTACATAAATAATTTTTGGAAAATCTCAAAAAAAAATACCCCCTTATAGAATCCACAAACTACGCTTCTGTAACACTTGAATAGATAAATGATTTAGCTTAAGTATTAATTGCCTGGCTCCCCATCTCTCTTTCTGCAGCACATAAAATGAGGTTAATGGTTTTGATTGTTCTCTAGTTGAACTTCGTCTGCATCATCTTCCAAATCAGTTTTTCAGTTGGATGGGATGCCATCACAAAAAAGACGAGCACTAAGTATTGTACACATACTCGTATATACATATAATTCAATTGAAGTTCAATTTATGGCAGTGCTTGCCTGCTGTGGCGATAACAGATCCCAACTTGCGGCTGCTCCTCTGGCTCAGTGTCTGTGTGTTTGCTCCACTTCTGCTTTGTGCTGGTAAATCATCCCCCAATGGTGTATACACACACACACACACCGACTCTGCCTGGTGCCTGCCTTCCTTCGATGATTTAATTAATTAAAATTGAGTTCAATCAAGAGCGCAAAACCATAGTGTGCTGTGCTCCATGTGAGGTGTTGTGGTCTGCTGCTCTTCTAAAATTATTGTAAAATTCATTTAAGTAGCTAATAAATAGCTTCAATGAAATTCATTAAGTGCCTGGCCCTACCACATGACACCCCCAAGCAGTTGAAGTAAAGGTGTGGATGAGGAGGTGGCCACACAAAGTGTTAGTTAGGAGCCTGCGGCCTCACACACACACACACACACACACAATGGAGCACGTTGATGGCATGACAAAGCAGCATTGCTTATTAAATTAGTCTGGACTCTCTACTGGGTTGTGACTTTGGAATTGCCAATGTAATTTGTGCGCCATTGTTTCACTTGCTCGAGCATAATTAAAGAGCCTGGCCAAAGAGTGAAACATATGCCACAATGGAAGTAATTAATTTATGAAACAATAGTTTTTGTTCCAATCTCTGATCAATCTATCTCCTCTGCCCTCAGCTAATTGAATTATAAAACCCTTTTGGTTATTCATTTGCAGAAATCTCGCCTCGAATCCCTTCAATTGCAATTGTCATTTGGCTTGGTTCGCCGAATGGTTGCGTAAAAAATCCCTCAATGGTGGAGCAGCACGTTGTGCAGCTCCGGCCAAGGTACGTGATGTGCAAATCAAGGATCTGCCGCACAACGAATTCAAATGCAGCAACGAGAACAGCGAGGGATGCCTAGGCGATGGCTATTGTCCGCCATCGTGCACGTGCACAGGCACTGTGGTCCGATGCTCACGCAATCAATTGAAGGAAATACCGCGCGGCATTCCAGCCGAAACATCCGAATTGTATCTGGAGTCGAATGAGATTGAGCAGATTCATTATGAGCGCATCCGGCACTTGCGTAGCCTGACCAGACTGTAAGTAACCAGCACCAGCACTTCTAGCGGATATAAAAAGTAACATTTTCCTTCTGTTTTTTGTATATTGCAGCGATCTCAGCAACAATCAGATCACCATACTCTCCAATTACACCTTTGCCAATCTGACCAAACTATCCACGCTGTAAGTACAAGCATACCCATGCACCTAAACTGCGGGGGGGCTGGAGGAGCAGACCTAATGGCTTTTTAATTGCTCGACCGCAAAAACGTTACACAAATCGAAGGCTCAAGAGGGCTTGACACAATTTTGCTGCAATTGCAACGTTTGTCGACCTGGGCTTGGGCTTGGGTTGGGGATTTTTTTGGCAAAAGGCACAGGCACGAATCTCATACCGAGACGTTAAGACCAAGTCGTGACTCGTGCTTAAGCATTAGTCGTCAAAAGGCCTCATCGGCGCTTGTCTCAGGCACAGTGGGACACAAGTGGAAGTTTTGATTTGAAATTTGGATATTTTATTCCTTTCGTTTGTATAAAGTTGTAGTAAACTTTTCATCGAAATTTTGTCAATAGATAAAAGGAAACTTGACTCGAATCTTTTAAATGAAGTCGAAACTTCAAAAATGATAGGAATAAATCTATAGAAATGATTAAAACTTCAATTTTATCCTAGCATTTTGGAACAGCTTTCACTCATTCATCCTGTTCTAAGGCTACTAAAGCATCTTTGAAATTCCAGCAGCGACTCTCTTTCTACAGACTCTTAATTCCTGGCCTAGTGTCGAATATTCAACGAACCGTCGAAGAATTTTTTAATTTTAATGAAGGTTGTTTATTTTCCTGCCTTCCTGCGTAAAATTCCTGTCAGGAATTCGCTATTTATTTTGAGTATGTGGAACCCAAGTAAAATATTTTGGCCTAATCATCCTAAAATCTACAAGGTTACACTGATTTCGTTAGGTAGCGTTAAGCGAACTGCGGTCTACCATTGAAGATTTAATTTCAGTACGATGTGTCTAGGGTCTTATTATTCATTAAGCGGTCGGCTGAGCTGATTCCGACGTACATACATCTGTGCAGCCAGCACAGAAAGATATCCAAGTGCATAGTTACATTAATAGCTGAGGAAGGAGATACTATCTGCGAGATTCATAGATAGACAAACGGACGATGACATCAGCCACATTGGTCTCACAATGTTCGTTCTAAATATTGGGCCGATGGCTACGCAAGAAACTGCTGGGTGGCTCGTAAAGAGCTTGTGGGACACCAAAAAAGTTAGACTCCACGGTTGGTAGCCAATTAAATAAAGTTTGTTATATTTGAGTACAAGATTAGAACATGAGCTCAGCAGCTGGGTCAGTACTTTGGCTAAATGAATCTATTACAAATGCCCGTTTGCGCAAATTTAGCGAATTTTCGACAATTGACTGTTGGGATGTTGCATTCCCTAATATTTGATTCAGTTTATGAAATGATTTTACCCCTTATTTTTAGAACAAACGATAGAAAGTATAAAAGTATAAATAGTTCCTTTAGTTTTTAGTCAATCTAAAATATTTTATATTTGAAATGCTGATTAAGGAAATTGCAAATTATGATGTCTTAACAAAAAACCGAGGGATCTTCGCCTAATATCGTCTGCAGCATACTGTGATATGTCGCTTTTGCTGAATCATGAAAATAAACCTGTAAAATAATATACCGACATATTCGCATCTCACTCGGAGACTATAAAAGATAACAATATGAAAATTTTTCACAATATAGAGCACGATATAGTAAATATTTATGCACCATTAACTGAAAAATCGTGTTTTTTGAGGTATGACTGTGTTGAAGTAATAAGTGAGCGATATGTGATTCGCATGTATCGATAGATCGACAAATCGAAAAGTGCTACGAAAAAATGCAAAAATTGTTCTTATTGTAACGTCTGTTGTAGATGAGAGCGACTTTCGCATGTTTTGTGGGAATATGAAAATGAAAGTTTAGAAAAAGAGTTAGAAAGATGAAAGATAGAGAAGTGGGTTATAGTGTTGGGTAAATGTTGTTCGTTTCACTGAACATGTTCACTTGTTCTCACTCAAGTTGTTCACTTGTTCTTGTTCAGTTGTTTAGTTGTTCTTGTTCAGTTGTTCAGCTGTTCTTGTGCAGTTGTTCTTGTACAGTTGTGCACTTATTCAGTTGTTCTTGTTCAGCTGTTCAGTGTTGGTTTGAATTGTGAACCGTTTCGTTGAATCTGTGCTGTTCCAATTGTTCACCAGTTCTGCACCTAGGCATTGTGACAATTAGCGATCATTCAAACTAATTTTAATCCTTAATTGCTGGTCACACTGCGGAATTTTGTCTATTTGTAAGCCCTCTCTAAAATGGTTGCCATGCCAGCATGTTGCTGGCGGACAATAAACAGCTGAAGAGTTAAAAAATTGAGTGAACAAGTCACTGAACAACTCTGACTGAACAACTCACAGAACAAGAGAAGTGAACAACTCTGGCTGAACAACTCACAGCACAAGAGTGAGTGGACAAGAACAAATGAACAACTCTGAGTGAACAAGAACAACTCACAGAACAGAACTCACTGAACAAATGAACAACTGAACAAGAACAACTGAACAACTCTAGTGAAGAACATGTTCACTTGCTCAATTTACAACTCAATTTTGTTCACTCACTCAAGAACAACCCAACACTAGTGGGTTTACAGCATGATATAATTACTAGCGCAACAAGAAGTGCCTTTCGCATGCGCGAGCTTTCATCGAACCCCACAGACTGAAAAGAGTCGATTTTTTTTACATTTTTGACTGAATTCGATAGAAGTTGCAGGCACTAGGAAATCGAAAGCGTCCATGACAGCTCGATATAGCGGACTACTATTTTGAATGATCGAACGAAAGGCTGACTGAGAATATCGAAGCTACGCAGTGCGCTACCTTGCACTAATTGTATTATCGGTTAGCAGTGTGCTATAGAGCTCGGGTTTCCCAGTCCTAGTTTATTTTTGTTTAGCTATTCATATTTTAAACAACCAACATGTATGCTTATCATGTCTCGTGTGTCGAACAGTGTGAAGGCAGACCAAGATGTTTCATTGTGGTACATGTTGGGGAAAGTGTATCAAAATAATAGCGAAAAATGTGGAAACACCAATTGTCACTCTATCCTCAAAAGAATTTAAAACTGAGCAACTGGCGATAAATTCGAAATAAAAATGTGAGATAAATAGACTTGCTCTCATTTTCATGTCCGTTTTGCTATTTTAAGGCTAGTTATGGTCCAAAAACAAGTTTTAAATTACGTCTCGTTCGTAAATACGTCTTAACGTCGTTAACGTCTTAAATCGAGGTTAAATATGTAAAGCTTCTAATAGAGCTTAGGTAAATTTTCGACAATGGGTTTAGAAATGATTCTTAAATTGCCATTTATGATATTACTTAGATTTTGATGTCATATAATGAAGGAAAGATGACTCGGTTTGAAAACTGTTTCTGCTAGTTTTAGGGTGC
This sequence comes from Lordiphosa collinella, assembly GCA_018904265.1. Taxonomy (NCBI): domain Eukaryota; kingdom Metazoa; phylum Arthropoda; class Insecta; order Diptera; family Drosophilidae; genus Lordiphosa; species Lordiphosa collinella. Next base: position 222,898 of record JAEIFV010000242.1, read on the forward strand.
ATTTACAAACACTGGCAGTGTGCCATGTTTGAAGGTGTCAGTTGGTACCATACATTCTACTCAGTGTAAACAGAATGCCAACGACTGAGATAAAAAAAGTGTGGCAACCCGCCAGTGTTAATGAAAGCAGCAACCTTACCCTCTTAGGTTTTAAGAAACGCTCGTAAGCAATTCTGCCTTGGTTCGTCTATTTAGTTCTATGGTATTTGTTGTCTGAAATTGACTGACTTAAAAATACTTACTCTTAATTATTATTAGTTTTTGGCCCTCTCCACTCCACTGTTCTGGCTGATGTGCGCTATCCACAATCAAAGTTGTGCCGTTTTTTGTTTCCTTCTGTCTGTCTGTAAAACGTTTTGCAATTACTTTCATTTCTTCATCAATTGGTTGGTTGGTACACATTGTACAAGTATAAGGGGAGAGGACCACGAGTGCTATATGTGTGTGCAATTTGTAAACGTTTCTCTTTGCCTCCTCTTTTTTTTTTTTGTGTAGCATCATTTCCTACAACAAACTGCAGTGTCTGCAGCCTCATGCGTTGTCTGGACTAAATAACCTGCGCGTGCTCTCGCTGCACGGCAATCGCATATCAATGCTGCCGGAGGGCTCCTTTGAGGATCTCAAGACGTTGACACACATGTAAGTTTTCGGGGTTATTGACTCATCACTCACTAAATCATATTGTCTGTTTACCCCAGAGCCCTGGGCAGTAATCCCTTGTATTGTGATTGCTCGCTGAAATGGTTTTCGGATTGGATCAAGCTGGACTATGTGGAACCGGGTATAGCCAGATGTGCCGAACCGGAACAGATGAAGGATAAATTAATTTTGTCGACTCCTTCATCGAATTTCGTGTGCCGAGGACGAGTAAGGAATGAGATCTTGGCCAAGTGCAATGCCTGCTATGAGCAACCCTGCCAGAACAAGGCTCAATGTGTGGCCTTGCCACAGAGGGAATATCAGTGCCTGTGCCAGCCTGGTTATCATGGCAAGCATTGTGAGTTTATGATCGATGCCTGCTATGGTAATCCTTGCCGCAACAATGCCACCTGTACGGTCTTGGAAGAGGGACGTTTCAGTTGCCAGTGCGCGCCGGGATATACAGGAGCCCGGTGTGAGACCAATATAGATGATTGCCTGGGCGAGACTAAGTGCCAGAATAATGCCACCTGCATTGATGGCGTCGAGTCGTATACCTGTGAGTGTCAGCCCGGTTTCAGCGGTGAATTTTGCGACACGAAAATTCAATTCTGCAGTGCAGAATTCAATCCTTGCGCCAATGGAGCCAAATGTGTAGACCATTTCACGCACTACAGCTGCGATTGCTCGGCTGGCTTCCATGGCATGAACTGCACGGATAATATAGATGACTGCCAGAATCATATGTGCCAGAACGGTGGCACCTGCATCGATGGCATCAATGATTATGTGTGCAAGTGCCCGGATGACTTTACGGGCAAGTACTGTGAGGGTCACAATATGATCTCTATGATGTATCCACAGACCTCACCCTGTCAGAACCATGAATGCAAGCATGGTGTATGTTTCCAGCCCAATCCTACAGCTGGCTCGGATTACCTGTGCAAATGTCATCCCGGCTATACGGGCAAATGGTGTGAATATCTCACCAGCATTAGTTTTGTGCACAACAATTCCTTTGTGGAGTTGGAGCCTCTGCGCACGCGACCGGAGGCCAATGTCACCATTGTCTTTAGCAGTGCCGAACAGAATGGCATCTTGATGTATGATGGACAGGATGCTCATTTGGCTGTGGAACTGTTCAATGGACGCATACGTGTTAGCTATGATGTGGGCAACTATCCAGTGTCCACCATGTATAGCTTCGAAATGGTGGCCGATGGCAAATATCATTCGGTAGAGCTGCTGGCCATCAAGAAGAACTTCACCTTGAGAGTGGATCGGGGACTGGCTCGGTCTATCATTAATGAGGGTTCGAATGACTATCTCAAGTTAACCACTCCCATGTTTCTGGGTGGCCTGCCCACCGATCCAGCTCAACAGGCGTATAAAAACTGGCAAATTCGGAATTTGACCAGCTTCAAGGGCTGCATGAAGGAGGTATGGATCAATCACAAACTGGTGGACTTTGGCAATGCACAGCGTCAGCAAAAAATCACACCAGGTTGTGCACTACTAGAGGGTGAGGCGGCCGAGGAGGAACCTGATGATGAGCAGGATTTCATGGACGAAACGCCGCACATCAAGGAGGTGAGTGAAAAATTACGGCTGAGTGTACTTAAAGGGTTCTAATGCGTTTTCCATTTAAATAGGAACCCCTGGATCCTTGCCTGGAGAACAAATGCCGTCGCGGCAGTCGCTGTGTACCAAATGCAAATGCCAGAGATGGCTATCAATGCAAGTGCAAACACGGCCAGAAGGGCCGTTACTGCGATCAAGGTGAGGGCAGTACAGAGCCCCCAACAATCACTGGTACATATCACATATATGCTTCTCACATTTCACCTTATCAAGCGAGCGGTGGGAAGTGGAATCTTTTATCTAGGGAATACGTTAAATAACTATGCAATCGAAGATATCAAAACAAAAAAGAAAGCTGCGGCTTTTTGTTATTTCTATTTTTAGGAACTCCTATGAAAATCCTATTGGAATTAGGCAGCAGGTTAGATTTAGAAGAACACGATTTTTCTAATATATTTTGCCAGGATTTTCGCAAGAATTAGAACTGAAGATTTCTTTATCGTTACCTGTTAGAATATCTATGAAACACGACATTTATATGGTGTTGTCCAATCATTGGACTCCAATGTACTTACTAGAAATGGTCGAGTATCAATTATCCACACGATACGAGAGTCTCGTAACGAAACGAACCCGAAGAGTACATTTTCAAAAGTGTTGTTATTGACGGACCCTTTGAGCAAAGAGTCGGAGATGAACCGTTCACAACGTTTCTTGTATAAATCGGCCTGTGCTCAGCGAACAACCAATTGTTTTGTTTCCGTTTTGCTCTGCTCATTCGTTGACCGTTTTGTCGCGAGCGAAGAAAATAAAAGTCTTTTTCGTTTGTATGCGTGTATGTGCGAGTGAGACGTCTGTTTGGGCTTGTGAGTCACACAAGCCACACACAAACATAGACAAAAACAAGTTAAGAAAAACAAATTACCGTTTACGCTGAGCCGTCAATTTTTTTGCTCATCTGCTGACTCTAAATGTGCGAGCGCTCAGGCGGATCGCTCTCTATAAGTTATTATTGAATGAGGATAACAAGAAGAGCTCAACTGAAAACAATCAACTGAAAACAAAAACGAAGAGACCGCAAACGGCAAAACGGTCAACTGTTTTGCGAGCTCGGGTAATTATATAGATTATCAGAAACTAATTCTTAAAGTCTGCAAATTCTGAGCTAGATCGATTAAATTCAGGGATTAATACTGAAACGAATTTCGGTTCCGGTACCGTTTCTGGTTCGTCCCGAAATGAATGTTTCGGTTAAAGGTTCTATTTTGGTGTTCAATTTATATCGGTTTTCTGTTTCGATACGGTACCCGGTTTTTTTAATTCGGTACACCGGTAAAAACAAAACATTTTTTAAATATTGCAAAAATTAAATTTTGAAATTAGCTCAAATCATTTTATTCATTAGTAATATAACAAAACAATAATGCACATAAAAGTTTGAGTTGTTTGTCATTTAAAGTAAAATTATAGACGCTATTTCTTATTCGTATTATTTTACATAGTTAACATAAGATCTTAAGAATTCATTATAGGTAGGTAAATAAGTAATCAAACACTGCAACCAAAATAAATGTCTGTCCTGCGACAGTATTGTTTTAACCGAAAACAATTCTGCCGGCTGCTTTCCCTTCAGCAACAATTAATTATTCGGCGATTTGAACAGCTGTGTGTCACTCTCACCCATTTCCCATAAGAGTAAAATTGATGCTAGAAATTGTCGGTAGATAACTGATCATAGCATCACGAGCCATTTAGCGATAGTCTAACGCATCCATTAAACTGTCATCTCGAGCATCATTGGTGCAAAAATCAATGTACGTACCAGAGAGCTGCAACAAGCCATTGATGTTTGATCACACTCGTCCGTTTACTTGGCTTGGTTAGGCTCTTCGCCTTGGTTCAACAAACTCGAAATGATCGCAAGCACATTGAGTCAGAACGAGTAAGCTGTTTGCTACGTACGAGTAAGTGAACAAGCTGTTCATAACACGAGTCAAATTAAGCCTTTTGCCAGCGATGGCAAGTCCTTTCGACACTCTACTCTTCTTTACTCGAACGCGCAACAGAATTTACTCGTACGTACTCTGCTGGTTGATGGCGATCTTCGACGAGCCTCTTATGCAATTGTTGTTGTCTTTTGAAAACTTCAAACAACATGCCACAAGAAGGAAAGAGAAAGCGTATGCAAAATACAAATGAAAAAAATCATTTGCTCACACAAATTGTTGTTTTTTGTGTGCTTAAGTCGATTGTGTACAAGCGTTGATCGTAACAACTCGCAGCAGATCTTTGACTTCGGCAACAAGTACTCTCGGTGATTCGCGGCCGAAGCTAGGAGTAATCGCGAGTATTTGTACCGAACAAACTTTACTCATGACGGCTCGCATCAGAACTTCGATTTTGTAACAAGGGGCTTTGCGTCGACTCGCGGCCGAAGCGCTGAGTCAACTTAAGTATCAGTAATGGCGGTACTCGAGTCTGACAAGCCTTGAGCGCTGAGCGATTGTACTCGTGGCGGCTCGTTGCAGTTCTCTGGTACGTACGTTAAGCGCCCTTAACAAACTGCGGACGTTTTGCGCAAGTCTTATTTTACAGAGAGGTGCTTGAATTTTACGCCTTCTAAGAAAGGTTAGGTTAAAAGTCGCCCTCCCACATAGGCCTCTTTGGGCCCATTGCGATGCCATATGTCTTCCCTGTTAACCTTTTTTGTTAATAAGGGGGGTTCTCGTTACTGGACCATTGTGTGGACAGAATGAACTGAGCTGCGATCTCTAGTTCGGAGAGGTTGAGTAGTCTCCGAGAGGTTGAGTAGGAGAGGTTGACGAAGAGTTTCCTCTTCTTCGTACCTGCAGCTTCTGCAAAAATCATGGTGAGTGACGCCCTGGCGTGTCTGCCGACAAGACCCGTTAAGGTTCCCACTAGAAGGGATATGTGTTCCCTTCTGAGGCGTAAAAGCATGGTGGTAAACCTAAAGCTTTAGTGTTGGCTACGTGAGCCTCGCTACCGCACAGAAGGAAAGGTTTTTCCATCTATCCGCAGCGAGACGACGTGTTTCAGCTTTTGGGTGGAGCTTAAAGGTTGCCATAGGAATCCCTATCGTGCTCCTCTCTGAAAGAATGGTGGTACCTATTCTGACTAGTTTGTCCGCAGACTCGTTTCGCTCTATGTTGCGGTGTCCAGACACCCATATAAGGTGTATACTGAAGTCTCGTGCGATCTCATTTAGAGATGAGCGGCCTTCTAAGAAAAGTGGTAAGAAAATCTGACATCGTGTAAAGGATATCCTATGTATGATTTCTTCTTTGCCTTACAAACATCTGACCAAAAATTTTATGCGTTCTGCCAATGTTGAATAAAAAAAACCGAAACCGTACCGGGACTAACGTTTCGGTTTCGTTCCGGTTGTATAGGTTCTAATAATAACGGTAAACGGTATTCGAGGTATCGGTTCCGGTACGTGATTTGAAACGGTTTATTTCGATTAACGGTTCCGGTAACGGTATTAATTGCTAATTGAAACTCATTTAGTTTATCTAGTTATATTGTTCAGCCAGAATTTAATTTCTTAGGTCGTGTGAATCTTACAGTATTTAGTTAGCTAAGGTCCTATTGAGAATTTTCAAGACTTATCCTGAAACTAACTTCGAATTATCCTGAAAGTATTGCCCACCGGATCGACTGAACGAAATGAATTTAGAACCGACTCTGTTTGAATTGCCCTTAATTTACTCAGAATCAGAAAAGTGGAAGTACACATCCTATCCGCTCGCTTGAATATCCTTTAAATATAATTTCATTTGCTTGCTCACTTACATCCCCACCACACACACCAACTCAACTCCATTCCACCAACACACACACACACTAATCAAAAGGGGGCTGGGGGCGCGGTGTACTACAAATTGAATTAGTTGACTAATTGCCGCGTGGATTTTCACTTTTTCTATCCTTTCTAGCGGCCTCTACGTGTCGCAAGGAGCAGGTGCGTGAGTATTATACAGAGAACGATTGCCGCTCTCGGCAGCCGCTGAAATATGCCAAATGTGTGGGAGGCTGTGGCAATCAGTGCTGTGCGGCCAAGATAGTGCGTAGGCGCAAGGTGAGTGCATCCCATATAGAGTCCCATAACGAGTCCTAACCCATTCTTTCAATCCCTTTGCAGGTGCGCATGGTGTGCAGCAACAATCGCAAGTACATCAAAAACTTGGATATTGTGCGCAAATGTGGATGCAGCAAGAAATGCTACTGACTGAAAGATGCGACTACCCAATTATTGCTCCAGCCGAGCAATAGCAGCTTAGATGTTAGTTTAGGAACAGGTTTAAATTTAACTTATAGTAGTAGTAGTACTAGTAATGATAGTCTTAGGATTAGGGAGGAGGAGAAGGAGGAGGAGGAGGGCTTGGAAGTTGAAGACTATCCCATGGAACAGACTTATGAGGATGATCCAGAGGAGGATGATGACGATGATGGATTAGATGATGATGATGAGGTGGAGGAGGAGAAGGAGGATGATGAAGAACCCGAGCAATTGCCCGATCCTAAGAGCTTAGTTGGTGCCCCCGAGGAAGAGGAAGATATGGGCTATGATGAGGATGACGAGAGAATTGCTTTGGAACGTCCTCGCCTGGCCAGGCCGCGGCCAGATGAGGAGCATTTTGTCAATGAGGAGGGAAGTGGCTTTGGCGGCTTTAAGGCACGCTTCCGTCCCAGCTCTGGCTTCCGGCAAAGCCAGCTGGAAAACATTCGCAAGAAGCTACTAACCGAGAGTCAATCCGCACCAGCTGTGGCCGTGCCGAGCACTGCGATTGATCTGCGCGAGAGCAGCGGCCATTTTGCTAACGATGATGAGGATGGCGAGGATGAGAACGATGACGGTGTCGATGACGACGAGAGCAACGCTGGCTTCTTCGCTGGCTCCAGCTCCAGCGCCCAGCGGAAAAGTGGCAACCACTATTACCGCAAGGGTGGAAACGATGCCATCAAAATCATCTCCACGCCCCTGGGCAAGGTCAGTATTGTCTATCAGCAAACTGATAAGCAGCCGGAGTTGGAGCAGCAGAAGCCGGCGTTGACCGATTTCGATGCCCTGTCACCGGATCCGGAGAGCAGTCATCGTTTTCCATCGCCACATCCAAAGATTACGCCTGTTCTGACACCAGATGGCAAGGTGGCGCTGCTTTATCGCGGTGATTCGGAGAGCTCCAAGTACGAACCAATCAGGAATATGACGCACAAGTTTGCGGGCAAGCAAAAGCCAGAGCCAGAGAAATCCTCACCACCAGATGCTGGTAATGTTGGTGGTGAGGATTCATCTGCTGCGGACGATTCGGTTTATTCGGATAGTGACGATACCGAAGAGAAGGGAGGCGAGGATAAGGCCGGAGGAGTAACGACGCCCAAGCCTGTACAACCCGCGATTCTGGAGCCTCCCGAAAATCTACCACCCGGTGGCTCTTTCATCATACGTCCCACCTCCGATTCCCTGTTGCCCATGATTAATCGTCCTCTGTCCGAGGTTTTGGGCATTAAGAAGAATCAATTTCAGGAAACACGAGTGCGCGATCACCTGCCTACTATGGCGCCCGATACCACTCCTCGCTCTGCCGTCAATCACTTCCTGACCAAAGTCAATCTGGCCGAATATCCCACCTCCAGTCGCACGCTCCAACAGCCAGCACTGTTACCCTCTAGCCGGGACTTCGACTTTAGTCGAGATAATACCATGCTGGACGAACGTTCTCGGGTGCGTGAGCTGGAGCAGCAGAGGGAACGTGAGCGGGAGCACAATGAGGCCACCAGTAAGGGCACAGAAGCCCATACCATAGCCAATGAGCAGCTCTTGTCCAAGACCGAGGTGATCAATTTGGCCATCATACCGCAATTCGATGAGGATCTGGAGAGACTGCAGCGTTTGCATGAGGGTACGGGAGGTAGACGTCATCATCGCGCCCGACATCGTCACAAACAAACCGAGGAAGAACTATCGGGTATACACTGTATAATGCAGATTATGATGGGCATAGCGGCGGTATCCACTGTCTTTGGCATGCTGGGTACCTTCTTCAAGCAACGCATCTTGGATCAGTTGCGCATATTGCACTGGTAGTACAACAAAGGGTGTTCGATAGCTACAAATCGAATGCCCCTTCCACAATTCCCTCAAACCAACGCTTCATCTTCATCATCGTTGTCATCTCATCAAGATTTACTCTATCGAATCGTATTACTACTACTACTGCTCCAGAGCATATATATCCATATATACTCACTCGTACCGTATGCCATATACATATATATATATCCTACATATATACTCTCACTATATATATATATATCTGATATGCCATATAATCCCTCAAGGAGCAGCGGCATTTAGTTGCTTTCTCTGCCCATTTTCCGCTTTCCTTTTATATATAATATATATAAATATCAAATCTTCAAGGGTTCAGAGGCCCGAAATTGATTAGAGATAATTGAAAACATTCAAGGTTCTGTTTAGAAACCAACCCTACATTTTATCCATTACCCCAAGAAGACTGATTGTTTGTTTAGCCATAACTGTATTGAAATAACCTGTAGTTCTACAGAGCTAGTGCCAAGCCAACGATTTGTCTCCCCACCATTAGACTATGCATTTAACCTGAGAACTTAACGCCAGGTAACTAGCCACGAGGGCTATGGGCTACATCCCTAGATATACGAAATGACAATTTAAATATAGAAGGTGACGCATTGCGCAGTTTTTTATGCTTAGTCGGCCTGGGCTCACTTTATTGGGTTCCATGACCAGAAACTTTTAGATTTTTAACCTCCCGAACTGTACTTCGCCTTTGTAGAAGAAAGGTTCGGTTCAAACTATCAACTCTACATTATTTTTTAGAGCTTATAATTCGAATACCGTACTCAATATTTGAAACGGATTTGAAGGGAAAAAATTAAATTTATAGAAGAGAATCGGTGCAATATATGTTTTTAATCTTTAAGAATTCCGGGACACCCTTGATTTTAAATTAACATTTTTAATTACTTTACAAAATTCTCTATGGATATTAGGGTGACCCACCCCACTAGACAAGAGAAGTAGGAATTCTTTTAATTCATGATTCTTTATGAGTTCAATAGATGCAAGGCCCATTAGGTAGTAGGCCCTGCATGTTATAAATTTTTGACTGAAAAGCATCTAAAGGTACCCTGCAGTTCGCTGCACTAGTGCATGGGTGCTGAGTTCGGTACTTACTAGTAACCAGAATTACTTGCAGCCCAACACACCAGCAATGCATTTCAGTGCTTACTTTTTCCTAGGGGTAACCAATCGTCACCTCTTCGTAAGTAGTGGAGAAAGTACCAAAAACTGTAAACTCCGCTTACTTTGTTACGGACGCTGCTTTACCAAAAAGGTACTCCTCTTGGTACCCAACCGTAGGTACTTACTGCAGTACTTACTTGTAAAGCGATAAGGTAGCGATTGCCACTAGTATGTTGACTATGTGAGTAGTGCAAGTACCTATCGCCACCTCCCGTACTGCAGTGTAGCCATAAAGTCAGTACCAGCCCTTCCAAACCAGGGCTTTCTCAGCTTTTATTTCTTAATGAGCCGAACAAAGGGCAAACTAATCAAACAGATTCTTATTCCTTTCGTTTATTGAATACTTAATTTTTTATCGTTGCCTTAATTTCCGAAAAAACACAATTTAGGTTTGCATCTCTGTCAATTAGACGGGGAGTGGTCTGCTATTTTGACTGGTCCTCGCGCGTATCAAAGATATGCGCAATGATCGACCCAAACAAGATTATAAATAAAATCTCAACTCCTGAATCTTAGGGTTTTAACCTTAGTTGAACCGCGCTTTATTCCGTTAGAGCAGTCTTTATAGGATTTTTGGGTTTTTTATATTTCGCATCGAAACTCAGTTTATAGACAATTTTTGAAAGTTTAAAAATACAAAACTTCAAACCGCGCATTGTTAAATTAACAAATCTTTGATTAGGATAAAAGCAAATCCAAATTGGTGGCAACTAGAGATGGGCGCGTGAGCTGCTTTTCTAGGCAAAACGGAAATAATTTTAGAATCTTCAGGACGTCACGAGAGGTATTTCTACGGCGGTGTTCTAGAAATCTCTAGAGATTTTCGTATAAACGGTGTCATTTCGAACTGCAACTGCTTGCCTTTACATGTGAAGCGTCTCCAAAATGCCAGGCTACTAGATTAGATGACTAAAGTTGAGAGATTTGAAACTGACTACTCAGCACCAAGTACATTTCAAACGTATAGTTTTCCTTTCCTGTAATCTAGTAGGCGACATTATTCTTGACACTTTACCTATAAAGTGTTGACAGTTTAGTTCAAAATCCAATCGCTTATACGAAAATCTCTAGAGGTTTCTGGAACACACCCGATAATAACGATTTGTAAGCATTTTCGTGAAAATACCTACAGAAAATGTATTAATTAAGGTTTGATTCTAGACCCATGCCCAAATATAGCCGAAACTTTCTAAGAACATTTATGACTGTTTTAATGACCTTTCTACTGTTAACTTGCAGTTTTTACTGGCTCGAGGTCTTGTTATGCTTACAAAGGGTAATGACTGTCTTAGGCTGTCTTTTTGGTGTTTTGCGCGCAAGCTGCCTTTGGAATTCCAAAACAGTTTTGCCGTCGCTGGCATGGAGAGGCTGCTCTTTGGATAGACATTTCAGGCTCAAGATCGCTGATAAGTGGGAATTTGGTCCCACATGAAACGCGTCCGATCAACCCAGAAGCCTCCTTTGTTGTGGTTGTTGTAGCATAACATGACCTCGAGCCAGTAAAAACTGCAAGTTACTTTCTAAGAACAGTTAATGTGGTGGTCTTTAGCTCTGAGTGGATGAGTAATCTCATTTATAATTTATATCATTCTTTAAAACCAAGTGCAAAACCCTAGTTTGTTTTAAAAAACAGAGCTCGAAAAATATTGCAACGAAATTTTTTGTATGCTGTCTGCTCACCAAAATGACAGGTACAAAGTAAACAGAGTCGCTCACTCTCTGAACAGCAGAACACTTCCCAGCGGCGCAAATTGCCATTACTTAATCAATTACTCCTGCATTACTTTGCCTTCGTTATGAAGGAAATAATCCCTTACGTTCTGGTTTACTTTGCCATATGCATGGCCGCTTTGTAAACGGGCTGCGCACAACCTGCATTACTAGTAATAAAAGATGTATGCCAGAGCCGAACTGCCATTGGGTTCCCATTACAAATGCGTATTATTTTTAATAAATTGTAATGGAGAGTGTTTGCAGTCTGTTCACAATTCGACATACAATTTTGGAATCGTATACTCTGCCGTTAAGCAATTGTAATACGATTCAGTATACTAAAGAAAGAAAAGTATATGGGTGGTTAATGCACTTGTTAAACGATGCAATGAACTACTGTTAAAGGGTATATGTATGCTTTTCCAAGGTTTAAAATTACATGTTATTGTGTAAAATATTTTATTATTTTGTCATGAGTCCTTTGTGGGTCCCACATATTTGCGAATCAAATGAACATATTGGCGCTGGTTAAACCCATATGATTCAAATCTATCTGGAATTTAAAATTGTTAGTTTTCTATTATATGAATTAGGTGAGAAATAATATACATACCATGTAGGTCATCGTTTAAGCCAGGGGAAGGCACGCTGGTATCTACTGTGCATAGGAGAAACTTTTAAAGGCAGCGCTGTACCAAAATTCGGCAAGTCACTGCAACGCACTTCCACTTAAACATTTTTACTGAAATCAAGAGTAAGAGAAGAAATGCCAAAAACGAAATACAAGGCATCAGCTCGTGTGTGGCACAAGTCGTTGTTTCTGTTTGTTCCAGATTACTATCCCTTAAAACAGCGATCTTTCTCCATAACCCCCAGGGGCCGAGCGCATTCGGCTATTTACACGCACACGAGCCGACCGCATGCCGAAGTCGGGCATATGAGCGTAAGCAGAGCCAAGGTATACTTAAGAAGGTAGCCGAACACGGTCTCTCGGCCTCTTTGCCCGCCGCTTAAGTGTCAGTCTATGAACAACAGTCGTGAGCGAAGCATCTCCGCGGACGAATTTTTTGTGTTCTGCCTCTTAATTTTGATTGACAACAGCGCTCTCTCGCTCTCGCTCATTTCGACATTTATATAAGAGGCGGTGAGAGAGAAAGTGCGGCTACCTTGTTAAGTATACCTTGAGCAGAGCTCTTTTTGCCTTCATTCGCTGCCCAGCCGTCGTTGAGGACAGTTCGAAGCTGGCTCTTCTTGAACATCGCTGCCTTAAAACGAAAAGCAGCGGTTGTAGTGCATTACTTTTTCGACAGGCGTAATGCAGCGGCTGTACGCCGCTGGGTTATTTTTGCTTCTCTCGCGTTTTCTGTTTCAAGTTTTTCAATAAGAGAAACACACAAGGCTGTCTTACGATAACAACTAGAAGGGAATAATTTTGTTCGGCTGTTCGGCAGCTGACTCTATGCTCATAGAGTGCGTTAAAAAAGGTCAGAGGCGACCTTTTTTATGGTGTCCTAGGGTAAGGGTTAATTTTTTGGGACCACTTTTGGCGAGCTCTGCTTAAAAACAAACGAATCTTAAATTTAAGCTTTGTTACGAACGTTATTGTGGGATCACAGGTACAAATTCAAATCATCAACATTTTATCCAACTTTTAGTCTTCAAAATTTAGTCAGTTAAAGGCCTCTGCCCTAGCCCATATTTATTCTTATATATACCATACATATATATACTTACTAGTGCAAGCTACCCAGGCGATGTACATAATACTCTGATACCATAATGATGATGTAACGCAACTGTAGCCCCTGCCTAATCAAGAACCAAAAAAACACAAAAACAAAAAATCGAAATAAAAATTCCCTGATTTTTCTCTTCCTGATTTCTGATTTTCAGCCTCGACATAATCAAGCTTTAAGCAAATCATTGCATGTGTCACACCATCCTCTAAAAGAATCACAAGCATGTACCAACATTCCCGCCCCGCCCCCTCTCACTCAAGAGTGTATCCTCTTAAGGAAACAAAATTGGATAGTAGTAACCGTTTTTTGTAGATAGAAAACAGTTGTTTAAACCTTAAAAACAAAAAAAAATGTAAAAGTCTCGCACACTAAAACAAACACACACAACTTGTCGGGGTCGTTCTAAACGTCCCTTAACGTCTCAAAGAAACAAAACGAGTAAACGCGATAATAAAACGAAATTTCTGTTTAGACTAAGTTGCTCAACAAAACCAAGAAAATGCTAAAGTGGAAAAAGAAGACGTGTAACGAATTTTCAAACAAGAAGTGTTTTTCCTAGAATTAGCTTAAAACAAAAAATGATGTGTGCAAAAGCGTAACTAACATTTAACATAATATTAACTAACAAGACGAAGAAAGAACAAAAACCTAAACATAAATCGGATAAAACAATACAAAAACATCTAAGCTGGGTAGTCGCATGTAAATCTCTAACAATTAACTAACTTAAAATTACCAACCTAAGTTAGACCTAATACAAAAACCACAACAAACGAATTGCATTTAAAAGAAACTTATAAATATATACAGCAAATATATATATATATATATTAATTATTATTTATACTAATCCTAATCTATATATATATATAAATGTACGCTATATCTTTATGTATGTATAACTATAGCTCTAAGGTGCACTTTCGCCCGGAAGTGAACCTCCCCAATGTATATGTAAAATGTTTTTGACTATTTTTCACTATTTATATCCCATATATACGACGATATATATATGTATGTGTGTGTGTGTAATAGCCCCCCTTGGCATTGTCTCCAATTTCAATCGATTTGTGTATTATTGTTATTTTTGACTCACGCACTAATTTTACATATAAAATTGAACGAAATGTGTAATAGATGTTTGCATAAATGATCAGTTTTGTGTTTACTTTCTTTTATAAATTAAACACAACTTAACAAATTATATTTTTTTTGGTATAACAACAAAAACGAAAGGGGACAACACATTTATGGCTTTTATTTCTGTGTGTAATATTTATTTCGTAATAAAAACAAATGGCAAAAAATGTTCAAAAAAAATACGGATTGTTTTAATATTCCTACAAAACGTGGCTAAGTGGTTTTTAAACAGGAATGAAATTTATAAGGTTGATTCTAAACTGACGAAGATACAGAAGCAATAACAGGAGACAGCTGTGGAAAAGAATGCAGTCTGAGTATTTTTAAGGCGAGGAGGCTAAAAAAATATGAAAAACCCCCTACATAGTTGGCCAACAGGATGCATTTTTTAAGGCCAAACTTGAAATTTAGAGAGGACGCCCCTAAACGGACTTCTTTTGCAATATATGTAGATAATAAAATTTCAAACAAACAAAATTCAGTTTTAATGCACAGTGCTTCTCAACATCATTTAGGTTTGACTAAAATGACGTGATAATCTGTGAATGCAGTTTGATTAGTGCTTGATTATAGGTCATAACGAATTATGATATCTCGGAAAGCAGAGCAGCTACGATTTCACTGAAAACTGCTTTATGACCTATAATCAATTACTAATCAAACTGCATTCACAGATTTTTAAGTCATCTAAGTCAAATCTAAGTGAACATCCGATGGAGAACATAACAAAGAAAACTGCATTGCTAAATCCGTCAAGTTACCACAACGCCAAATGATCTGGAGTGCTTTTTGTACCATATTCGTGGCTCTTTGCACTTTCTAGAAGGAAATAGGATTGCAGCGAAATATGCCTCGAAAGCAATTTTTCAGGGCGATTCTGCGACTTTCCACCGAGCGAAATCAGTAAGTTCCATTTTTCGTTTCATTCTTTCCCACTAAAAATTTACAAACAAAACATTAATATGAGGTTTCGTTTTAATACAGCTTGATAAAGTGTTCCAAGACATAGGAATTTTACGCCTGGCTTAAGCTCAATTTACACGACCTGACCTAGCACAGTAGTGTTGGAAAATTTTCACAAAAAATATTAAAAAGGGGAAGTACCGACTATTAAAAGCTTAAGTTTGAAGTTTGGTGCCTTGACTTTTTTTTGGTCGATTTTAATAGAGAAAGTTTGTTATTGATTTGCAAACATGGACAAAGTTGGTCATCGTTATGTGATCCAATACTTTCATATAAAAGGTCTTAGTCCAACCAATATTAAAAAGGAGCTGGATTCTACCTTACGTAATTCTGCTCCATCGCTTACAACAATAAAATATTGGGTGGCTGAGTTTAAGCGAGGTCGTTTGAGCTGCGAAGATGAACATCGTAATGGGCGTCCAAATGAGGCGACCACTTCAGAAATGGTGGCCAAAATTAAAAAATGTGTATTGAGTGACCGGCGATTGAAAGTTCGTGAGTTAGCTGAATGTGTAGGCATTTCAAAAAGTGCTGTACATCGCATATTGACCGAAAAATTGGACATGAAAAAGTTATGCGCAAGATGGGTGCCGCGTTTGCTGTTCCATCATGACAATGCGCCGGTTTACACCTCTGCCGTTGCAATGGCTAAAATTAATGAATTAAAATTTGAATTGCTACCTCACGCCCCTTATTCGCCAGACTTAGCTCCCTCTGGTTATTTCTTATTTCCAAACTTGAAAAAATGGCTCGGAGGAAAAAGATTTGGCAACAATGAAGAGGTGGAGTCCGAGGTTAATGCCTATTTTGAAGAGCTTCACAGTTCTAATTATAAAAAAGGTATCAAAGCTATTGAACATCGCTGGGAAAAGTGTATCGACCTAAAAGGATCCTATGTTGAAAATAAAAAATGATAAATTTTTGTGTTTTAGTAGTAAGGTGGGCTATCGCCCTCGTATATAGGATTATTTATCGATCCGCCAAAACAATGTTAAAGATCGGATGAACGATAGTCTTGTTATGAGAAAAACAAACAATGCAATGGGTAGCACTGGCCGCAATGGCAGATGGGCAGAACTTCGCACACCTTAACACAAACTTTGACAGGTACAAAGTATATTATAGTCGGGCTTGACTGGATTTCTTTCTGGTTTTCACTTAACGTACATATGTCATACTTCTTGCGGCTAAGTCCATAAAAACATAGCGCGCGAAAGTATCGTATGTTTAAATATCCTTATTTTTTTCGAAAAGCATGTCATTATTGACAAAAATTAAGTTGGCAATCGTTCCTGTATCTAATACAATACAACCTATAAAAATTGACAATGATTTTCCCATTCTTAAATGAGTAATTACAAAAAATTTCCTGTAAAATTTGGTTTTTTTGACATACGATACTTTCGCGGAAATGCGTTGATATATTTACAGTGAACTGCGCTTGGCATTATTTCATTTCAAGGCCAATTCAGAATTATAAATTAAATTTCAATGCCAATTGTAATTTTCGGCTTCCCATTGACTGCGGTTGGCAATCCTTGGACAGTGTGCTGGACACTGCTTCGGTTCCGGCACGAATACCCCATTGCCGTGGGAACCGCACACACATTTGTTGCCTGTTCTGCTTGGTACACACTGCTTTGATAAGGGAGTCGCAATGAGAATTCCATATCTAGGTCGGTGGAGACAACGCTCCCCTATAAACTGGATTTACAAATAAACAGAATCTAAACTGTGTAAAGTATTGTGTAATTGATATCATTTAATTTATATTTTAAAATCGAAACAGTCAATAGAACAATAGCAAGCAAATTAACACGCACACACATTCATTCCATGGGATCAGCGGTAGTTCATAAAACTGGATCTGGAAACGTAAAACAGAGAAAATAGTAAAGAAATCAAATTTGAGCTTTTCATTTTTACTCACCCGCCAAAGGCTGGCTTCTGGGCATTGCTATTGCCCGTCTGTGCTAGATTACCGAATGATAAGCCCGAATCCTGTCCACCCAAAGTTTCGAAAATATTGCCCTCTGCTGGCTTGGCGGGAGCGGCTCCAAATGCTGGTGGTGAGGCCACTGCAGGGTTGCCACCAAAAGTGCCAAATCCCTTGGGGCTGCCAAAAGTCGGTGCGCCACCAAAGGTAGGACTGGCTCCAAAGGCTGGGGATCCACCAAACAGGGGCTTGGCTCCAAAGCCACCGGGTGTGGTTTGAGGTGGCTGCTGCTGTTGTGGCTGCTGCGGTGAACCAAAGCCAGTCTGGGCCACAGAGGCTCCTCCAGCCTGCGCAAAAGCGCTGCCAAAGCCTCCAGGATTAGGTGAGGTCTGCGAGAAGGAACCAAATCCTCCACCGGAAGTGTTGCCACCACCAAAAATAGAACCGCCACCTGGAGGAGAGGCGACGCCAAAAATTGAGCCTGCTGGCGCTCCAAAGGCGGAAGATTGAGGCGGACTAACTGGATTGGGATTGCTGAATATGTTCCCTCCAGCTGTGGGCGAAGCTTGAGCCGTCTGAGCTGGCTTTCCGAATACAGATTGACCAAAAACGGAGCCACCTGTGGCAGCAGCTGGTGCCGCATTTCCGCTACCAAAAAGGGAACCGCCACCAAAGGGCGCTGCATTTGTACTACCAAAAATTGAAGTTCTAGGAGCAGCAGTTGCTGCTGGCGCAACAGCAGGTTGACCAAATCCAACTGGTTTTTGGGCTTGACCGAAAATGTTGCCTCCAGAGGTGGCTGTGCCCGATGGGGGGCTACCAAAGGGTGAGGGATTAGCTGCGGCAGCGGCAAAAAGACCCGTGGGTGGCGGAGCAGCAGCTGCAGTGGGACCGGCAGGGGCACCAAATACGCTGGCCTCCGGTTTGGGCATTTGACCAAAAATGTTAGTGGATGGTGTGGGAGAGCTGAATGGATTACTGGCTGCGGTAGTGGCTGTGGTTGCTGCCGCAAAAGTTCCGCCAAAAGGCGAGGTGGAAGAGATGGTAGTAGCTGGAGCCGAAGAGGTACTCAGACTGCTGAAGGCATTGGAGAAGGAAAAACTACTTCCAAGAGCGGAGGTAGCGGAAGTTGCTACAGGAGCCGTTGCCGAAGTGGTGGTGACTGCAGGAGTAGCTATAGAGGGAATAGTTAAGGGGGCAGCTGGTGGAGCTGTTGAAGTTGCAGTTGAAGAGCTAACTTGAGTAGCCAATGGAGCAGCAGTTATGGTAGCGGTGGAAAGTGGAACGGATGTCACTGAAGGAGTGCTGGGAGGTGCCATTGAAGGAGTAGTAGCAGAGGCAGTTGACGGAATTGGATCTGTTTTGCCAAAAGTGGCAGCAACTGTTGAAGAGGAAACGGTAGAGGTCGCGCTGGCACTGCCAAATAGTCCCTTGAAGGGATCTCCTATTCCTCCTCCTCCTCCTGCTGCTGTTGTTGTAGTCGTTGCACCAAATCCAGCTCCTCCTAGCCCAAACTGAAAGCTCCCTCCGCCTGAACTTTGTCCAAATCCACCAAAAACATTTGCTGGCTGTGTGGATTCTGCTGAACCGTCCTTGGTCTGGGGTTTGCAAATGTTAATAGAGGAGCTGAAAAGACTCTCGACGGGGTCCGCTTTAGAGGAGATGGCGGTAGTAGTGGTGGTGGTGGTGGTGGTGCTGGTGACCGTCACGACAGCTGGTAAGGGAGCAGAAACCGGAGCAGCAACGGGAGCAGGAGCAGTAGCAGAAACCGGCTCGGAATTCGGAACCGAAGGCGAAGCAGTAGGTGCTGGTTTGGCAGCAAATACGTTGGCCGCTGGCGAACTAGCATTGGGTTTAACCACAGAAGCACCAAAACTAAATGTGGAGCTAGCTGAACTAACTGGAGCAGCATTACCAGCTCCACCAAATCCAGCAAAGGAAAACGGTTTGGACTCTGGCTTAGGGATCTGAGCGGTCGGCAACTCCTTGTTTTTAGCCGTGTCAGTTGCTTCATGGCCCTTAAACAAATTGGCCGCAGGTGACTTCTCACCAGCACCTCCAAAGCTTAGAGCTGCCTTAGCTGGCTGATTAAAGCTGAAGCTGGATCCAAACATGGATGAAGAGCTGGTTACTTTGGGTAACTCTGCTGAGCTCAAAGTGTTTGTGGTGGTGGTCACTGAGGAGGTCTTTACAAAAGGGCTGCTCTGGCTGAAGGCAAAGGGAGCGGGAGGTGTTGGTGTGGCCACTGAAGCTGGAGGAGCACTGACTACGGCTGGCTTGGAAGCGGTGGGTTTAGGCAACTGGGCAGGAGAAACTGTCGCCACCTGTATGCCCTTATTGCACATAGCTGGCTTGGCCGCCGCTGCTGCCTTCTTTATTATGTCTGCTTTGCGCTTGGATTCCAATATTACTTCGGACCTGAGACCCACACGATCTGGGCGCTGTGGACTAATGATGGTAATTTTTTGCTGCTGCACCAGTTTCCTGATTCTATCCAACTTTGATTGACTCAATTTGCTGCGGTCTAGGTCCACCATTTGGGTTATACTCAGGGACAATATAGAATCCGCCAAGGTATCCACTCTGCAAGAGAAATCTTTCGTATTTGGTTGGACGCACTTGAATACTAACTACTAACGCTTCGCTGTTGCGACTCCGGCTTTTGTCCTGATCTAGCAGAGCTGCTTGGAGTAGGCCACGTTCCTTCAACTTGGCCTTAATGTTGTTTTGCTTGATTCTCTGATCTGAGATATTATTTTGCAGGCGCGTCAAACGCTGATAGATACCCTCCAGACAGGGCATATGCATGCGCGATTTAGAATTGCGACGAATCACATCCTGGAACTGTTCCCATTGGGTGTCGATGTGTTGCTGGGCCAAGCGCAGCTGTGCCTCATTGGCGGCCACATAACTCTGGAGACGGGACAGCATACGTCGTCCGGCCGGATCACAGGAACTAGAGCTCATCATGCGGGTAATGCTGGGAAGTGAACAAAAGAATTCAGTTTAAACTGAAAGATTTTTAAAGATTTCATTGACCTACTCGGGATTGCGGTAGGCTTCCAGCTTGCCACGACACTCGGCCACTATGGCATATGCCTCATTCAAGCCCTGACGCAGGCCCTGCACATCCAACTCAAAGTCCACATCTGAGGCCTGTTCATTCAGCTCTTGGAGATCATCCAGGCGCTTGGCATAGCTCCTCAAAGCCGAGGGTGCTTCAATCTGCAAATTTAGAGATTTATTTATTTGTATATTTACAAACATTTCCTATACATTGTTAAAACTACATATGAACTAGCTTAAGCTATGGCTAGAGCCTTAAGTAGGTATTCTAGTCTAGAAATTTGAATATACAGAAAAAACACAGAAAATTTCAGGTAAATCCGTCAATTATTTTCGACGCACATTTGTAAAGACACTTCAGGTAAATTTTCAGTGCTGCTAAAACTTAAAACGCGTTTTTTTTTCAAAACTACTTTTCCTTCACATTTGGCTTGATTTCTCAAGTTCCAATGGAGCGATTAACTTAAAATTTTGTGCGGGCCTTTATTATGCATCCCTCTATGCCCCAAACTAGGGTTTTGTACAAATTTTAATTTTTAGTATTTTGAAAAAATTTGAAAAAAGTGAATGTTAGCAGGCTCAAGGTCGAGGATTGATTATATCTCAATAACACTGCTCTACAGTAAAAAGTATCTCTGTAGAATAACTCATGCTGAATACGAGTTGGAAGGTCAAAGTCATAACTTAGTTTCCGTTTCCAACATATTGGCGGAAAAACCCATTTTACTAACCTTGGACTATTTAAGAATTCTTGTATGCCACACCAAGCATTAATTTGTGAATTTCTGAAGACTCTAAGATAGTCAACTTATCGATGCAACTGAGAAAAATCAGACACTCGGTATAAGCAATGCCAATAGTGGCGAAATTCACGAAATTCAATTCACGAAATTTTGGGAATTTTAATCGATTTGCTTCGATAAGTCCTTATCGATGCCGGATTTATGATACACTGTACACCTCCTGCAAAAAGGTGAGCTTTAACGTTGTAAAAAGTTTTTCGGTATGAAATAGCATTCTCTGAGAAGCTTTCGATATATTAAGGATTAGCTAGACCATGGTACAACAAACATGGAACGGAGCACCAAGAGAACGCAAAGCCAAAACGTTTTGCGTACTTTTTGAGTACCTTTGTTATTATACCATGAGCTAGACCAAATAGAGTTAGTTCAAACAAACAACTTCAAAAGTACGAACAAATGACTTTCTGATCAGATTTTAGGGTTAGTTGCGACGACATAACCAAGGAATAGGGTGAAATTAGTGGCGATCCAAGAAAATAATCGAGTTTTTGAAACGGTTTCGAAACTTCGGAAAAAATATCTTTCCGCGCAGACTTAAGGCCAAACTGGGACATTATACTTAAGAAAGGTTTTAAGGCTTTTCGGACTGATTTACATACGATAGTCTGGAAAAAAGTAATTTTCCGAACAGATTTGAGCAAAGTTCGGGACGCTAACCATGAGTACAGGCTTTAAGGGTTGAGATTCGAAGGAATAAAGGGCGATCCTAAGAATATGTTTTTTCCATTTTATTTAAACTAATCTCAATTTCAAGAGTCCATCAAAATATCGGACTGTAATACTTAAGGAAGGGCTTTAAGATTTGTCAGATTTTCTGAACCCATGAATATAAATTTCGTTGCGAATTCCTTTCCGCGCAGATTTAAGGGAAAAGCGGAAACTGGCTTATACTAAAATTATAATAAATTAAGAGTAAACCACTGAACCGAACCGAAACCGCGGTTCAGTTGGCTTTAAAAACCATGTAATAAACCGAACCGATGGTTTAAAAACTGTGTGAACCACTGAACCGAACCAGTCCTTATTTCCGATCGGTTTGCATCCCTATTTTTTAATGTGTTTACACTTACAGAATAACTTTTGAATGTTGGAGATAATGAGGAAGTAATAGCTACAGGACACAATGGTTCTTCCTGCAAATGTGACAGTGCTTGCACTTTTGTATGGAGAGACTAGCTCCGGAGTACTAGCATCGCTCCAGAGTATCGGTAAGAAAGGGATCTATGTTAAGTGAAGTGGACTTTCCCCACTTTCTTAAATATGTGATAGTCGTCAGCGTGGGCGTAGAAAGAATATTACTTATAAACCGCTATTATTCTATTTAATTTTTTAAAAACTGAGAAAGAGGACGACCGACAAAGGCCTTTTTTTTTGGAAAGAATCTTACATTTTTGAGAAGTTCCTGGGTCTGCTCCTTCTGCTTTTGAATGTCCAGGCTAAAAGCTTCTATTTGCAGGGCAATCATGTCGCGTATAATAGGTTCCGTATCATCCATTTGTTGCTTGGGCTCCTGGTAGGTATGGACTACTTGGGTTAAGTTGGTCTTCGTGGGCACAGGCGTAAAAGTGGGAGGCACTGTGTAGAGGGGCTTCTGGACAGGTGCAGTTGAAGTAACAGCAGCTGGTTCTGTTGCAGTAGCTGGTGTAGGCTTGGTCATGGCACCAAAAACATTTCCTGCAGCCGGATTTGCGCCAAATCCAGCAAAGCTAACAGCAGGCTTGCTGATGGCAGCTGGCGTAGCAGCAAAGGAGAGAGGCGCATTACCTAAGCCCAATTGTGAGTTGGGTGCACTAAAGCCGGAGAAGAGGGATGCGGTCTTCTCTTTAGTCGGAGCCGGCGTGGAAGTCGCCGTATTGGGTGTAAAGGCAAATGATATGTCTGTGGCGGTAGGCTTGAAGGGTTCAGCCTCTACTTGGGCAGGCGGTAGTAGTTGGTCCAAAGGCCGAAATTCTCCCGAAGTATCCGCCACGGGCGGGGGCGGAGAGCATACCGAGACTGCTCCCTGCATTAGATTTAAGAAATTAAAGCAAAGCAAATGACCATCCGAGCCTAAGACATGTATCATGGGCATCACTGGCAGCTTTTGCTCATTTATGGTCAACTGATGAGTGGCCGACGTATCATAGGCAAATCCCAGCGGAAAAGTCTCCTCCTGATTGGTCTCGCTTAAGGGCAACTCAATGCGAGCCTCATCCAGCAGCGTCAACTGCTGCCACATGGGTGTATCGCCCGTTTCGGTGGTGCCCATGACACCCACCTCCACACCATTGGCCGAGCACACGAGCAGCAGATTCCATTGTGGTATGTGGGTAAATAGGAATTGATGATTCCTGGGCCCGTTCAGGCTGTAGCAGATGTCGTAGTAATTGATGTACGTGGGATTTCCTGCCTTGGGTGCGTTTATGATGTAAAGCGAGGGATTGCAATCTTCGCCATGCTGCAGAAATATGACCGCAAATTGATAGGTGGACAGCCACTGTATGGCCAGTGTGTCAAAGGGTCCATCGTGCACATTGGGCGGACATACCAGGGTCTTGGCCGGCGTCAGATCTGGCTTAAATTGCTGCAGTTTGCCACTGGGAAAGCCGAGCACAATCTGTTTGCCCTTGGGTGACCAGCAGCCACATTTGACCTGCTGGCTCTTGTCCAGTGAATGCAACTCAAAGTTGCCTCCGTCCTTCAGGGTGTACATACCCAATCCTCCGTTACTCAGGACAACGGCCAGGCTGCAGGGCAGCATGGGATTCCAAAGTAGCTGCACCGCATGCACATAATCCTCGGGAGCCAAACGGATATTATACAAGCATTTGACCTGCGGCGACATAAACGTGGCCACCGCATAGATGTACAGCAAGCTGGTGCCATTTTGGGTGAAATTTATGGCCAGCAGATTGCCATCCGAGCTGCAGGACATGTAATTGGGTACACTGGGTAGGGGCACCACTCGAGCCTGCGGCTGACGGGCTGTCATCTTTGCCTCGGCCACCTCCTTGAGCAGTATGACTACGCAGGCAAATAAATGATCAGATACAGGCTTATTCACACTTGATGAGTTCATCACTTACCCTTAACCTCCTTGGCGGTGGGATTGCCGGCAAAGAGCAGGCCCCGACTGCTGGATACCGCCAGCAGTTTCACATTGCTGCGCGGCTCTCCGCATTGCCCAAAAGCCACAAATTTGTCATGAAACTTGAACTGGATTTCCTGCAGAGAGGTAGATGGTTTAATACATGATCACTTGCTCTAATTTCCTCCTACCTGTGTATCCTTGCAACTGGGTGCATTTTGCGCCATTTTTTCGTATGTTTTTAGCAAGGCTTTGCCCAACTTTACATTCGTTTTTGACCGCCGGTTGAGAGACTACAAGAAAAATATGCCAAAAATCAACATGTTAAGCAACTGGTCACACTAAACGAGATCTGAACAGTGATGACAGTTTGGCTTTTTGTATAAATTTAGCTTAAGCTAAAATTATGGCTATTTGTACTCGGATATCAATATGTTGATGTTTTTTAAGGCCTCTTCTGGTCAAAAAGACTGAATTTTAACTGTTTTTTTTTAATTGTGGAAAGAAATCGGGAAAAGAATTTGTAATTCTGTTTTTTGTTTTTGGTTGCACATTAGAAAGTAGACAGTTAAAAATGTGTAAATGAGAGGGCAGTTCAAAAGTTCTCGGCCTCCAAAGTAGGGTCTTCTAAAAAAGGTGTGTTGACGGTTCACAGCTTTCCGGGAGTCACCATTATCAGAAAGGATAACGGAAAATGGGTATGTAGTATGAATGCCTTAAAGGCACGAAGCAAAATCATGAAAAAAATTGGCGGACATTTGAAAATGAGAAATCGATTTTTTAATTTTGTTAATTTTGCGTTAATTTTGCTATTAAGACCTCCATCATCAAACTCGGTTCAGTAAAACTTGAGAAAAGCTGTGAATCATTTTGAAAAACGTCGTTTGAAAAAAACGCGCTTAAAGATTAAAGTATTTTGTGAATAAGGCAAAAACATTGCTTCATAGAATCCACTTCCAGGCATGTTCTAAATTCCACTGCAACTTTTCGGAAACGGAATTGATTCAGTTTCTCGTAACACGAAAACGAAAGCGTTTTACGTTTTAACGAGAGCGTAAGTTAAAATCGGTCCTGCCCGACTTCGATATACTCAGTGAAATTAATATTGTATAGCCTTTCCTTATGTTAGTTAACAGAACATTAATATTAATGAGAACATTTCAACATTATGTAAGCAAATAGCGCATGCGGCGCCAAAAAGTATGCAAAGTCTTTTATAACTTTTATAACTGTGTCATTTTTTATTCGAACGTGACTTGTTACTAATTTCATCCCAACTTTATGAAACTTTCAGAGATTGTAGATATTGGGCACATACACTACACTGAATTGTACATTTGGCGTGGCCGAAATTTGAAATTAACTTGATCTGCGTAGGGACAACATTTGGTGGCTCTAGCTCTTCTAGTCTCCGAGATCTAGGTGTTCATACAGACAGACGGACATGGCTATATCGACTCGGCTGTTGATGCTGATCAAAAATATATATACTTAATGGTGGGTCAAATTTTTTGCCAGCCAGGAGTATAGGTCGATTTTGTTCGGTCCATACAAATTGACCCGCTCTAATACACATATACTTATAACCCTGAGGTATAAAATTCAAGGATTAAATTGGCTTAAAATCTTTCCTACTGACTCCACACATCAAAAGGAAGTACAAATTTTTAGGTTTGATACAGATTGCTTTGTGCTTCATCTTGAATTGTCAAAGTAGATTTAACACAGAAACTCAATCTGCAATGCCTTTTTATTTTGAAAAAAGTAACGAAATACAGTCAAAAGCAAAGAATACGACGACGACGACATCATGTCCTCCACTCACAAGCAGCTCTAGAAAAATGATGTCCTGGACTCGACAGAAATGCGACGCCGACGCATAGAGGAAGGTATTCAATTGCGCAAAGCAAAACGTCAACAGCAACTTTTCAAGCGTCGCAATGTGGTCCTTGATCATGTCCCATCGCCATCCGGTGAAGGCGGCATGGAGAGCAGTAGCAGCAGCGAGCTACAGACCAATGATGTGCACATGGCGGTCAGCCCCAGTGGTGCACAGCTGCCTGCGATGCCGGCTCAGTCAGAGGCCGCTGCCGATCAAGCAGCCAACGCTTCGCCACAGTCGATCATCAAGGTGGAAGTGATTCAAATGCTAAATAGTGACGAGGAGGCGGTCCACAAAAGATTTCCGAATTGTTGTTCCTCTATCCAAATCCACCCATAATAGAGGAGCTCATTCAAAAGGGTCTTGTACATAAATTGGTCACATTCTTACGGCCTGCTCTTGGACATAGTCATGCGGGTTGGATAATAGTTATATGTATATGGGCACAGCGCCAGCCTCTATCACTGCCTTTGTCTGTTGGGATGTGCCCGAGAGAATGTTGGTAAGCGTCCAAGTAGCCTCAAATTGAGCCTCAAATTGAGCCTCAATTTGAGGCTACTTGGACGCTTACCAACATTCTCTCGGGCACATCCCAACAGACAAAGGCAGTGATAGAGGCTGGCGCTGTGCCCATATACATAGAACTATTATCCAACCCGCATGACTATGTCCAAGAGCAGGCCGTATGGGCCTTGGGTAATATTGCGTGCGATTCGCCCACGTGCCGGGATAATTTGCTGACCTCTGGTATATTATTGCCACTTTTGCATGTGCTGAGTACCTCGGAGCGAATTACAATGATGCGAGTTGCCGTGTGGACGCTATCAAATTTGTGTCGTGTTAAGAATCCCTCTGCGATTTTTGTCGAAAATTGTGGTTGGCCTGCCCATATTGGCACGCCTGCTGGACTATACCGATGTGGACGTTCTTAGCGATACCTGCTGGGCCATTAGTTATCCATCGGATGGACCCGATGACAAAATCCAGGCTGTCATCGATGCGGACGTCTGTCGGCGTCTGGTGGAGCTGCTGCTTCATCCGCAGGAGAACGTGAGAAAAGCTGCTTTGAGTGCCGTGGGTAATATTGTGACCGGCGATGATCAGCAGACGCAAGTGATATTGAGCTATAATGCTTTGCCCTGCACTAGCCATTTGTTGCGGTCAACCACGGAGACCAAGGAGTCCTGCTGAACCATCTCCAATATTGCAGCTGGCAGTCTTGAGAAAATCCAGGCCATTATCGACGCCAATATATTTCCACAATGGGCATTCAGCAGACGGCTGAGTTCGAGACACGCAAGGAGGCTGCCTGGGCCATAACCAATGCCACCGGTTCGGGCACTTCCGAGCAAATTCACTATCTGGCGCAAGTGGACTGTGTGCCGCCAATGTGTGATTTTCTTACATCTGTCGATTCGGATATGGTTCAGGTGGCCCTTGTAATATTAGTAAAAATAGGTCTACTCACGTTGACTGCTGGATATAAACTGTCTATATTTATTTAAAATCATGTATCAACTGCCATGTGGTATCATGGCCTACTACTAGATACTACATCACTTCTTTTCTTTTTTTTTTTAAATATTGGATGAAAGGATAGAGATTTCTTTGAACTTGAAGTCCAATCTATGGCCGATCACAAAATTAAATTTGTTTTTTTTGAATGATTCTAGGCTGCAATCGCATATGACCATGGGAGGTGTTATTTCATTCGTGAAATGAAATAAGGCCGCGCGGTCTAATTTCATTTTGACATCGCGGCCTAAATTCATTTTGTAGAATGAATTTAGACCGCGCGGCCAAGTTTCATTTTGTAATCGCGGCCTTAATTCATTTTGATAAATGAAAGAAAGCCGCGCGGTTTAATTTCATTTTGTGGTCGGGGCCGAAATTCATTTTGCAGACCTAAATTCACGCGGCCTAATTTTCATCCCCCCATGCGAACTTCATCACGGTACCTTTTAGACGGTGGCCTCTGGTCCTGATAATAACGTATGTTTGGTTAACGTTTATCGCTTTGTAATCGACCGCAACGATTACAAGTTCTACTCTTAGCTGGTCACTCCTGATCCACCGATTTATGTCCTTCAAATCCATCGAATCTTCCAGTAAAATGATGACGTGAATCAGAACTTTCACGCTTTATATTTATCTTGCACACATATTCATTCAAAAATTTATTTCCTTCATCCATTTTCCAAAATTTGCCGTTGCTTAAATACTGCTTCTGATGGAGGAGCCATTTTCATAATTTCATCAAGGTCTCCACTACCCCGTTCCAAAATTTTCAGCCGTAGAGAATCTGAATAGCACCCACTAGTTATTTAATCGCCAATATTCTCGTTCCGTAGACTTCCAAAATTACAGCGATCAATCTTCTCATACAATCTCATTAGTTTATATTTATTCTTTCTCATATCTTCTGGTTAATTTAGCGATATGATAAGTTTTGTTTGGATTCTAAAAACCTGTTGAGTCGCGAAATTTCTTACTCATAAGCATCCTCTTCAAATATCCTTTCGCCCAATGGCCTTTTTGAACACAATCTTCATCCGACAAGGTATTATATATCTTAAATCTTGAATCTTTGATATATCTTGAATCTTTGTTCCCGCATAATGCAACATCCAGTTTAATATATTTCCCTCATATTACTTGCACGTTCTTCCACTCACTGGCAGCATTATCATCATCCTTTAAATTAATAGGTCCATCGCTGGTCCACTGCCACTACGCATTTCCGCTGAATCACATTAAATCAGTAGTTTACCTACTTATCTTTATTAAACGGCTTGCCGTTCTTTTTTTATACCCTTGCAGAGGGTATTATAAAATTGTCCGGATGTTTGTAACGCATAGAAGGAAGCATCTCCGACCACATAAAGAATAAATATTCTTGATCAGCCCTGTCCGTCTGTTCGTCTGTTTCTATGCTATCTCCTCCGTCAGTTTTAAAGCTTTCCTCACCAAGCTTTGCACGAAGTCTTTTGGTACAAATACGCTGCACATTTGTCGGTACCGGCCGGATCAGATGACTAGTTTTAGTGAGAAAAACTTTTTTGTTTTTAATTGAAACGCCTCCAAACTTCGTATTTCTAAGTTTACTATGCTCTTCCATGATTTCACCAAATTTGGTCGAAATTAAACACCTATATAGTATAGCTGTCATAGAAAAGTAAAGTCTGAAAAGTAGTCTTAGTTAGAAAAACTTATTTGTTTTCAATGAAAATGTCCTTTAAATTGGTATTTATTTGTTTTATATGCTCCCACACGATTCTACAAAGTTTTGTCAAAATCGGATGACTGTAGCATTTAGCTGCCATAGGAACGATCGGTCGAAAAACTAGTTTCTATGAGAAAAAGTTTTTTGTTTTCAATGGAAACGTCCCTTACGTTCGCATATATTTATTTTATATACTTTTACACGATTCTACAAATTTTGGTCAAAATCGGATGACTATAGCATATAGCTGCCATAGGAACTATCGGTTGAAAAACTATTTCTTGTGAGAAAACCTTTTTTGTTTTTAATGGAAACGTCTCTTAAGTTGGGATATATTTATTTTATATGTTTTTACACAATTTAACAAAATTTTGTCAAAATAGGATGACTGTAGCATATAGCCGCGTATGAATGATCGGCCGAAAAGGAAGTTCTAGTGAGAAAACCTGTTTTGTTTTAACTGGGATCGCCTCCAAATTTCGTTATTAACAGTTTGTTATGCTTTTCCATGATTGCACTAAGTTTGGTCGAAGTCGGACATCTATATAGTATAGCTCCCATAGAAAAGTAAGGTCCGCAAAGTAGTCTTATTTAGAAAAAGAAACTGCAAGGGTATACAAAACTTCGGCCGAGCCTAAGTTAAATTACCCCTATTTTTTTTTTGCGATGCAGTATACTCCCGCATTCATGTGAACATTGGACATACATTTTCATTTATGACCCTTCTTTGGAGGCCGAAAACTCTTAAGCGCACCGTTTGTTTTAGTTTTGTATTTTTCTTAATAAATTGCCCTAACAAATACAAGAAACAGCCTTACAAAAGCTTCACTCTTTTTTTTTCACGATTTAAAAAAAAAGAATAACAGGTCAAATTCGGCACCCAAAGGAAGCCCCTTAAGGAAGGAGATTATCTGACAATTATCTATTAAAAGTATCACGAATATGAATTTACACTTCTTTCGAAAATAACTTTCGTCCAGTTGTTGACGGGACGTAGACTGAAAAAAGCAGTAAAAATCGTTTCGTCCTCATCCTACTCGTTTTCATCAGTTGTGCCTATTAACTTAAGGTAGCCCTATAGCTCTAAGAATCATCCAAAATGCTTCATGGTCAAGATCGATTTTTTTGAATTTGCTGCGCAATTAATGTTGCCCTTCTGTTTAATAATGCTCTCCGCTGCCCTATAGCTCTAAGAATCATGGAGCTGCCCACCAAATCAAAGAACAATGTTGTAAGCCTTTGCGTTCAACTGTAAATTGTTAGCCTTTTTGTAGCTATATATCTAGCTTGTTCTAGTGTTGGCACTTGGCAACTCTGGCGAGTGGCTCACTGGATCTAGTTCCCAATCGAACTACTTTGTTTTGTTGTTGTTCGTCTGTCTCTGTCCAGCAAGCGTTCTGTTTTTTTTGTTAAACAAAAGCCTTATTGTTCGCGGGCAATGCAGGCAACAAAAACGGTGCACAAATTAGTCGTGTAATTTGAAATAAAAATGCACTAGCAACAAATAATGTAGTCTAGTTAAAAAAGTGGGAGCTGAGCTGGAAGACGCGCAACACGGTGCTTAAATTTGTGCGTAATTTTAGTAGGCTTAGGAAACCAAATCCGAATATCAAGCAATTTCGACACAGTCGAAATAAGATTGGAGTTCATATCAAAATTTTGTTTTGTTCTTTAAATAAGCAAAGAGAAAATTTCTGCAACATTTAAGAAAGTCGTGTGAGAGGCAAACGAATCAGAAGCAGCGGCAAGGGCAAGGTAAGAAGTAAAGGTGGTGGTGGTGGGTAGAGGAGCTGCGAGTCACAGCTAATTAAAAATTGAATTTATTGGTTACAGCAGCTGAACAAAGGACAAAGGGCACCAGGAGAAGGAGGCTGTCAAAATGATCAGCAGTTTGTTCTCAAGGCTTATTATGTGAGTAAGAAACAATGAGAGCGAGTGAGAGCATGAGCGCGTTAGATGCTGACCCCCAAAAACTTTTCCAAGCTTGGCCTTGTGAGCTACCAACAACAACAAACGAATGTCGAATTCTGCTTCCTAATTGTGTGGGCGTCACGCTCTTCTTGCTTGCCGTGATTTCTCGAGCGTGGTTAGTGCTGCGGTTGCCAATCGCGGCATTTGTTTGCTTTTTATATTGTTTATTAATCACCAACCCCGGAGAAGTACCGTTTGTTTATTGTCCCCTTTTCCCCCCTCCTCGTACCCAGCCCTCTTAAATTCGAACTGCGCCTAATTTGGTATTGTGAGGCCGACGCACTCCGCTCACTCGGCATCTCGATTGCTCAATATGGTCAACCCGACAATTGGGGGCCAAATTGAAGTAAACACTTGTGAACTCTATTTGTTGCAACGAGGCTCCATGCAAAAAATCTTGTTAATATTTATAGTTTCGGGTTCTGTACCGAGTACGAGATTTGGCGCTTCTCATTTAAGTTTATGCGGTGTGCATATCATGATATGCTAAGATTAACGCAATACATGACAAGTTTTTGTTGTTCGAAAGTGAAACGGAGAAATTGATTTGAGTTAAGATCCTGTTCTGGTCTGGAAATTTTTTTTTTCGAAATTTTTTCTTTTTCTATACCAAAAGAATTTTTCAAAATTCGGAATACTTTCGGACATATAGCCATTTTAGTGACCCAAGATGACCCAAGTTTTCTAGCAACTGCAAAATTTAAACGCGTCTTTCTCGTTTTCAAACTGGTTCGCAACTTTTCTCAAGTCTTACTGAACCGGTTTTGATAATGTAGTGCTTAATGGACGTAAAATTAACGTAGCTGTGTCCCGAGCCTCGATCGTTGGACAATAAAATTTTGTACTATTATTTTTGTTCTCTGGACTGCAAAAAAAGTAGTCAAAAATCGATTTCCCTTCTTCAAGTAGCCGCCATTTTTACAAATTCATTTATTTGTTCACTATTCTGCTTTGAGCCATAAAGGCATTCATACCAACCAATTTGCCGTCTTCCACTTTGTATTCAGATAACGGTGACTTTCAGAAACTGCGAACCATTAACACACCTTTTTTAGAAGAGCCTAGTTTGGAGGCCGAGAACTTTTTGAACAGCCCTCGCATGCACACATTTTCAATTTTGTATTGTTTTCAATGAATTGTGCAATCAAATACAAAAACCAGATTTACAAAATCTGTTCCTGATTTTTTTCCACAATTTAAAAAAAAAGCAGGTCAAATTCAGTCGACCAAGACCTAGAGAAGATCTTATCTTACTTGATTTTAATAAGTAAAACATGAATTGAATTGTAATATCCTAGAAGAATATTAAAACATTGGGCGTATTCAGCAGATAAATCCGATTTATGATTACTGATTTACGACTTACAATTTCTGATGATTCTCTGTTGAATGACGCTGAATGCTTAGTTTAGGTTATTCTCTGGCTTATTACATTTGGTCAAAAATACATTGTCACAATTTTTGAGGGCTTTTAACGCTGTAAGTTCGGCAGTTCATTCTCAATTTTGCCGTTAACAATTGGCCGTACAGTCGATAAACTATCTCACCAATCATGATTACCAAATTTATCAGTCGCAATCGGCAATCACTGTATTCACCGCATAAAATTGGCATTCATAAATCAGTAATCAGATCTATCTGCTGAATACGCCCATTGAAATCGCTTGATTTACCCACTAAATTACTCATCAATGCATCCCATTGTAGGTTTTTTCATTACCCAATTCGAAAGTCACACAAACATCGATTAATCATAACTGTTTACAATAAAAGAGTCATTTAATTGTTGAAAAACAGTCCAACTTTTAAAACTGAGCGACTGAGTTTGTTAAAAGTTATCCCACATCCCACATTAATTACACAGAACACCTTCAAAGACCTAGCTAGAGCTGCAAACCGGCTATGAACCGAACCGGTTTGAACCCGGAGTTTTGGCATAATTGTCACTGTGAATTGAGCCGAGTTTGAAAAAATAATTGAACCTGAAACTGTTCCGAACCCAATATTTCGCTTCGGTTCAATAAAAATAATGCCTTAAAAAATCTGAACCCTACCAACACATGTTTTTGTTACCTGATCAGTGCGACACAGTCTTAAAATACTAGATAAACGTATTAAAGATTTGCTTATATTGGCACTTTTAATGGACTATATTGTTAGATCCTAGAAGCATGTTGCATGATTCCGAAAAGCAAGAAGCTTAAGACCACATTAATAATCTTTTCAAAATTTCAATAATCCTTAAATATCACTTTCAGTAGATAAAGTTTTAGGTTTGCAACCCAGCTTTGCATACCTTTCGGACTTTTCTTAAGTAACATAAACACGCAGTGGTTTCTACTAAGGCTGCAAACCTTTAAAATTCTGCAGAAGGTTCGGTCCGGAGGTTCAAACCTTCCGTAAGGTATACGGTTCACTGTAAGGAACCGCTTCAAGCTATCGAACCTGACGTTTTCATTCGAACCTTGGTTCATAACAACTGAATTCTTTGAATCATTTTTGCTTCTATTTTATACGAATTTAACCAAACCGCTTGAAATTGAAACCTGCTTGGCGTTATTTCTATTATATAATTATATCTCTTGATCTATTGACCAAAGACATTTGGGCCACACTTAATA
Organism: Lordiphosa collinella; assembly: GCA_018904265.1. Taxonomy (NCBI): domain Eukaryota; kingdom Metazoa; phylum Arthropoda; class Insecta; order Diptera; family Drosophilidae; genus Lordiphosa; species Lordiphosa collinella. The sequence goes on from JAEIFV010000242.1 coordinate 256,551, forward strand.
TTAATATTAATCACAAGTCCCATTCAAAATTCCCTGGACACTCGCATATGTACTCGTAAACTGAAATTAGAAGGTGGTAATATTAAAGCTGGTAATGATACAGCTGGATTATTGCTTTTCCCCCTGTTTATGGTAGTATTTTCTCTTACAAAATGAATGAAATCATTTTTGAGCCCAACCTTTTTCCAAACTGAAGAGGGCCGGTTCGGGTTAAGGTTAGTAAGGTCCTTTATTTAGAAGATTCAGTTCATGGTCCGGTTCGTTATACCCAGAAAACCCGAACCGAAACGGTTCTGTGGTGTTCGGTTTCGGACCGGCTTGCATCCTTGGTTTCTACATCAATTAGCGTTTGTTGTAGTCCTTAAATGCTTATTCCATGACTGTCAATAAAAAACTACTTGGAGTTTGACAGCAATAATGAAGATGATAGGAGGATCGGAAGGCCTTTGATGATATTTGGAATCTAATCAAACGTTGACCTTGAATCGGGTTAACAACCAGTGTGATATAAATCCAAACAGATCACTAAAACGCATTTCTGTGGTCGACAGATTGACTTGTCCATTTAATAAAGTTCAGATTTTTGTCATGAAGCCATTTCCTTATTATTGTTATGGGATCACTTCAATGTCCAGATAAAATTTCCATACAAAAGGCATATTTTCCTCAGAATTATGACAGTTCCAACATATCTTTGTATAAATTGATCCATAGTGCTATAAATTCAATCCAATGCGTTGCACAAAAAGCAGCACAAGGTCGCGTATCCGGCCTATGCCTCCTATAAGGTCAATTTCTTTGAAGCTTCTAATCCGTGCCAGTCCATTTGCTTTTTTCAAATTCAAAGTTCTTAGCAACAGAGTTTCTATTAGCTCGGATAGTTCGTTATGACACGTCATTCCCAATGTCTACTGCAATTACTTTTGAAATTGTGAAGTGTGAAGTTTTCTTGCATTCTCCTCGGCTTTTAATGGATATTTAGGGTCTAAACTCTAAAACATTTTTTACTCAGTCCTCAGACCGTCTATTTCATGTAGCAACATTCTACACCACTTCGACTCAAGTCTACCGCATAAACGTTCGCATATCAATCGCTCTCCCAAACCACACACGAACAACAACAATGTGCGCCGGCTGGCGCGCGTTCGTTTTATTAATAGACCCCCCGTGCCTGAGCATTAGACGGCCGCTCCGCTTGTTCTCAATGCCTGTGGCCAGTCTGTGCTCGGCGTTCTAGCCGCTAGGAACGGAGACAATGCTGCGTTTGCCATGAGCCGGCCACTGTATCAGCAGGAGCAGCAACAGCTGCCACCTCAATTCTTCTACCAGCGTCCGGCTAATATTAAACGCCTACGTCAACAACAACAACCGCAGGCAGTTCCTATCTATGGACGCAGTTACTCCTTAGAGGATGAACAGGCTGTGCCTGTTTATTCCAAATTTGTTTATAGCCAACAACAGCAGCTGCATCATCATCATCCTTTGTATCAAGTGGGAGACTCGTTCAGCTCCTTGGAGGAGGATGATTATGATTATAATGGAGCTTATATAGTAGAAACTCCGCTTGCACCGCCAGTTCCTGGTGCTGCTGCTGCTTCTGCTGGCACTGCCCATGTAGTGCAGAATCTGAATGCTTTGGGTCGTTTGTTGGAGCTCTTGCAGCGTTGGCCCTTGCCCTGTCTATCCTTCAATACGGCCTGCATTTGCTCGCTCATTGTTATATTTTTAGCTCCACGGACTTGTGCACAGAGTTTATTGTTTCCCGCTTACAGATTGTTCTTTGGCACCCTATATCCGGCCTATGCCTCCTATAAGGCGGTGCGTACCAAGAATGTCAAGGAATATGTGAGTAGCAAATGGTTTATGATACTTTTTTTAGACATGCATGCACACTACACAATTATGGAAACTGATGAAATCAAAATAATAGATTTAAACCAGGAAAATTAAAAAAAAAGATAGGATTTAAGCGAATTGAAACTCTGTCGGGAAAAACACCACAAAATTTAAGGTTTTACTCTTAGTCGTAGAGAAGTTTTAAAATAATGTTACGCATGGGTCCTATGTTAATAGGTTTTGGCCTCACTTTATGTTTATTGGCTGACAAAACATTGTCGCCCTTCATTATTTATTAGTGTCAAATTTTAAATTATCTTTGAAAGTTATCTTTCCAACCAGATTTTCAATTGCTTACTATGAAGGCAACTCTCTTTTATATGTTTCCTTTAGTGCGTTTTGGTTCGATAGGTCGGGAACGTAGATTATCAAGTTGCAGCTTCACCGTATCTCGAGAAGGTCGTCCAAAAACCGTTGTGCCATAAACAAATGATGTTGTGGAGATTTTAATAATGCAAGTTCTATCTGACACTACTGACATAAAATAATATACATACAGCTGCATACATTCAATATTTCGTGAACATGTGTGGACGTTAAAAAGAATCGTTCGCGTTGGTCCAAAAGGTTACTCGTGATAATTGGGATAAAATTAAAAAATGTCACCTAAAAATCCAAAGGACGGTTTAAGATTCTAGCAAGTGACTAACAAAACAGCAATTGTATGTTCTAAATAGACTCAATTGGCTGCCAGTTTTTTTCAGAAAAACTAGCGCTTTGCGGCTCTTACATTAGAATCGTAGAAAGATCAATTGTAAACTTGATCTGCCTGCAAGTATAAGAAGTTTTTATCCCATACATGTCGAAAATCTATCTCTTACCATCTCTGAGATCTGAGTTAGCTTATACGGACAGACGGACTTGTTTCCACAAACTTATTATACTCCGTGTACCTCTGGTATAGAGTGTAAAAACAACCGCCGAAAAGGAATTATCCTTAACACATCCTTAAAGTTGTTTTGTAATAAATTTCATGTATTGTTAGTCGCTTGTAACTTTTAAAAATTTGAGCAGAACATCTTTAAGCTACATTAAAAGAGAGTGATGTAATGTTGGTCCATCTCGACTTCGATATACCCGTTACTCAGGGGAAGAAGTGTTCAATAGCCATCCCATATGTTAATTAACAGAGCAATAACATAAATGTTAACATATTAAAATTATGTAAACACACAGCGTATGCTTGCTGATTATCGAAAAGAATGCTATATTTTTTTAAAGCCCCGAATGGCTGAAATCGATTTTCTCCGCTATTTATTATCCGATCCTAATGAAAACTTGAGCGATTATAGATATTGTGAATATAAATGTGAATTTCAAATTTGAGATCGAAATCTATAAAATTGTTGCGAGTTATTCAACATTTTTATTGCGGGGTCGTGGCTAAAATTTGAAATAAACTTGATCTGCGTACAGACTACATACAAAATTTGGTTGATCTAGCTCATCTAGTCTCCGGGCCACATTAATGCACCGAGTGCCGATCAGACCAGCACATGGCCTTTGTGCGCTTCGCTAAAGTCTTGGACAGCGTAAGCAGGCAGTGCATAGGGCAGGGTTTGTGAAGGAGAGGGATACCGGAAAAACTCATCAGAGCGACATACGACAGCGCCCAGTAGGGTGTAGAAAGCTTTCGCAGCCTTTTCCAGTCCTGAGTGCGTTCGGCAGGGATGTGCTCTGTCGCCCATTCTGTTTATAATGGTGGCATAAAGAGGTCAATGTCTACAACACTGCTTCATCTGGACTATGCAGATGATATATGCCGCCTGGCAAATAAGCTAAGCGACCTGGCAAATGCACTAGCCGACCGCGACAACTCAGCTAAATCGGCAGGCATCAAAATCAACACGACAAAAGCGATCGGCATCCGTTCCGGACAATCCCAGTCTGTGGTTTTCAGCGAACAGCCAATTGAGCAAGTTCAGCAATTCAGCTACCTGGAAAGAGTAGACGCTGTAAAGGGATGTGGATTCCCGTCTTCAAGAGGTTAAAGGTGGCTTTGCAATGCTTTCAGCTGTTTGGCGATGCTCGTCATAATCAAAATCAGGCTCTTCAAGTCTAACGTAATGCCAGTGTTCCTATACGGTTTTTCCACTTTGGAAAATCAGGGATGCAAACCTGTTCTGAACCGAACCGGTATTTTACCGAACAGAACCGCTTATTGCAGCTGGTCAGCCGAACCGCTAACCGACACGGCTTCCTTTCAGAAATGCTGAACCGCACCGAAAACCACAATGAAAAACGGTACGGTTCAGTTCTCTGAGTAGTTTTGAGACGTGAATTGCTTTCCTCTAGGCAATGATACTTATTAATTTGGAAGTTTAAATCGTTTCCCTAAGATAATTTCTATACGACAATTCGCTCGAGCGTCTACAAGGATTTCATTAAGGGGGTGACACGGAAATCTTTAGTGAGTGACACGGAAATCTCTAGTGAGTTACGTATAAACGCTTGTATTTTAAACTTAAACTGCTTGCATTTATATGTGAAGAGCCTCCAAAATGCTAGGCTACTAGATTAGATGACGAAAGTTGAGCAAATTGAAACCGACTGTTAAAAGCCAAGTAGATTTACCATCTGATCTAGCAACTGAAGATATACTTATCACCTTACATATAAAGGTAAAGAATTTAAAATTGAAAGTCAAACGTTTATACGAAAATCACAAGAGATTTCCGTGTCACACCCGTAGCAGACCGAAATGATCCTTATGCCGGATTGATTTAACATTTAAGGATGATTTGACACAGATTTTACAACATGTAATCCTGCAAAGTGTGGCCGGGTGGCTCAGCGGCTAGTGTGCGCGACCGCTGTGCAAGAGGTCGTGGGTTCGATCCCGCCTCGGAACATCTAATGAAAAAGTTTTTTCTTTGAATAAACTTTACACCCGGTCACCCCTCTGCTATTGGCGCCAGCTATGTAGTAATTAGCCATGTAAAGCTTCTCAAACTGCCGTTCGGATTCGGCGTTAAGCTGTAGGTCCCTTTCTCTTGTGCGAAAATTAGAAGCGCACAAGTCAAGAGATTGAGAGAGGCTCGGTTTTGGCCCTTTGGGGCTGTGTCAAGCCATTTTTCATTTTACATCCTGCAATTGCCCGCCTGTCATCAATCTGCATTCTTTACTTGAAAGTTGATAACTGATTTGTCGTCCACTAGTGAATTCAGACTTAGCCAGCGGAGTTTTTTCACATATAATATGATAAATAGGGTGTGTAAGATGCATGGTATGTATTCTTTTCTAGCCAACATTCTCTGTTTTCGAAGGGCATTCCTCTAGGAACTCATAGACGAATCCTGCAAGTCCGACATCATACATTTTTGACAGTCTTCTAAGGATCTTAGAGATATTCAAATGGTTTTTAATAATTCAATTTCCAAAGTGTGCGAAACCACTGAACCGAACCTAATCCGCGGTTCAGTCAGCTCAAAAAAACCATGTAATGAACCGAAACGACGGTTTAGAAACTGTGAGAACCACTGCACCGAACCTGTACTTACTTTCGTGTGGCTTGCATCCCTAAGAAAAATTACAACTTCTATAGTGTCAAAACTGCAAAAAAAATTTAAACCGTTGCCAGCGACACATCTGCTGAATATTGTGACCTGACAGAATACGGAACTCCAAGCTACTAAGACAAACAAATATGTATAGTGTCGACATTATAATACGCAGAATGAAATGGAGCTGAATGAAGAAATCAATAGCAGAGTTTTTCCAACGGTCGACTACTTCATTCAAAGCCAATTTCCCAAAATCCAAAATTTACTACGACTTAATACTCAGCAGACATCGACTTAAATATTTAAACTTAAATAACTAGCATTCAATTTTAAAGTCCAGAACATTTTGTCCCTCGGAAGACGACGAATCTAGTTGTTTCGACTATCGATTGATCTAAAACTCTATCTCTGTTTATACCAATTCGCTCAATCCCACCAAAAGTTTATGAAGAAAACCTTAAACAATCTAATAAGCTATTAACTGAGGTTCAAACCAAAAACCTCTGAAGAATTTTAGAGATTAGCAGCCTTGGTTTCTAGCTATTTTTCCATATTGGCTGCGCTTTGTAATATGGACTATTGGCTTGAAATATCTATGTAAGAATTCAATCTAAAAAAAAAGTTTTTTTGATTTCATCAGTTTCCTACAATGTGCATTATTATATAAAATCGATAACCCCTTATAAAATTTTCATTTCTTAGGTCAAATGGATGATGTATTGGATTGTCTTTGCATTTTTTACTTGCATTGAAACATTTACGGATATATTTTTATCATGGTTCCCGTTTTATTATGAAGTCAAAGTTGTAATTGTGTTTTGGTTGTTGTCGCCAGCCACAAAGGGCAGTTCCACCTTGTATCGCAAGTTTGTGCATCCCATGCTAACTAGACGTGAACAGGTGGGTTGGGCATATAGACACGATGTACCTACATGTAGTATTTATATTCATTTTATGTATGCTTGTTTGTTTTCTCTCTTTTTATAAACAGGAAATCGATGAGTATTTAAATCAGGCCAAAGAGCGGGGCTATTCCGCTGTGCTTCAATTGGGCTCAAAGGGTGTTAACTATGCCACAAATGTCATCATGCAGACAGCCATTAAGGTAATCCTACAAGTGAAAACAATAACACATTCCTTCAAAACACACTTGCACACACACACACACACAATTCTTTCATTCATTTTGCCATTTTCAATTGCCTCCAGCGTCGTTGCATAAAATGAGCAGCCGCATCCGCACAGTCGAGTGTCGTCTCAGCATCCCTCAGCCTTCTCTTTGTATAGAAATATCTTTTTGCGCAATGTTTTCTCGCTCATCTTAATCATCACCAGCCACTCAGCCAGCCGGCTGCTACAGGCAGGCCGCCAGCCACCTCTCTTCATCATTTTCATCATCATCGTCAGCCACTCGGCATCATTTACTGTTTAATTCTTATTTAGTTTATTTTTTGCGTGTTTTTGTTGCGTTTTTAGTTTATAGTTTGATTTCACTTTGCTTTGTGTGTGCAGCTAGAATTAGAATTATATGCAATCCAAAAGATAGATGATAAAATCCATGTCATGTTGAAATATTGTAATAAAAATCCGATCAACAAAAAAAAAAATACAACACAATGCACATGCACATGTTTTGGCATCTATAGAGAGACAAATTGTTGTAGTAAATGAATTTACAATTTGTAAACAATTGAGATGGAATGTATATACTCGTATGTATGTGGCGGGCTAAACACAATGAGATTCGTGTTGAAATTGGGTTGAGAATTCAAGGAGTGAGAGTGTGGAGGAGGGAGCAGGGGTCGGAGCACAATAGAATTTCAATTAGGATAGATAAAGGTTGGAAGTAGGTGAAGTGGATATAAACATAATTCACGGAATTGAAATCTTGACAATTCAAAAACTATAAGAACACAGATTTTAAGCCCCAGCTGTTTCACCTTATTCCCGGTTCTATCGATAGTAGATTTGCTATCGACTGTTGGTCGGCAGTTGCTTTTCTATGCCGAAAATGCTGTATCAGCTTGGAAGTTTTTCAGTGAAACAAGTGTAGTTTCAAGACGAAATAGCAACCAATGCTGCCGTCTCTGCTCTAACATATTGCTGTACATATTATTGGGAAACCTTCGGCCTGGAAGGGCCTAGTTTTCAACAACTTCGTTTGTGTAGAATTGATGCTGTTGTTACGATCTTATCCAGCAAGCATTTTATGAAATTTTTAAACGCATTCGAGTCCTTTTCGAGACCTCGGTCTAATTAAAAAATTCATTAATGCGCTCGTTCTCTGATTATAAATTACGCTTTTGTCGGAAGAAAACGGTACCCTAGCCACGATTCTTCCTGAAGAGTCGTTTCTAACCCGTACTTTTGATCAGTTTCGACTCAATTTCGAGTTATTTTCGATACTTTTCGAACAGTTTTTCAGTAAATCACATTTTGAGTCATTTTCGAGTCTTTTAATCGCTCATGATAATAATCTTCTCTTAATCATATTTTAATCAGATTAGATGACAAAAGGTGAGATTTGAAACCGACTGCTCAAGGCTAAGTAGATTTGATGCGTACGGTTTTCCTTCCCTAAAATCGAGTAGCCGACATTATTCATGTCACTTTTCTTATAAAGTTCTCATAGTTAAGTTAAAAATCTCTTCGTTTATACGAAAATCTCTAGAAATTTCTGGGACACCTCCGATAGTCTTATATCTTACAAGTACTTAGATATATATATAAAACTTACCGACTTTTAACACCCAACCTCATTTAAAATTGCTTAAAAATATTTTTTTTTTTTTTCCCTTTCTGACACTCACTTCTGTTGCAGGAGCCGAAAGCACATAGTACTTTGGCCAGTTCATATAGATTGGAATATTGAAAAACCCTTTTTTGTTTTCCCAATATTGCATAATATTCGAATTTACATCGAAAATTGGTTTCGCGCTATAATTAACACTAAGGTCAACAAGATCTTATTTTTTATTTTTTAGAATTTTGTATGCTGGTGCATTGCAAATGACCAGCCTAATTTACTTTTTTAGGAAACGATTGAACATATCTCTACAACCCATTGCATACTTTGGTGCACCAGCAATAAATAGGATATTTTTGAATTCTTACACAAGTTCTAAAATAGAATTGTTTGGGACAGTTCATTTCGCAGCTAAGGAGTGGTACTTTCCGATCAAAGAGAGTCCAAACAACAGATTGGATTCTCCAACTCTGGTCTTGGCAATGACCTAGACTTAATTAAAGACCTTTGTAATTCAAAAATAAATTATTTGAAAAATATAAAATGTCGTTAAAAACGCACCTGTATAAAGGAGTCCTCAACATCTTCATAATTATTCCAGTGCTTTCTTTTATAAAGTCAAGTGGAATCCACGTGTTTATACAAAAATCTTTTACAGCAAGCTGTATAGCGTACTTTTCCGCTTAATATCACCCAGTAGTTGGTTTTGGTTTTTAAAAAAAATCCCCCAAAATATTTAAATATAGTTTTAATTTTCAAAAAGTAGTCTTTGTTAAAAAAACATTTTTTTAGGTTTCAAGATTTAATTTTTTTTTTAAACTAAAATTTAAGTAAACCTTAACTTTTTTGGCACCAATGAAGGTATCCTGTTCCCGTTTGACCTTGATCTCCGAGACTAACGGGTGACACCTAAAAGTCTGCACAAATTTTGAGAGAGAGCGCCCTAGCTGAGCCTTACATGTGATGAAAAAGAATAATATTGTTGCCAGACGTAAGCAAAGAGCACCAAGTTACTACAAACCGTCAAATGTCAATGTCGGTGGATGTGCAACCAATTAACCCTTTTTGGCAATATCCCTTTTGTACCAAACAGTGTCGTCTAATTGAAGATTTTTTGGAAGTCTAAGTGCTGCAGTTTACAAAAACAACTGGAAGGCCAAAAATATCAAAGATCCGGAAGTTCGACCCCAAGGTCGTCCAGGCCGCCTGCGGAGACATTTTCCAAAAGCTACGTCGAGTGGCTGATAACGGTTCTTTCGACCAAATCCATTGATGCAATTCTTTTGTACATGTAGTCATAAAGATCCGTTGAGAATTGTGGTTATGGCGGCATTTTAAAGTTTGTGCAGATGTTTAGTTGTCACCCATTATAAGATAGAGACCACTACCGCCCCCTTTCGAATTTGTCTTTTAACCTAAAATCTGTATTCCGGATCTAGGAATTGATTTAAGACCAGGGGCAGGCATATTCCTATCTCGTGTGCATACGAAAAATCTCAAAGCAGCGCAGTCGTTACTACTGAAATTGAGAGCAATTTTTGCGCTGCTCTTACTAACACCAATGCAAAAATGTACATATATTGTTTGCCTGACTCTGTTTTAGACACATAGTTTCATTGAGAAATTTTTTTAGAATTCTTCGTAGAGTCCCGAACAAATTGACCCGCCCTAATGCTTATGGTTCAAACCACTATAAGGATCTACCAAAATAGGATTGAAATTCGTTAAAAATCGAATTGAATAGATCTATCTCATTGGTTCATTGGGGAGTTCAATCACTTTCAAATTTAGTGTGACTTTAACCTAAATCATCCATGCCCATGAATCCGAAAGTTAACATTAATCAACTTTATGCTTATTTTTAAAAGTCTAGTTCGACAAAAGTATACTTTCTTGAAAATAATGTCCATTAATTTTGATTAATAACATTTTTTGGTGAATGTGGTAAAAAACAAAGGTGAACTCGTACCATCCTTCAATTTCGCAAGAGAGTTCTTTAGCCCAAGTACCACTTTATGCTCCCGTATATATTTTAGCAAACTTTTATTTGAAGGTATACGAAAAACTGTTACAATAATAAATCATTGTAGGTAAGGTTATGGTCAGATGTGTAAAACTTTCTATTTCCATAGTTCCTAAACGTAACCCTCGGTAAGGAGAAATAAAGTCAATTAATCGGCCATGCTTCTAAATAAACCAAAACATATTTAAACCATTTGAAGTTCCATTTATAATAACAGCACATAATATTCATGAATCACCTATTAGCTTGGCTGGGAGCTTGTGTTCTTTGTCTGCCATAAACAAAGAACAAAGTCTTGTGTCAATTAGCAACGTGTTTCTTCCATCATCTACCCTCAAAAGTGATTTTTAAAAATCTAATAAGAAATCTCATAAAATTAACGCATTTTAAACAAACTTATTAAACAATTAGTTGAACCATAAGTTAGGTATTTCTCCATTTCATTCAACTGGCGCCGCATTTCCAAGTTGCACAGTTTGAAATATTTTGCCTCTAGGGTAGGGCATATAAATAGCCAAACGATGAGTCTATGTGGAATGTGTGTGTGTGTCCCCTCTTCTTGCCCTGTTCACAACTGCAATTCATTTAAAATTAGAATTCCTTTCAGTTTTGCCTCTTTTTTATATTAACTTTTAACCTAATTTGTTTTTTTTTTCGTTTTCCACTTATATTTCTTTGCAATTGACTCACCGCCTGTGCACCGCCTGCTACTAACCCCCATACCACACCCCCAACCCAGACCATAAGGCTGACCTCGACCGCGGATGCACGTGGCCTGCAGAATTCGCAATCGGCCAATGATCTATATACACCGGTTGATCAGGATATGGTGGATGCTACGGATCAATGGTTGCCGCGCTCTGCCTCATTGAGTGGCATTGAATCATATGCAGAGACGGAATATGATCATAGCTCGAATCAAAGATTGATTATTCATGAAATGCCAGACGAAGAAATGGAAGAAATGCCTGTTGGTGATGCCGGAGCAGCGCGTCTACGTGATTTGCCTGTCCGAACTCGGCAGACACGTCGTGCTGGTTCAGCCACGGCCGCCAAACGTGGCGCAAAGTCACGACTGGGAGCTGATGTAGCACCCACTGCGTCTGCCAGCGGCATTAGCCGGCGCCGTAAGCTGCGTGAGCCCACTCCCGACGTGGATGTAGAAGGGGATTAGACTGAGCAGTGAGCTTAGCAGCCAGATTGATACTCAGCGACTTACCGAATTTTTAATTGGGCACCAACTTGTCCTACCACTATTGTAGTTTCATTCTTTTGTTTGTGTACTCTCCCATATTTAAGTTTAATTTTCGATTAGTTTTAATTAAAATGCAAGTATTTAAATGCCAATCATTTTTGTCTGAAAAAAGGGTGGCGGCAATCTGGTGCAGACGATCAAGAGAAGCTATAGCCTAAGTGATCTTAGTGAGCCTGATATGCATCGCACTCAAGATGAGCTGGACCAGGTGATGATGTCGTCGCCGTCGTCAGTGGTAATGCGTGCCCAGCCCACATCCGTACGTTTGTTACGTCCCAGAAATCAGACTCCTGTGGGAAGATCTGCCAGTGGTACACGCCATTCCACGGGCATGTACTTTACCGAGGTGGATGTAACGGCCAAAAACGCGGGAGATTTCAAGTGAGTGTTGACAGTATTTTTGGTTTATCGAGATTTGCCTGATTAAACTTGTCTTTTTCCAGCTATAACATCCGCAGCCAGGATGACATAAGCTCTGGATATTCCAGTGCCGAGCCAGTTAGTGGACTTAGTCGAACATCTTCCATGACAAATGCTTCCAAAGCTCGGTTGAAGTCCAAACGCAATGAGGTAGGTTTTGGCATATTTTTTTTAACAAACTTAATCCTTTTGGAAAACGGTCTATGGTTAGCATTTTGTATTGTTGGAAGAGATGAGAGATGAAGTCTATTTGGAGAATCAACGATATTATCAAGGCTTAACTCAGGAACGAATGGAGAAACAAAAAGAGGAGACAGAGGAAGGGGAGAATTTCTATGAGGCTGCTCCCTTACTGGAAGGGGCTAAGACTGGAATGGATATGCGCGAAGAGTTGGTAAAGAGTCCTGAAAATTCAATGGAAGCCAAAAAACGTAACGACTTCTGTGAGAAGTCATCAAATTATATCTCCAGTTTGGAAGTAACTGCTGAAAGTTCAACAAATCACTTAAATTCAGAAATTCCAAGTCGTACCAAAAATTTGAATAGCTCAGTGGAAACTAAACTTCCAGAAACTTCATTGGAATCTAAAGAAGTTACACAGAAAAGCAATTCTTTGCAGAGACCCCTTGAAACTACTGGAAAGTCATTGGAAAGTACTGAAAATCTAGAAAAATCTATAGAAAATACACAGAAAAAGGAAGATTCTTTACAAACATCTCTTGAAAATAATCAAAATCTAATAGAAACTCCGGTAACTTCATGGGAAAGTGAAGAGTCTTTTCACGAAGCTCTGGAATATAGCATTTTTGATCAAGATACTGAAACTGCAGTGGAAACTAAACCAAATTTATTGAAAAGCTTGGAAACTTCAATGGATTCTTCTCTAATAACAACTGATAATACTTTGATGAGTAAAAATTCAATGCAGGAAGCTCTTGAGACTACTGCAACGCCAATGGAAAGCTCGACCAAGTCCTTCAATTCATTAGAGAGTGCCAATTCTTCTCTTTCGAAAACAGAGCAACTAATTGAAAAAGAAGATAATTTTCAAGTTGACCCTTTTGTACTGGTAGTAAGCTCGGGCAATTTAGTTGAGAAAACTGAACCTCCTGTCCGTCCAGTGTCACCCCGGGAGCTGCAAGCAACACTGGAAGAGATCAAACACAATTTTCGAAGTCAACTTGAAACTAACCCCTCTCCCTCGTTGCGTCCGCGTGCTGTACATGGCAAAGGACGTGCTCCACCGCCGCCTCTACCGCCCCGCTCCTCTACATTGAACGCACCACAACCTGATCAAATAAGCCAATCATCTACCACCAGCAGTTCGGAACGCAAATCAGGTATTGGCCAATTCTTCAAGAATATCAAATCTAATGTGCTGCTGCGAAATCAAAGCAAAGCTAATCCCAGCCCGCAGGAGTCGAATGAGCAGCCACTGGCAGGCAAAGAGACGCGTCTTTGAAGTAAGCCCCAGACTAAGCTCATCCCCGTGTTACTCGCGCGAGCTCTTAACTTCCATGGCCACGCCTCCCAATTTCTGTACAGTTTGCCTTACTAACCAAATCAAGAACTTTCACATTTCCAGCATGTTTTTTGAATTGCTTATGAATTCCCAGTCTAAGCTCCAGTACTCACATAACTTCTTTTTTCTATCTCTCTTTTAGGACAAATCCATGTCTGCTAGTTGCACCACCTTGCCCAGAACTAGCAGCCGCAAGACGGACAAAACTCAGGTGGCTCTCAATCCCAGCCAATCCAAAACGCGCAACAAATCGGAGAAGTAGTCAAAAGCAAGACCACATAACTCAATAAAAACAGAACCTCATGTTTTAGTTTAAATTGTAACTTGATACTGATATTGATACGGTTTACGAATGATATATAATAGCTCTCTCTATATGTATAGTGTATTTTGTTTGTGATTCAATTAGAGTTCCAAGTGCATGCCGATTCATTTCGTAACTCTTGTCTAGCGTTAAGCCCAATCCTAAAATTATCCAACCCAAAGGTTCTCCTATAAATGTACTAACCAAAAAAAAAAAAACAAACAAGCAAGTTAGAAAGATTAGCAAAAGTGAAACTATCAATTTGTAGCATAAATTTGGAATATTATGAATGATTATTAAATACAAATAAATATCAATAATAAATTGAGACTTAAAAGATGGATCTGGTTTTTTATATAAAGATCAAATGTGGGGAGCGATCGAAAAGAAGTTTTTGTCAAATCATTGCTAGGAGGACAACTTAATTTTGCTTAAACTATTTTAAATTCTGACTAGATTGATTCCGAACAAGTTGGAACGAACTAAGGCATCTGGCTCAAGACAGGAATCGTTGGAGGAATGTCGATTTCGCCCTATGCTCCTCCCAGGAGCGATATTCTTATTGTGTATACAAATATCAAGGAAATAAAAAAAAAACGGAACACCGCTGGACTGCTTTTTTTTAACCTCTCTGAACTGACCATTAACCTAAGCTTGTAATCTTTTGTTGAAAATTTTTGGTGTCTTTGAGTTTTCAAACAAAACTTTTCTACTTTTTAAAGAAAGGATCAACCAAATTCAAATTCATTAAGAATCTGATCTGAAAGCTCTGCTAGATTTGAACAAGATGACTTAAAAACAAACTAGATTTTTAACTAGCCTCATTTCCGCTGACACATATATATATGGGTAATTCCATGTGAACTCAGCTACCTGATTTTTTTTATGTCAAAAACCAAAATTTCTATCCCCGCTTTAAAGATCTATACATCAAGAGTATAATCCTATTTTTTCGACATCCCCACCACTAACAGCTCGCGAGATAAACGACGAAGAATATAAAACTATAAAAAATTAAAGCTTTATAACGTTGCATCCGAGTTAAGCGGCATAAATTGTGATTACTTTATTTTCATCTCTTCTATCCAAAAAACAATAAAAAAATCCCGAGTCCATTGTTTCACATGGTTTTAGCGAAAATGCATGTTTTTTTATCGTTTTCTTAAAGAGGGTCCACCGATATTTTCATGAATTATTTTTTTCATGTAACGAATGTCCATATACATATTTCCCGATGACACCGGCCCATAATTCGCGAAAGAAATATTTTTATATATTTATATTAGTTTACAGTGCAACTTTCGCAACCCTCTATTTTTGAAGAACATACCGAAACTATAAAAATCCCCAAACGACTTGGGCCCCATCACATCGTAAAGATACTTTTTCGATACCTAGAAAAGATAATTTTCGTAGTACCGAAACGGTATGAAGGAGTGTTCCTATGAAGCTGGCATGTACCAGAGAGTTTCTTATATTGTTGATTGGGATAATTTTGCTGAAGAAAAATTTGCCGAATCAAGAGAAAAATTTGGAATTTTCCGATATTCTTGCAGTTTTGAAGCACTAGATGTTATTTTTTTGGTGTCAGTCTGTTTAGGCTTTTTTTTTTTGCTCTTGTTTATATCTGTAACTTTGCCAAAGACATAAAAACAGAATTCCAAACGGTTTATGATATATGGGACTTCATAAAATATTGTCCTCTTGGGTATCAAACGAGAGCGTTACTTAAAGTCGGTCCTGCCCGACTTCGATATACCCGTTACTCAGGAACATTGATGTATAGTATTCCATTATGTAAGTTAACAGAGCATTAACATTAATAAGAACATTTCAACATTTTGTAAGAAAACCGAGCTT
Organism: Lordiphosa collinella; assembly: GCA_018904265.1. Lineage (NCBI taxonomy): Eukaryota > Metazoa > Arthropoda > Insecta > Diptera > Drosophilidae > Lordiphosa > Lordiphosa collinella. The sequence continues at coordinate 272,080 of JAEIFV010000242.1, forward strand.
GTGGCGACAAAAAGTATGCAACATTCAGACAGACGGGCTATATCGACTCTTCTGTTGATGCTGATCAAGAATATATTTACTTTATGGGGTCGGAGATGCTTCCTTCTGCCTGTTACATACATTTGCACGACTTTAGTTAGGTATAAAAAGTACCTTTACGATGTGATGGGGCAAAACCCTTTGGGGATTTTTTTTAGTTTCGGGTTAGAAGTCCGATTGTTCAGATTTTTAACATATAAGATAATCAGCATTTTTTATCGATTTCCCAATTCTTATGGCGATCACACAAAGTGGAGTTAAAACAGGCAGGCCAACTCCTAAACACTGGTCCTCCATTTGGCTGATTTTAAGCTATTATGAATCGAATATTTTCCGCTTTCTGATATTCCGCAACCCCTGCGGCTAACTCAACACTGCTCTACATCAGTGGCCGGAAAAAAAACACATTCACATTTTAGCATTGGTGTGTCTGCGCAGCAAGTTGAGAGCAGCACAAAAACTGATTCAATTTGCTCTACGGCAGTATCAAAGACGCAGCGAAACAACTGTCGAACACGCAGCGCAGTGGCGCGCCGAAGCAACACAACGAACTTGTACTGTTTGTGAGTCGACTGTGCTGCTTTTGATAGGTTGCCAATGCCCAGTAGATAGCGACGCGCCGGCCTCTGCTCTACACGTTAGACAACTGTAGATACCCAGTTTCGATCCCGCCTCGGTACATCTAATGAAAAGTTTTTTCTTTAAATAAACTTACACTCCCGGTCACCCCTCTGTGCTGTAGGCGCCAGCTTTGAAGTTATTAGCCTTGCAAAAGCTTCTCAAATTGCCGTTCGGATTCGGCGTTAAACTGTAGTTCCCTTTCTCTTGTGCGAGAATTAGAAGCGCAGAAGCCAAGAGATTAAGAGGAGCTCGGCGATGGCCCCTTGGTGCTGTGTCAAGCCAAATGGGCTTGCAATGGATGTTGTTTATGATTTTCATAAGAATTTACATGTACACATTTATTCAAAATGGTATATTTTTGCTTAAAAAAATCGCAGAAATTGTTGGGGATAGATTATTTGAAAGCAAAGGAATAATACTTTACGATAAAATTAAATAAAGTTTAAGTATTGGTAAAGGTACAAAAAGTGCCAAAAAAGGGTCAAAGTATGCATTAAACGACACTTTAAGTTCAAATTACTTAAGATCTAGACGTGGTGGACCCTTTCCGAAAACAGATTCGTGCTTAGCACACGAAACGCATCTAGAATCACTTCATTCCATCAATTCAAAATACTGAAACAAGTTGAATTTTGTTGCCTTGTGTAATCCTTTAAGTAAGTCTAAGTAAGTCCTTTAAGTCCGAAAATTTGACCTGTTTTTTAAAAATCGTGAAAAGAAAACGCGTAATGATATTTTAATGCTGATTTGGTATTTGGTAGGGCAATTTATTGAGAAAAAACAAAATTTAAAAAAAGTGAATTTAGGGTTCCCTCCAAAGAAGGAACTCAAAAAAAAGTATGTCCAATGCTCGCTCGAAAAAAAAAATCGTGTGAACCTCCAGAAAAAATTAAATTTTTTGTGGCTATTTGAAAATGAACAAGAAAGAAAGTTGGTCAAGCCCGACTATAACATACTCTGTACCTGTGAAGTGCTGCCCATCCCCGTTGCGACCAGTGCTGCCCATAATTGTTTGTTTTCCTTATAACTCGGCAACCTTTCATCCGATCTTTACCATTCCTTTGGCGGATCGATAAACAATCCTGATTACTTTTATCTATAAAACTGTTGGCGATATGACGTTTTTTCCAATTTAGGGGGCGTGGCAAAAATTGAAAATAAACTAAAAGTAAGTAGGGTCGCGGGAGCATCTTACCTCCTAGAATGAGTATTTTTAAAGTTTTTCCTCGAAAAAACAGATTTCAGACTTTGATTTGTTTCCTGCGGAAAGATTTTTCGCGCAAAAGACTTAGGGTTTATGTGTTAAGTATTCTTTTGGTATTCCCAGTCATGTAGGACCGTGTAAATATGATTGTAAAATTTTGTCATAAGCCTAATATACAATTCAACCGTTGAGTATGGCCCCCAGAAGTATGCTATAAAATAGCCCGCCCTACTTTTGTCTACCCATTTGTACTTGGAAGTGAAATAATATGATGCCCAATTCCTAGCTACGCATGCCTAAACTTTCCAAAATTCCTGACTCACCCTAATTGAACGACCTGATTTCTTTAACAAACTCATTCGCCAGACTGTCGTCGTCCGAGAAGAGATCTGCAATGCTTAAGTGCACCACCACCATCAGCAACTCGTCGGACCACTTCTTTTTTCCCCATTTGCCTTTCGCCCATGCGCAGCAGCTGATGATGAGAGAGGGAGAGCGCAGCTGACCTTGACCCTCAATCAAAGCAGCCTGAAAAAGACGCAGCCCATAACTTGTTGCCAAGTGCAACCCTCCCTTCTCCTTCTCCTGGCCATCCACCCGACCATCTGCCGGCTGGCAAAGTTTTCGACTGTACTGTACTTTAAGTGTAAAGAAGACAGCCGCACACACACACATACAGAGGCCCATGCCGGTATGTGTGTGTGAAAGCATGCACAAGGAAGCTAAAAGAGATCCCCCATCAGCTGCCGGCACCATGTGTTTGCCGGTAAAACTGGTTATGGCGAAAAAGAAAAAAAAAAGAATTAAGAACATTTTTTTTTGTCTCAAATCAGCAGCTCCAGCATTTTAATTTACAATTAAAAAACAATCACAGTGATATTTGAAAATTTCTCATTTTTTCTTCTTCATATTTCGTTCTTCTTCTTCTGGTGTGTTGTGGTTAGTACTTCTTTTTTGTAACTTCTTGATGATGATCCTCTCCAGCGTTCTTCTGGTTCTGCTTCCGCTCTCTACTGTGTCGTCGACTCTCTCTGCTTGGCCCCCCTCCTCCACCCATCCTCTTTCTACTTCGTGTCTTCTTCTGCGAGATCTGGCCGGGCGAGTATTTTGGGTTCGCCGGCAGCAGCTGGATGGAGTTGTTGCTTCTTTGCGTTTTTTTGTAGTTTTTTTTTCGTTAAGGTAGTTTTATATATTCTTATATAGTTTTTCAATTAGTAAATTCAAACACTTTTGTTGTTGTTGCAGCATTATATGTATGTATATAATCGATAAGTGGATATCGCTATAATCGATATTTAAAAGTGGTTTTGTTGTTGTAGTAGTCTCATCTTCTTTATCCTTCTTCTCATGGTCAGCTGCATTGTTCGTCCTTCTTCGTTTGCTTCCTCTTAGTGTTTTTTTCATGTAGTTGGCACCGCGCTGCAGGCTTTCAGCTCTTGGAATCAGAGATTAGATGCTTGTGGATGTGTGTGAGTCTATGTATGTTGCATGTGTGTGTGTGTATGGGGGTTGATCTTGACTTTTTTGGGTGCTGCTGCTGCTTCTGCTTTTTCGTGTTTAAATTTTATGCTTCTGCAAGTTCCTAGTTCCGTCCACCCTTCTCATCGCACTCACGTCTCAGGTGTCCACTCTTGCCACAGCCATAGCAAGTCTTCGATGTCTCCGGACAATTCTTGGAAATGTGTCCCGCGCGATTGCATTTGTAGCACGACACATTGGCCGGCCCACGCTCGTTCACGGCCTCCGGGCAGTTGCGCACCCAGTGGCCAGGCTTGTTGCACTTGTAACAAGTCGGATTGTCCGCTTGGGTGCAGTCCTTGGAGATGTGGCCAATGCCGTTGCAGCGATAGCAGCGCTCAGCCTCCTCGGGGCAGGCACGTGCGAAATGCCCAAACTGATTGCATTTGTAGCACTTCTCGCGGTTGCGACGCATGCCGCCGCCATCGCCACGCATGCCACCTCCACCGCCCCCGCCACCACCACCTCCACCGCCGCCTCCACCGAGACTGCAGTCCCGGGCAAAGTGGCCCGGCCGGTTGCACTTGTAGCACGTGGCAGACATCGACATTTTCTTCGCCTTTTAGTTATTCGTTTGTACCCAAAAAAGTAATCCTCAACTGTTCAACTTCAGAACACACACACTGCCAACGACTCTCCGCTTGCTTTTGCAAAATGCCACAAGAACTGGGTTTCTTTTACTTTTCTGCTGCCTGGCGACAATTTCCTCCTCGCCGTATTTTCGACGCCAAAAATTAAAATGGCTACCGCAAAACTAGTACAATGGTATCGACAGTCCAGGCATCGAGTACGCAATGCGCGCACAGGGTTGATTTTTGATATGCCGTTATGCAACTCTGATCGTTCCACGCGGTACACAGTGGCTCAAAGTGTTGAGTTTGCCAGATGAAATGCAGCTGATGGATATAAGTGGAAGATTCTGGAAAATAAAAAATGTATATATTACTTTCTGTTAAGTAGATGAAGTTTTTCAAACCCACTATGGCAAGTATACATTTGTGTTTTGAATTGTATAGCAATGCTTAGGTAAAAATGTTAACTTTTTATTTATATAGTCCAAACAAGTTAGAATTTTTCGTTGCATGAAATTTTGACCAGCCAGATTTTTTATATTTGATAGAGGACCGTCTAAGGCTTAAGTTCAAATTTGTGTCATTGGGAACGGCCGCCATATCGGTGAGACCTACGCGCAATTCTCCCATAATATAAATTAAAGAGCATACAATTTGCAAAAACTTTTACATATAACATTTAGCTGGGCGGCAAAGCGTTACAAAACTATAGCTTCACAAACTTTAATTCGTCACGTTTTTTGCCTGTAATCAACCGAATTTATGATGAAATAACCAAGCTGTGCAATAAATCAAATAAAAAATAAGAAGTTTGTTCATAAAAAAGAAGGAAATTCAGTTTTTGATTGTTTTATGTCTTTGTATTGTCAATATGTCTGACGCTTCGTTGTTTTCTAAATCTTCTACGGCTTTATAAAAAATTTTTGATCGTACGTAACTTTAAAACTATTGCGCACGCAGAAAATTTGTAAGACCAAAAAGAAAGGTAATGCCATTATCGATAACCTTGTCTTAAACAATTTTTATCTAAAGTCTCTCGATTTCAAGGTACAGAGCTATTTGCGTTTTCAAAAATACTGGATCTGTTGGCGGCAAAGTCAAAATTTAGAAAATCTACCTTTTTTGTTAGCTTAAAGGTTGACCTCCTTTGCTATTTTTGGACCACCCGTTCCCCCGAGGCAGGTGCAAAAATGGTGGGTATTATGAGTAAATAAACAAATTTTGAAATCGGTCAATATATACATCTTTTTCCGGAAACAGTTCAAAATAGTTGTTTTGAGATAATTGCATTTAAAGTTTTGATTTTGTTTTGGACACACTAAAACTATTTTCAGCCAATTTCTCAAATTCACTTCCACACAAATTTTGTGATTTATTACTAGATTTCGTCTCTGAAGCAAAACATAGTTTTTCCTATTCATTTGGGTGTTAGCTTTGACAGAAAAATAATAACTTCCAAGTCGGTTGATTGGTTCCCGAGAAATTAGGGGTAAAAGGCGTCAAGATGTGGTAAAAAAAATTCTCCAGTACTTTCAAAATATGTTTTTTTTTGAAGAAACTAATTTTTAGGAATATTACGAATATTACCTGAAACTGTTAAACATTTTTGTTTCACAAAAAAACATTATATGCCTTACTGAGATTTGAGAACCCAGGTCTTACTTCCTTTTAGTTAAGGGCCCTGACCTCTACACCACCGCCGGCTATGCGGAAATGCTAACCAAACGTGCTATAGGAAAGCAGGCAAGCAATGAAGAGCATTTTTTGAACATATTACCAAAACAAAAGACAAAAATTTCAAGGGCAGGGCTGCTTAGTTGTGGAATTCCCCAATTTAACTTTTCTGTAACTCAACTGTGGGTCATGAATACCCTAATATATTAAAAATTATTTGTATGCAGCTTTATAAATTGGAAGTTGTACTTTTAAAAAAAGAGCATATGGGAATTTCCATGAAGTCGAACGTGAGAAACTTTTCGTTTTCAAGATAATTGCTAAAAAGCAAGGCATTCTCACGGAATAAATACAGAAGTGTTTTTCGGAGGCAACAATTCAAACGCTGATATTAGCGAGCTCTGAGAGAGCACTTTTATGTGACTATTTATGTGGTTTTTATTATAATGCAGAGCCAAAATTTACAGTATATTGCAATCCTATGCAGTCTTCATTGACTCTTTATACACATACAATGATTTTAGAGAGCAATATTTAATGAAATCTATGGGCATTATTTTTTAGAAAAATACGTGCAACAGAACGTTAAAAATGAGAAACCCGGTGCATTCGAAAATCTCGAAATTGAGATTTGCTTAAATAAGTTCAATTTAATTTAAATGTGGTAAAACATGGTGTTATAAAGTACTTTTAATTTTTGGTCTAGGTGGATTTTTCCGTGGAAATGCCCATATATCTTTTTTTCTGTTTGCTCATTTTTCAAATACTTTTATTGTTATTAAATAATTATTTAATTTTTTTCCTTTTTATTGTAATTTTAATTAATTACCCAGTTTTCACACAATTTTCAGAAACCTTAAACCACTGTTTCTTGAGCGATAAGTATCGACTCCAGGCCGATTGGATTTAGCTGGATAGCAATAGATTTGGCTAAAAACCGCTAAAAATGCATACCTCCCCAATTATAACTTAAAAGCAATAAAACATCCACAAATATTTATCTTCCTTTCAAGATTCCATTCGCATAGAAATTGTTCAATGTGTGTGAGCAAAAGCAGCCGAGAGTCCAAGGTGCAAGCTATCGATATCGATAGCAATGCCGTCGATAGGTTCATACGCTATCGATATTCCAAGCAAAGTAATTTTGCAAAAATTGTTGAACGGTCGCACTTACTGGATTGTTGTTGGGCAGCTTGTTGCAATTTATTATTGTTTATTTATATGCTATGTCATTAGTTTGGATAGTGCTTGCCGCCGCCATCACACTGTGCCGGCAAATTCAAGCCACCACCACAATATCGATGCCGCTGACCACACAGGATATTATTTCAGGTGGGTTGCGAGCGGTGTTCCCCGTCCCGCATTTTCCTGATTTTCTTACCTGTTCTATAATTCATCAGGTGACGTGTTCTTTGAAATCATCGCGCCGCAGGATCTGGAATATACCTACAGACTGCGACCGGCGAAAGATTTTGGAGTTTCATTTTCGCAGAAGCTAGAGGGCATACCGTTAGTGCTGGCCGATCCGCCAGTTGCCTGCCAAAAGCTCAAGAATGCGCGCGACCTGCAAGGGAGTATAGCTCTTATGGACAGGGGGTGAGTCGAACATTGAAGTGAACATTGATGTTTGTAGATTTATATGAGCTCTTTCAGGGAATGCTCCTTCCTGACCAAAACACTGCAAGCGGAGATTGCTGGCGCGCTGGGCGCCATTATCACCGAGTTCAACTCAAATTCTCCCGAGTTTGAGCATTACATCGAGATGATACATGACAAGTCCAATCGAGATGCTTCAATACCTGCGGGCTTTTTACTGGGCAAGAATGGTGTCATCATACGCTCCACTTTGCAGCGCCTAAAGCGATTGCACGCTTTAGTTAATATTCCCGTCAATTTGACTTTCACCCCGCCCTCGAAAATTAATCATCCGCCTTGGCTGGGTTGGTGAAAAAGGGTGGAGGAAAGGATGGAGGCAGAGTAGAAGCAGGAGCAGACAAACTGTAACCAAAGTGCATACTTAGTCAGCGCATTATTAGATGTATTTATTATTGAAACTGAGACAGAGACAGAAACTGAGACTAATCTTGTTAAATCTTAAGTAGCTAATCGAAGGAGAAAAACAAAAGCAATCCCAATCCAAAAAGAAACACCTAAAATTGTAAATAAAATGCTAAGCAAAAAATTATCAAGATGTAAGCTAGACGAATACTAGACAAATGCATTGAGTTATTTATTTATAATATTTGACATTGGTTTACCTTGGCATTCGACAGGTGAAGCATTCCTTCTTGGTTTATATTTATATTTTTTAATAATTTGTTAACCCAGGTAAAAACTTCAAGAGATTTAAACTTTTTCAAAGGAAAGGTCCGACAGCAAACTTGTTTGCTTATACTTCCCTGAACATTTGGTGAAATAGTCATTATTAAAGATTTGGCAGGACATTTGGGCACGTTTTCTCATGTTTCAGTTTTTGCAAGTCCAGGTGGATTTTACGCGTTGCTCATGCTCAAAATTAGCAGTGCAAATTCACCAAATCCACTATAGTTCCACACGCAATTCTTTTGCTCACATATTGCCCAAAAGTTCCTAATTTAAGTCATTAGAAATTGGTAGATTATTTGCTTGTGTAGCCTTAACTTATCAACTATTAACTCGGTAACAAATAACCAGTGATTGGAAAGGTACTCATTTTTATTACCTAGGTAAGGTACAAGGTAAATGTGAAAAAATATACCTAGGTAAGGTCCAAAAAAGGTACTTCTTACAGGTCCAAAAAAGGTACTTCTTAGTTTAAAATCATGGTTCATCCATTTTTATTATTCAAATCAAAACAAAACAATCTTTCTTCATTACAAATAAAAGAGTCAAACATTGATATAAGGAACAGTAAGGGCGTAAATCCAAAAAGAAGATTTGCAAATGAAACATTTTGATTTCATTTGATGTTATATTATTAAATTGTTTCTTATATAAATGCTCGCTTTTTTTAAATTACATAAGTTTCGTATATTTCGTAACCTAGTCTGTTTCTTTTTGGTGTAAGTATTTGGCCTCCACAGCTGAAAATTCTTTCAACTGGGTATATAATATTATTAATCTATACCTTATTATAGATTCAAAAGAGGTGCTATTATCGCCAGAATAAGCTAAGTCTTCCATTTCAACATTAGAATTTTCATACAATTCACAGTTTCGTACAATCTACCATTACTGGAATCGAAAAAGTCTTCAGAATCCTTAGAATTTCAACTCTTATTGACAACAGTTTCCAAATTTCTCGTAATTTTTTCTACAAGCCAATCTTTAAAACACTTTACAATTTTGTTTGTTTTATTTGGAATCCATTTAAAATCAAGTTTGGGAAGCCTTAATAGTGGGCAAACCAACTTCTTTGCCTGGCTTGAAGTCAAGCTTTCAATAAAAGAAAATCGACTTAGAACTTCCATTTTATACCCTTTTCCCACTGAACGCAGTTTCGAAAAAACTGTCAAAGTCGAAGCTGCGAGAATTTTTCCTATAGGAAATACATAGGCTGGGTGACGTAGTTCAATGTCGCAGCATTCAAGCTGCGACGCAGCTTTCATAAGTATTAGCAAATGCCTACTAGATTGTTATCGGTTTGAAGTACTTTTTCCGATAATTTGACAGCAAACACCTGATTTATTTTTGTGCGAGCAAAAGAAGAGAAAATATAAAAGTTTTGAAAGTGGAACGAAAAAAAGCAAATGGAGTGAGGACGAGAAGAATGATTTGATTGACTTGTGGGCCAAAAAACAGATCTACGAGGATCTGCCACTGCCGCTTTTCAGACCGGGAAAGGCCCACATTGGACCGTCAGGCAGCTCTGGTGGCTCAGAGTGTGCACTTCGAGAAACTATCCCAAGTGCTTGGGGGTTCCCGAACAAAGAAATTTTGTGGCCCATGTAGAAGAATGCTAGATTACAAAATTATAATATAATTTTTACAAAACTCATTTATAATGTTTTTACTCGGCAATTCAAGCATCTCGACTCCTTCTGGTTAACCACCTGCAAAAGAAACCTAAAAGTCAACCGACAGTCGAAATATTGGATCAAAGCACTCAGGCCTTCCGGCAGACCGCTGAGAGCGTGGCGACCAAATTGATCGATACTTGGAGTACAATAGATCGTTCCATTTGATAAAACCATTGAGCTTAAAAACTCATTAATTAAATTCAATTATTTGAGAGAGGCTCAGCTTTGGCCCTTTGGGGCTGTTTTATCTGACAAGCTAATTTTACTTACTTTTTATTAAATTCAATTATTACAAAAATGACCGGCTATGACATTTTTTTATATCTTCCGTCGTTCTTCTGCGTTCTCCGATAATCAGACTCAAGTTGGGCTGTTCCCTCTCGATAAGAATGGGCCCTTGGGAAAATCCATCATGTGCTTCTTCTTCACATGCAATTACAAAGTTGGGTACGACGCATGCGCAAGTCCTTTCGCAATACTTCTGAACCTTTCTTCGAGGTGTCCAAACGCGTATTCCACAACCCGCCTGCATTTTGAAAGCTTGTAGTTGAATTGCTTCTCCAGTGGCGGCGCCGTCGGAGAAATAAAAATACACCGCCTCGAATTAGTGTCCTGCTTGGAAAGACCTGGAAGTCTTTTTACATCCGAAAACGTATATGTAATGACTTGAACTTACCATGGTCCACACAGATCTACCTCCTAGTACAGATTTCATTTCCATCAATGCAAGTTGGCAACCAAACTCAGTGACTCGCATGTGCTGACTTGTGCTTCCCAAAAGACATTCATACATGTCGTTCTCTACCTGTGCCTAAATCTCCTTCTTCTTCCTCCATTTTGTTAAATTTTCTTTATAATATTATTAATTTTTTGTTTTTTATTTATTCAGAGCTGTCAGATATTTTTTAAGCTGCGAGTTTGGTGTGAACGCATGATGCAGGTTTTCGCAGCTTCGCCTATGCTGCGCCCAGTGTGAAAAGTGTATTAAGAGCATCTTTAAGTGGATCATAATATTTTAAATTATTCAAGCAATCTAGTTTAGGTATCACTTGAATTAAAGTAGGCAGCAAATATCCCAAATAACAACGGGATTCGCCCTGCAGAAGATCAACAGCCTTTGCGAATTTGTCAGTAACATTATTCAATTAGTGCAAAAAAATTTTGTATTTGAAAATAATGTTTTTATACACTTGAAAAGTGTATTATAACTTTGCCCAGAAGTTTGGAACGAATAGAAGGAATCATCTCGATTGAGCTTTGTCCGTCCGACCGTCCGTCTGTCTGTTTCTACGCAAACTAGTCCCTCAGTTTTGAAGCTATCGAGCTGAAATTTTGCACAGAGTCATCATTTAGCTGCACACTGCCCATATGTCGGAACCGCGAAAATCGGATGGTCACTTCTTGTAGCTGCCAAACAAAATTTTTTTTAGTTTTTTTATGTAATATTTTAATGACACAAGACATTAAGCTTATAAATTAAGTCATTGGTCACAAAATTAAGTCAGTGGTCACAAAAGTTTCAAGTGTATTTTAATTTCGGCACAGACCTTCGTCTGTGCCATTTTTATTGGCCGCAGCAAGATTAAGCACATCAATGAAAACAAATGTTTGATTTAGTTGTTATAGGACAAATCGAAATGATAGATCGCAATTGTAGACGGGTAAAAAGAATGTGAAGGCCAATAGGTCCAAAAAAATTGCGAAAATTGACCAAATTCTATAGTTTGGCAAGTGTGTAGCAGTTGCTTTCTCGCTAACCACATTGTTAAAAGGATGCCATACAGCTCATTGATGCAACATTGCGAACCACTCCGCAATGGCCAAAGTTTTTGTATCCTAAAAATCATAATTTTGGACGAATGCACAATGGCGCACATACACGTATTGGAAGCACTTGACCGAACATTTAAAGCTCTGCGCAATGTCTCGAGATGTGTTGGAGGCTCAATGCCAATTAAATAAACGCTTGCCACAAATCATCCAATCTGTGACGCTATGTGAAGAAACTTTAGCTGGCAGCAGACATAAGAGGTTCATTGCTGAACGATCCTTCTTCTCAAGATTTCTCCAAGCAATTGCTGACTATAGGTAATGGTCACGTTCCTGTCGACGATTCGGGCGGATTGATATCATTTCCTTCGAATTTTTGTGATTTCGTCTCATCTATAGACGAGCTTAACAGCAAGGAATTCTCGAACATCATTGATAACCACAAAAATACCCAACGGTTGAGTAAGCGAGCATTTTTAGCGGTTAAGAATAAAGATGTATATGACTTTTATGACATGAAATTCTATGTATTAGGTTAAGTTAGACATTATTCTTTATATGGGCATTTCCACAGAAAGGTCCACCGAGACCAAAAAATTAAAAGTACTTAAAAACACTTTTTTCGATCATATTTTTATCGGGGAAACAATTAAATTAAACTAGTTTAAGCCAATCTTAAATTTACTCATATTTCATTTCGAGATTTTCAAATGCAACGTCAAGCAATCACCTTTTTTTCTTATTTTTATCATTTTTCTAAAAAAGTACCTTTAGATTTCATTAAATGTTGCTCTCTAAAATCATTTTAAGAGTACAAAGTGTAAGTTTTTTCTTTGCTTTATCAAAGAAACCACAAAAATAATCATAGAGAAATATTTGTCACATAACGTATGTCACGTAACGTATCATAATGAGTCAAGTATAAAAAACACCAACATTTATTTTTCAACGAATCAGCTCTAAATATATAGTAAAATGATTGCAGATCGTACTAAAATTAGTTGTGTTAAGAAACTCGAACAGGTTTCGCAGATTTTTGAATTTTTATGAAAGTCAAAAAAAACGCACTTCCATATTCTGTCACATAACGTATTCCTTTTTGTTTGCCAGTATCTTGGGACCTTATCTTTCTACAACTCCCAGCTTATTCATTGAGAATAGTGCTACTAAAATGCTATTCAAAAACCAATATGGACAAATTTATTTTAAAATTTTTCTTTGATTTTCTTTGTGATGAAGGTTAATAAATTTGTACGACTGTCGCGTGCGTGCTGTGTAAATGCCCATATTCTTAATTATTGAAATTATTTAATCATTGTAGTGGCTAGCACAATCAATATAAGTCTATTTTGTACTTGTAGTCCTGAACTGAATTTTTAAACGCCTTGGATGTGCCTGAATTAACCCCGCACAATTTTAAAATTCAGGTTGTATAGGTAGCCATCATGCTTCAAAATCGAAACCAACCGAATCTATGCTATTGAACGCGTTTAGTGACAAGAAAACTGATGATCAATGATTTGGATCATCAGGTGACCAGGTATTTGGAAGTCTGAACTAATCAGCTTAGAGTTATAGTACTATTGCATCAATGTTTTGCGCTTACCACTAGACCAGCATTTCAACTGTAGATTCAACACTTTGTTACCATTAACATGCTTAATTATACAAGGTGGGCCAAAAGAAGTCATCCGATGTTGTTTGGCCTTCATTTTTTTTCTAAATAAAAAACGTATATTCTGTTTGTTGATTATATTTATTTATTTGAACCTTTAGAATTTTATTGGTCATTTCGAAAAGATGATATCGGCCAAACGGGCGCCGTTACAATTGATTGCCATACGGGCTCGTTTTATGGCATTTTTCATCACTTCGGCAAGAACTTCGGGCTGCAGATTCTCGCCCTCGTGTCCAATGTTGTCCTTGAGGGCTTCCAAGGTCTCGGGCTTGGCTACGTAAACACGGGATTTCAAAAAACCTCACCAAAAATAGTCTGGAACGGTTAAATCGGGCGATCTTGCAGGCCAGTGCAAATCGCCAAAACGAGAGATGAGGCGACCCGGGAACGCCGCCTTCAGAATGTCGGTGGTGGCTCGCGCAGTGTGTGCCGTTGCTCCGTCCTGTTGGAGTCACATGTCCTCCAGTCCTAATTCGTCCAATTGTGGCAGAAAAACCCGGTTAACATTATAGGGTCACGCGCACCGTCCACTGTTGTTGTTTGATCAGCGGCGTTCTCGAAAAAAAAGGTCCGATGACTCCTCCAGCGTGAACAGCGCACCATGCAGTCACTTTGAGCGGGTGTAATGGCTCCTCGTGCATCACTCGTGGATTTTCGGTGCCCCAAAAGCGATAGTTTTGCTTGTTCACGTACCCGCTGAGGTGGAAATGAGCCTCATCGCTCATTATGATTTTGGTCGAAAAATCGATTATTCACGATTATTCCGCGTTCTTGGGGAGTATATCTATCCATGGCTTGTTCACTTGTATTCTACATCTGCTAGTCCACAAATGTCAAAACAGATCTGACTTTGGCGGCTATTTGTAAAAATAAGAGCATCTTCTAATAGGGTGACTTCTTTTGGCCCACCTTGTACTCACAATTTGATGGTTTCCCCAACTTCCAATATCACACAACAACTTATTCTTAACTTTGCCTAACATTTTATTTTAATGCTTTAGATTTTGCCCCATGCCGTTAGGTTCAGACACATGCCCAAAGTAAGTATCACAATGACCACCACCAGGATGGCAAAACACAAATAGTTCGGTTGTATGGGCATACGAAACAGTTTCGCCGACATATCCAATGAGGAAGCAAACAGTAGCGTAGAATTGAGATCTTCTGCGGACGTATTATGATAAACAAATGGACGTACCCGTATCTGATGACCATTCGCCTGAGCATTTTGGCAGACACGTGTCACCGAGGAGGCCACAAAGAAGGGCAAGAGACCCAAGAATAACCACAGCATTACATTCGCTATGTTGAGGAGCACCAGTTTGAGGGCACAATAATGGAAATCAAAGTCCTTGAAGAGATAGACTAAGCCAGCAAATGCATAGGACAGATTCATCACAATGAGAAAGCACACCGGTATGGCCACATGCTGATTTAATCGCTCGAGCAGCTTACGAAACTCCAAAACCTCACGCATCCAGTCCAGGGAATCAATGGAATGCATTAGCAATTTATGCGACAATGACTCCAGATGTACCCTAAGCAAATAGCACTCAATGTAGTAGCTACTCAAGATGATTATCTCCACCAGATCCTGCACCAGAATGGTGCACAATAAACAGATCCTTAGGCATAACTCCCAATTGCGCAACGCTTCGGCTAACCAAGAGATTTTGATAATCTGCTCTGGCTGCATGATCACCACACAACAGGCATAGGCAAAAAGTAGTAACAAAAGGGTAAGAGCTAAGCTCAGATACAACCAGAGAATGCGACACAAACGCTTGGGCTTGGCCGACATGAGAAAAACTCGCTCGATGAGATTCTGCAGCTGCTCGTGGTCTATAACCTTGCAGACAAGCACGGCGGAGACGAAACCAAGCAGATTCAAAGCACTGGGCACCACATAGCCAAAAAGCAATTCGCCTATGGTGTTTGTTGAGTTTCCTCCTCCGTCTGTACTGTTGTTCGCGGGGCGTATGTCCCTATAGCTGTTGAAACCCCGATCACCCCTGTAAAAAGAAGAGCAATGGATTCTTTAGACATGTTTAGCTCAGGAATTGAGTAACTAACCTGTAACCACACAAAAAGCGCAATACATAGCCCAGTAACAGGACAAAAAACACCATCAGGGCCTGAACATAGCTGCAGCAAGCTCGCACATTGCTCATATCCGTCGAGATGGGATTGAGACCCACCAGGGTCAAGATGAACACATAAGGACGCAGGAACTGTAAATATCAAAGAGATTAAAGTTAGTTTGTGGTGTGATATATAGACTAGTGTTAGTAAAATTGCTCAATTCAACCAACAATGCTTAATTTTTAGTAAAAGAACAAATTATCTTTTTGCTCACACAGAGAAATATAAGAAAGATAGTCGGTCAAGCCCGACTATAACATACTCTGTACCTGTGATGTGCTGCCCATCACCGTTGCGAGCGGTGCTGCCCATAATTGTTTGTTTTCCTTATAACTCGACAACCGTTCATCCGATCTTTACCATTCCTTTGGCGGATCGATAAATAATCCTGATTACTAAATATGACCAGAAGGAACGAACCTTCTATATATCTAAAACTGAGGGAGATATGACGTTTTATTCAATTTGCGGGGGCGAAAATAAACTTGATTTGCCTGCAAGTATATGAAGCTTATGTCCCATACATGTCAAACCTCTATCTCTTACCATCTCTGAGATCTGTGCGTTCATACGGACAGACAGACGGACAGATGGACAGGGCTATATCGACTCGGCTGTTGATGCTGATCAAGAATATATATACTTTATGGGGTCGGAGATGCTTCCTTCTGGCTGTGATACAGAGTATAATAAAGGGTACGGAAATTTAAGGCCCTTGTTATTTCAAAGTTGTTATAAAAAGGAAATAGTTCACTGAGTTTTCACAATTTTAATGCTGAATATTTAAATGGAAAGTTTAAACTTTAATTTAAAAGCCCGATGTCGAGAAAAAGTTTTACTATGCTACTTCTGAGATCAGACAAAATAAATATTTAGGTGGAAAAATCGAGGCATATTCCTATCTCGTCTGCATACGAAAAATCTGAGAGCAGCGCGGCTTCCACACACACAATATAAGCTGTAGAAGCGCAGCTCCGCAACGCAGTCGTTGGTACTGAAATTGAGAGGAATTTTTGCGCTGCTCTCTCTGTAGCTGTTGCTTTTGCTTCACGTTCATCGTTCCATTTACGGTCATGCAAGCAAACCCAGTAGCCAATTTGGCTACCTGAAACACACAATATTGAAATTTTTATAATACCCTTGCAGAGAGAATTATAAAATTGTCCGGATGTTTGTAACGCATAGAAGGAAGCATCTCCGTCCACATAAAGTATATATATTCTTGATCAGCATCACGAGCTGAGTTGATTGAGCCCTGTCCGTCTGTCCGTCTGTTTCTATGCTATCTCCTCCATCAGTTTTAAAGCGATCCTCAACAAACTTTGCACGAAGTCTTTTGGTACAAATCCGCTGCACTTTTGTCGAAACCTGCCGGATCTGATGACTGTAGCATATAGCTGTCATAGGAACGATCGGTCGAAAAACTAGTTCTAGTGAGAAAATCTTTTTTGTTTTTAATGGAATCGTACTTTTACACAATTCTACAAAGTTTTGTCAAAATCGGATGACTATTGCATATAGCTGCAGTATGAATGTTCGGTCGAAAAAGAAGTTCTAGTGAAAAAAATTTTTGGTTTTAACTGGGATCGCCTTTAAATTTCGTAATTAACAGTTTGTTATGCTTTTCCATGATTGCACTAAGTTTGGTCGAAATCGGACGTCTATATAGTATTGCTCTCATAGAAAAAAGGTTCAAAAAGTAGTCTTATTTAGAAAAACAAAGCGCAAGGGTATACTAAGCTTCGGACGAGCAGAAGTTAACTTTCCCCTATTTTTATACCCTTGCAGAGGGTATTATAAAGTTGTCCGGATGTTTGTAACGCATAGAAGGAAGCATCTCCGACCACATAAAGTATAAATATTCTTGATCAGCATGACGAGCTGAGTTGATTTAGCCCTGTCCGTCTGTCCGTCCGTCCGTCCATCCGTCTGTCTGTTTCTATGCAATCTCCTCCGTCAGTCTTAAAGCTATCCTCACCAAACTTTGCACGAAGTCTTTTGGTACAAATACGCTGCACATTTGTCGGAACCGGCCGGGTTGGATGACTATAGCAAATAGCTGCCATAGGAGTGATCGGTCGAAAAACTAGTTTTAGTGAAAAAAACTTTTTTGTTTTTATTGAAAACGTCCTTATCATTGGCATACACTTTTTTTATATACTTTTACACAATTATACAAAGTTTGGTCGAGATGGGATGACTATAGCATATAGCTCCCATAGGAACGATCGGTAGAAAAACTAATTCTAGGGAGAATAACTTTTTTGTTTTTTATGAAAACGTCCTTATCATTGGCATAAACTTATTTTATATACTTTAACACAATTCTGCAAAGTTTTATCAAAATCGGATGACTATAGCATATAGCTGCAGTATGAATGATCGGTCGAAAAAGAAGTTCTAGTGAGAAAAATTTTTTTGTTTTTAAATGGGACTTTACGCCTCCATGAAGAGTAAGGTCCAAAAAATTCGGCCGAGCCGAAGTTAACTATCCCTTATTTTTATTCTTATAGTTTCGTTCTTTCTGTTTACTATGAAAAAAATATTGCCACGATATATCTTTCTTGAATATTTAAATACCCAGTAGGACGAAATGGTTCAGTACTTAAAAATCCAGAATTGTCGTGGACAAAGGAAATTTTAGAGATTCTCTTAGGTCTTTGAAAGCTCTGCGTATCTTTTGGAATACCAAACAACCAGGTTATTCACGCAAATGAATTGACTGAGTTATTTGTTTAAGTGGATTTTCAAAATAAGAATTTACAAAGCCTACTCATTGGCGAATTACCTCATCCATTAAATTAATGGACTAAACCGAACTAAACTATTTTCGTTTGCGGTTTTTGGTTTGATTTTCATTTTTGAATATATACTCTGGTTGGATACGTGGTTCGGTCTACGAGCACGAAACCAAAATGAGCGGTTCGGTTCAAACCCGGTATGATCCATACTTCCATGTCAGACATTTCTGTATTAAGTATCGTAAACAACTTTTCTAGGGTGTGAGCGGAACTCTTTCTGAGCTTTTCAAAAGAAATAAATAAATGGAGTAATCAAATAAATAATGAAAATAGAAAAGAAAGACAGAGTATTAAATAAGAAGGGAGATTTGGAAAAAGAAAAACAAGGCGGAAATTGTAGGTTGGAGCAGACTTATATCATTTAAAATGGATTAGAAGCAGTAAACTTTCTTCTCTCTCTCTCTTTTTTTTTTACACAGAATAAACAAAACGAACTTATCTAGTGTAAGTTATCATCCAAGTTTTGATTGAGTTACCCCTCGGTATGCACACTCACATTTCTCTTTGGATTTCTTTCATAATCGATTTCTTATTAAGCCACACACACCCACCTTGCGTTTGCAGTAATCCAACAGAGCTGATGTTGGCTCATGCTCGCCCGGCTGCTGCAGTTCATCATGGAGATTACCATTGCCATTCAAACGATTGATGAAACAGAAAGAACTTTCCGCATTATTGCGATACATGGCGGACAAAGAGTTTCACATGCAACAACAACAGCAACAACAACAACGAAAATAACAATGACGATCACACATTACGTGGATAGCTTCTCCAGCCCAGCGATGATCGCCGTCTGGCCGCTGAGCAACAACTGAGCGACAAAAAACTTACGAGCTCATACAGCCAGGATGGGGAGGTGGCGGATGTGAATGATGGAGATACGCTTGTCGTCATCAATTGCAACTATAACGGTAAATTGAATAAATTGAAACTCGAGCAGCAGCAGCAGCAGCACCCGCGACAGCGGCATAAACAAACCGAAAACGAAGCTTTCCTGTGCCCTCGCCAAGCTCTCTTCGAGCTTTGTTGTTGTGCTCCCTCTCGTCTGATTGCTCTATTTGGGGTCTACGCCTCCTCCCCTTATCACAGAATTTTATCTCGAGCAGCGTTCTCGCTGGTGCTGAGCACCTGTTACAGTTTAGATAGGAATCAGCCCGTTATCGGTGGACACTATCTACCGGAACCATATATGTGTGTATATATGTGCGTATGTGTTGGATTGTATATATTTGCATATATGCTGATATCAAACATATGTATGTACTTATCGCATGCTTTTCTATGTTATTGTTTTCTCGCCTTACGCGTGTCCACGATCGGATCGGCGGGGAATGTTGTTGATTGTTTTGTTTTCCAATTTGAAATGAAGATGAAGTGTGGATTTTTGTAGAAGCTTGGCTTTGGGTGGACGCTTGAATGCTATCTTGCCGAATTGACTGCAACGCAGGCTGATAACCCGGAGCAGATTGACTCAGTTTGACTCAATGCGCTGCATGTGAAATGGCAAAGCAGTTGGGTTAGTGAAAGGTCAACAGGATTGCACATTTGGGAGGATTTCTGCCCTTATTAAGTGGGGTTGTGTGAGCCTTGTTTTTGATGTTATGAGAAATCATTAATTACACTACTTCACAAAATATTGACCCACCCTAATTAACAGTTGAACCCCATGTAAAATTGGCCACTGATTCCGAAAATGGTATTATTAGCATTTTTATTAAATTAAAAATTTTTTTTTATTAAAAAAATAGGGAAAAGTTAACTTCGGCTCGGCCGAAGTCTTGAATATCCTTGCAGTTTATTTTTCTAAATAAGACTACTTTTCGGACCTTACTTTTCTATGGGAGCTATACTATGTGGATGTCCGATTTCGACCAAACTTAGTGCAATCATGGAAAAGCATATTAAACTGTTAATTACGAAATTTGGAGGGGATCCCAATGAAAACAAAAAAGTTTTTCTCACTAGAACTTCCTTTTCGACCGATCATTCATACTGCAGCTATATGCTTTGTAGAAACTTTGTAGAATTGTGAAAAAGTATTTAAAATCAATATTTGTCAACGTAAGGGACGTTTCCATTAAAAACAGAAAAGTTTTTCTCACAAGACCTAGTTTTTCGACGGATCGTTCCTATATGCTATAGTCATCCGATTTTGACCAAACTTTGTAGAATCGTGTGGGAGCAAATAAAACATATACTTGCCAATTTGGAGGACATTTCCATGGAACTTCTAACTAAGACAACTTTTCAGACTATACTTTTCCATGACATATATACTATACCAAATTTGGTGGAATCATTGAAAAGCAAAGTAAACTAAGAAATACGAAGTTTGGAGGCGATTCAATTGAAAACCAAAAAGGTTTTTCTTACTAAATCTAGTTTTTCGACCGATCGATCCTATGGCAGCTATTTGCTATAGTCATCCGATCCGGACGGTTCCGACAAATGTGCAGCGTATTTGTACCAAAAGACTTCGTGCAAAGTTTGGTGAGGATAGCTTTAAGACTGACGGAGGAGATATCATAGAAACAGACGAACAGACGGACGGACAGGCGGACGGACAGACGGACAGGGCTAAATCAACTCAGCTCGTCATGTTGATCAAAAATATATATACTTTAAGTGGTCGGAGATGCTTTATTTTATTTTTGTGTTTCTAATTAGATAGTTGTCTCTTTCTGCTGAATGTATCCAGAATGTATCAAAAAATATTGTAATGAAAAATTCAACTTTATGCAAAAATTTGGCCATCCGGCCCAGTGTGCGTTGGCTCACAACACCCCATACATGACATTTTTTTGATTGACGCCACAAACTCAAAACTAAATTTTTTTTCAAAAACTCATATTTCGGTCAAGAAAGCAATTGATCAAAGATATTTCTGTCATACTTACTTTTTGGACTCCAAAAAAAAATTTGAGTAATATTCACAAGTCAAGGTGAGTACTGAGATCTTTCGAATTTTCATTCAATAAATTTACTAGATATTCCTTTTACGCGTGAAGGAGGCCCAAAAGAATATGCTTCGACCGCAGAATGCACACCACCCACAACAGCCGAGCCAGCTCTGGTGACAATTTTCAAATTACTTTTGTGTATTGCTTTGTTTCTGAGTCTCAAACAATAAAGTCAGGCAAGGAGAAATTCTTTAAGTAATTTTTTTATATAGAATTTGACAGCTAAAGGAAATTTGAACGTTCTCAGTACTCACCTTCAAAAAAAAAATAAAAACTTTTAAATTTAAACGAAAATTAATTTTTTTAATAATAATTTTTTTTGGGACCCAATTTCGAGCGGCTCAGTATACCCTATCTTCCCCTACATAAAATTTCGTGGCTTACCGTGTCAAAAGCTTTGCTGAAGTTATGTCAGGAATGTCATCTGACTTTATCAAGCAGCGTGCAGTAAAAAGAAGACTCTTTGAAAAATTTTTGCTCCATGGCTTTAAAACTGAGAGACAAGTTTGCGTAGAAACAGACTGAAGGACAGACAGACGGTTAGCGTTTTCAAAATCTGAATGTTTACTTCTGATTTTGAGCACGCTTCCATCAAAATCAAAAGGAATTATTCACTTAGACCCCATTTTCCGACCGAGCGTTCATATGGAAGCTATAAAATATAGTCATCCGATTTCGACCAAATCTGATTGAAAATATATAAAATTGGAAATGGCCAAGCTTAAGAACGCTAAAATTGAAAACAACACAATTTTTTTCTCATTAAGATACACCAGCGAAGATTCGCTTTAAGCGAAAGTTTAGCGAATAAAATTTTTCGAGTAGCTTTAAATAAATAGTTTACATTAATGATATGTGATATGTTTCTATAGATGTTATCAAAGGCATGATACTTTCCTGCAGATTCTGAGAATCTATAGCGCTATATCGACCAGATACTTTAAAATATTTAGGCAGTATGTCAGATTGTTAAGCCGAACTAAAACTTTAGGTTCGGAAATTTTGCACACTTGGTACGGTTTAAGGTTCGGTTCAAAGTAGGGATGTCGGATATTTTTGGCGATATTGAAAAAATATAATTTTGATATAAATATTTTAGGGTAACAAATATCGATAATATCTATATTTTCGATATTTTCAAAAAATGTGTCTATTTGACTATTTGTCTTTTCTGAGGTAATTAAAGTGTCATTTGTTGCATAATAAAAACTGCATTCTGATAAAATAAATTGAATGAATTTTTATAAGTTTAAGAAAAGATATATATTTTATTTCATTTTTTAAAAGGAACTTCTGGAAATTTTTTTATGTTTTTATAACGATGGGATTAAACATATTATAGTAAACATATTATTATGTTTAATACTTTGATTTCAAATTTAGTTCAGCTCATTGAATCATCATAGTCGCAGCTATATTTTTTGTTCTTAAATGAGTAGTTTTTAAATTAATTTTTCAGTATAGACCTTTAGAGCTGAAATATACCACAAACATAGCCAAAAAAAAAAACTTATAATCCTAAATCCATGAAACGTAAGAAATTCTAATTTTACCAATAATCGTTAGACAAAGATTTTAAAAAGATGCGTTGAGTTATTTGCCCATCGGTCATTCAACTTCTGTTGTCAGAAACCACACTTTTTATAGCCGAAGCAAAGCGCTCCGATGGCACTGAGCTTCCTGATGTAATACGATATGCCAATGCCAAGTCTAAAAGTACTAGGAATGCGTCTGTCCTTTCCATCCAGAACTTAATGAGGTACCGCTCCAGGCTTAGCGACGAAAAATTAAAATATAAATGCAAAAATTCTAGTGTCTGCTTGGGTTAAATTTCCGTGTAAAGAAATTCGCAGATTTGAAATATAAATTTTACGATTTACATTAGCGCTTCCAATGATTAAACATGTTAGATCCTGGCTACGCTTGTTTGTATAGGCAAATGTACAAACATACGTAAATACATGCACATATTTATGTAAAATATCAGTACAATTTATGTGCATTACGAAATAAATATGCACAATATACACACATACAAATGAACATTAATTCGCGGAAGTCTACATTATGTATACTTTCATTTGCCGTTTTAGGTTTGCTTTTCAGCCAAGCATCTCTATGCTTTGCTTTTAAATGCGCCTTTAGCAGTGTGACGGAGCGCTGCAATCAAAATATCGCTGAAAGAAATCGCCAAAAAATATAAGATATCCTATATATCGCCTCGTAAAATTTTCGATAACGATAATATCGTTACGATATATCGAATTTTTCGACAAAAATATCGATATTCGATATTATTTTCGACATCCCTAGTTCAAAGTTTGAAAAAGTCTGAATTCCGGGCTCTGACCGGTTCGTCTCAAAACCTGTTTGCAGCCTTATTATTTTTTATTATTTGTGTTTTGTTGAAATTGTTATTCATTTGCAAAGAAATTGTGCAGATTTTTAAGACTTAGAAGAATGCATCTTCGACCCAATCACATCCATACCATAAAGGGGCAGTTGGTTCTCAGAGGTTTTTAAGTGCTAGATGAGCCGGCTAAGCCCTCCCATAAATTGGCCAAATTCTACTCAACCCAGTCAATGCGTAAGAGTTATCTTAAAAAAAGTGAGAATATATATTTCGCATAATTAATTGAGAAAAATGTTCCCTACTTTTTTTGTGGTGCTTTAGACAATTGCCGCTCAAAACCAATTAAGTTTCGAAATTTACTTCGAAGTAATTAAATTAAATTAAGCACAAGTCGCAAGTCGTTTAAACTTTTTTTCACTTAAATTTTGTTGCTCAACGATTTTGCAATGAGGCGAGAGCTGATGCCAGCTGCCAGCTTTCAGCCACAGTCCGGCCGCAACCTCAGCCTCAGCAACGTCAGTGACGTTGACGATGACATGATATGGCTCTGGCCCTGCCTCCCATCCAACCCCTTACGCTCGGGCTCCACTCATGTAAATTAGCTGCGTTGTCAAATAAAATGCTGATTTGTTGTTGGCTCTCTCGCTGGTCATGCTAATAAAGGCAGCAGCAGCAGCAGCTCCTCCTACAACTGACCCATGGTCAGTTCAACGTGGACAACTCTCTCGGCTTTTTTTTTCTGTTTGAAAAATCAAATCAAATATTACGAGAAAATTTCAATGTGGTTAAATGCATAGGAAATTTTATGCCAGCCGCAACCACAAAAACGCAAATGTTGACTCCGACTCTCTCCGGGGGAGGAGAGATAAAGAGGGGGACTACTGGGGATTGTTTGTGCTGATGAGGATGTGTCATGTCACATCTTTAAGGGTTTAAAATTGGGAGTAAAACAATGATGTTTTCATTGAAAAATTGATCCTAAAACCTTCGGCCTTCTTCTCTATTAAAATGACATCTTAAAGTTTTATACACTCCTTTTTGGGCAAAGATCAGGAAGATTGTGGTACGTGTCAAGTGTCCGAAATTCAATTAGACTTCATTAGCATTAGCAGCCGGTGGCAATTTTGGTAGTCACCTTGTGGTTGTTGTTTTGTTGTAGTTGTAGTGTGTGTGTGTGTGTGTGTTCGTTCGTGCGCAGATTTAACCGTTTGCAGATTAGCATAAATGAGATCATTAAAATGCGCTTACGTTTGTGTGGGAGTAATGGGGAAGTCGCATTCGGGGTCACCACTTCCTTTCGCACGTAACAGACACCGTCTGCAAAATTACCTGTCCGTAGGTGTCACGGCTGTCTGCCCACCTGGCCACCTGCCTGGTTCGTGTCTTGGCTTCACTTGCCGACACGAAAATTTGCATAATTATTTGACATCTTGCCGCTCTGTCTGGCTGTCTAAATGTTTAATAAAGCAACTAGTTTGCGTTGAATGTTTTTTTTTTAGCTGTCCTCCTTTGGGCTAATTTGCTCATTACGTTTTGTGTGATGAGGTTGTTTAAAAATACAGGAGGCCATATTTTTTTTTGGCAAAGTAGTTTACACTGTGCCACGAGAAGTGTGGGGAATGTTTTGACTAGATTTTCACAAAAATATTTCAAAATATGCTCCAGTTATTAGAAGTTCCTTAAAATATTTTGGGAAAATACAATTGTAACGAATAACGAGTTGAGAATTCTAAGTGCACAAAATTGCATGAACTTTCAACTAGCTTTAAGCCGCCAGGTATTGAAGGTATATGTATTGACATTGAAGGTTGTTCAATGTATCTCTGCTGTTTGTGGCCACTATTTTAATTACTGAGAAATTCGTCTCAGAGTGTGAATAAAGTGTGCCACGATGAATTTTCTGGCTGATTATTGAACTATAATCAAACCTCGACCTTGAGCCTGCTACATTCACATTGGGAGTGGTTTTAGTTTCCCGACATAATAAATATCTCGAAGGAAAATGAGTAACCCCTAGGATGAGGTTATAGCTGAGACAAAAGACTATTAATTTCTCGAGTCGAACATGTCGCCGATATTGGTGGAGTGGATAAATCCCGACAATATCGGTTACGCTGTATCCTTCCCAAAGACTGCCCGGCAATTCAGAACCAGTAACAAAAAGAACGTTGGTCAAGCCCGATAATTGTTTGTTTTCCTTATAACTCGACAACCGTTCACCCGATCTTTACCATTCCTTTGTCGGATCGAAAAATAGTCCTGACAGACAGACAGACGGACATGGCTAGATCGACTCGGCTGTTGATTCTTTATAGGGTCGGAGATGCTTCTTTTTTCGTCTTACATACTATTGCACACACTTAATATACTCTGTGTACCTCTGGTACAGAGTATAAAAATAGGGGAAAGTTAACTATGGCTCGGCCGAAGTTTTGTATACCCTTGCAGCCTCCATTCAAAACAAAAAGTTTTTCTAACTAAGACTACTTTTTGGACATTTCTTTTCTAAGGGAGCTATACTATACAGATGTCCGATTTCGACCAAACTTAGTGGTATCTTGGAAAAGCAAAACAAACTTACAATTACGAAATTTGGAGGCGATTCTATTTAAAACAAAAAGTTTTTTTTCACTATAACTTCTTTTCCGACCGAGCATTCGTACAGCAGCTATATGCTAAAGTCATAAGATTTTGACATAGCTTGGTAGAACTGTGTTAAAGTATATAAAATAAGTATATGCCAATAATAAGGACGATTTTAAAGGTTTTCCCACTAGAACAAGTTTCTAGACCGATCATTGCTATGGCAGTCATATGCTAAAGTCATCCGATTTTGACAAAGCTTTGTAAAATTATGTAAAAAGTTCCAAATAAATAAATGCCAATTTTTGGGACATTTACATTGAAAACAAAAAAAGTTTTCCTAACTAAGACTACTTTTCAGACTATACTTTTCCATGAGGGCTATACTATATGTAAGTTAAATATGTGTCTTAATTATAGATATTCGTGTAGTTAGTTAGGTAATATAATAATAAGATTAAATGAGAGTGTGTTTGAAGTTTATTTGACGGCTTAATTTCGGCTGATTTACGACTGACGGCTGAAGTCTGCTGATCGCGGCGGCGGCTGCTGAACAACTGATAACGATGACTGCCGACCTATCGATAATAACGTCTATCAGAGATGCCACCTCGGAGCATGCAGGTCCCTACAACATCTTATACTCGGCCATCCTGTTCTTCATCTGTCCCAGATGAATCCGCTTTAGAGTCCTCGTCTTCTTCTTGCTCATAATATCGCCAAAGTTTCATGAAGTCATCGCTAGTAGACGTCTGCTGAGTTCCCTGAAAATCTCCTGGCCCCCCCCATGGCCGCCCATGGACCCCTCTGGCCCCCAGGCCCCCCGTGGGCCACCCCCAGACCAGCCCCCCTGGGCCCACCCCTGGACCCCCATGGGCCTCCCCACGGGACCACCCCCCATGGCCCCCCCCCGGGCCCCCACCATGGGCCCCCCATGGCCCCCCCCATTGGCCCCCCCCCATGGCCCCCCCCCTCCCCAGCCCCCGACCCCCGGCCCCCCCCCCATGGCCCCCCCCCCCATGGCCCCCCATGGGCCCCCGTGGGCCACCTCCAGGCCCCCACCTCCTAGGCCCCCCATGCCCCCCAGGCCCCCTAGGCCCCCCATGGCCCCCCCCCCCCCCCCCCCCCCACCCAGGCCCCCCCCCAGGCCCCCACCCCCCCAGGGCCACCCCCATGGGCCCCCCATAGCCCCCCCCAGGGACCCACCCCAGGGCCCCCCACTGCCCCCCCCATGGGCCCCCACAGGGACACCTTCCCATCGCGTTGAACTTTTAGGTCTTGTAGAAACTCATCCTCCAGCAGTTTTAACAGCTCCAAATCGGCTTCATTTCGCAACTTTACCCCGAGTAATTCTTAAAATGGAGTATATTTTGTAGAAGAGTGAACATGCGCGTTTATAGCAAGTTGCACCTTTTATGTGTACTTATTTAATCTGGACGGCTCTGCAGCTGACATCTTTGCTAAGACGGACAAAATGACTCGGTTGACGCGTTCGACTTGCCCATTTCCCCTTGGAACTCCGGCTGTGGTCTCAACGTGATCGATTTTGTTCTCTTCACAAAAGTTTTTGAACAATTTTGATGTAAATGCTGCTCCCTTGTAATAAATGCGAGTTACAGATCTGGTAATTACAACTTTTTTTTTAATTCCGACTTTAATCCTTGCTGGCTTAACAAAACTGCTCCAATCTATTTTTTCTTAGATTTTATTGTAATAGTCCATTTAATTCTTCGTCAGACAAATAAAGTTGAGATTAATTTGGTTACCGTTTGCCGAAGTTATTCGCGTTTTTCTGAGCAAACATCGACTATGTAGCATTCTTTTTTAATGTGTTTACAGAATAACTTTTCAGTACCCCGAAAAGTGTACTTTCCGAATGTTAGGTGGCAAATTTAAATATACTTTTTCATAGTCACATAAATTTTTACTTATATTTTTTACGATGTTGGACCGATTGGGAGCTGTCAACTTGTAGGGCTACAATAGTCTCATCTCTTCGTATTCAGCTAGGTTAATTTAACTCAGTCGTCAATACAAAAGTTTTCAGTTTAACAACTACTTACTTTTTGTGCGAAAAGATGTGCGATACGAAAAATAAGTTTTTTTTCATCTGTGGCTGGCTTATGGATGAGAAACATTGATTTTCAATCAAGGAAAACAAAACCACGTTGGCCTTGTACTTTTTAATTTTTAAGCGCGATTTATGGCAGAACAAAAACTTGGTGCCGAAGTATTTTTATTGATTTCTCTAATCGTATGGCATTATCACTCACACATACACACACACAAACGCAAATGAATTTTATCTTCTTCGCTCGCGACGATTTGCTCAGTGAATGAGCAGAGCAAAATGTAAACAAATACATTGGTTGTTCGTTGAGCACTGAGCGATTCGTTCATGAGCCGATGTGAACGGTTCATCTCAGACTTTTTGCTCAAAGGGTTCGTAAATAACTGATATTTTTGGACAGCGAAAAACGTTCAATTGTTATTTGCTAACTCTGCTGTAAACACATTAAAAAAGGATACTAGATAGACGATGTTTGCTTACAAAAACGCGAATAACTTTTGCAATCAGATGGTCCATTCACGAGTTATTTCGTGATAAGTGAGCAAAATGAGCACAAAACGGTTTTTGAGCCATATCTTCAGATTTTGGGGGTCCCCGCGGAAAACCAAGTATGAGGAAGTGTTATATGCGACCTGCTCTAAAGCGTACTCTAAGTCATTTTCCGGGGTTTTGCACTTTTGTGGAATTTGTAGCTAAAGAACTAATCATCTTTGGCCACTAAGCTAATGCTTTACTTCTAAGAATTGCAATGATAATAATATGGACTTCTTTGTCGAACCCATGCTTTGTTGTTCACTGTTCATCGAGTTTATTTGGATAGCCAAGTTAATTGGGCTGTCATATACCTGTTGATATGTGAACTGTTTTTTTTAACCGGAAGTTTTTGTTGCTCGTAAAGGGAAGCATGTAAAATGGCCGCATGAGCTCTTAACGGGGTTTTGGGGCAAACGCTTCTCCGTTCAAACGAGCTAATTTTTGATGATATCCACAGGCGGGTTGTTGGGTAGACAGTTCGTCCATTTTGGGGTCGCGTGGTAGCTGAGGGTGTCTTCTATGTGGTTGTGTATGTTGGCACTGCACTAAAAGCCTGTCGCTGGCTGCAAATTGAATCAGTCGGTTTTGTGTGTTGGCCCCAGGCGGCCAGTGTTGTCCTCGTCCTCATCCTGGTGCTGGTGCTGGTCCGGCAGCGGTTGAAGCTGGGCGACGAGCACGCGCTCTCATGAAATGTGACCGCAATTGCGGTTCGTTAGCTGCATTTCAGCTAGACCCGTTGATGCACCTTGCACGTGCAACTAGACGACGACAAAAAAGAACACAAACCCCAAAAGTGGCGTACAATGCCAAAGCCGTTGTGCTTAAGTGGTTCCGGGTTCCCCCAAAAAGCACTTTGACCAAGCTTAAAGCCTTACCCCACCCTCCTCCTCATAATTTATGAAGTGAAGGTATCCCACTTAACGGCAATTAGCAGGAGCCGGGGACACATAACCACCTGTAGATTCCCCTTGATCCAATCAGGATTTGCGCCTCATCATGTCTTGTAGGGTAATTACAACAACAAAAAAAGAGGGCTCACATCCTGCCCAGGCACGCACCCCCAAAGTTGTGCTCTCTTGTGTGCCTTTTCAACGACCGGGACAACGTGACAGGCATAGCAAATCAAGGGACAAGCTGGACAAATTTAAACGTTAGTCGGATTTTCATGGATATGTCGCATTAACAATGGCCTGACCCACTCATGAGTGCCAAATGAGTGGCCGAGGGAGGGAGGATGCTGTTGCGTGTTAGGGCTGACTTTTGTTGCCAAACTAAATATTGTTAGGCAAAGTAAACGACGCATCGTTTGTACATAAAGCGTAGAGCTTGTTTTTGCCTTTAACATCTATTACCCTGCGTAAGCGAAACTCGATGCCATTATCCCAACACTGTTTTTTCTTCCCCTTGGTTTTTTCGCAGCATTATGAAACAGAAGCCAACTTGGCCGCATTGCAGCCCACCGAAGACTGCACCTTGATTACACACTCATGCACAAGGCCTTTCCATCTCTAGCTTTCGGTTCCTTAAGGCTTGTTGACGCAACTTGCTCATTAATTTTTTACGCTTAATGTGTTTTCATAATGATTTTTAAATTGCGTCTCAGATTTCACAGATCTCCGCCCTAAGAGATAGGAACCGAAGGCGTGGGGGAGCGGTGGGTAGTGTAAATATTTTTCGTGGGTTTTTTCATTTAATGTGTGTGCGGTTTTTCTTTGCAATCAAATGTGACGTTAAAAATAAGATGAGACAAAAGAAACCGGCGTCTCATTAGCGTTCATCATGTGGGCATTTTCAATATTTATTTATAAGTACACTCAGAAAAAAAAACACCTGTAAGATTTCCAAGAGATCCCAAAAAATATTTGAACCGAAATTTTGAAACAGAAACTCTTATTTTTTCAAATTTTAGAAAACGCTTGCTTAATTCATATACACAATTTATTGAGCTATATTTGTAGTAAGTAGTAGATTTACAATGACGCCCCAATAAAGTAGGCAACGGAAAGTGCATTTCTGCCATTGTCTCCGGAGAAGAAGGGGTAAAACCAACTCAATTTGTTTCATGATGAAAGCTTCATGGCACTCATGTTTAATTATGTCAGTGGAATCTTTGCAGGATTTTTTTGAATTCGTTACTAGAGTAATTCGAAATTATCAAACAATTATTTCCGTTAAAATCAAGAACAATTTTTTTTAGTTTATGTATTAAAGTAACTTTTTCAAGGAGGTATCGGGATTTATTTATAAACGCTTTGAAGAATAAATAGTGTTTATTTTGGTTAATCTTAGCTTAGAGGTAATCCGCACCAAAAACTCTGAAATTTTTTTATTCGACGGAACGCGAATTATGAAGAATTTACGTGCAGAAATCAATTGGCGGTCGACCATGGTTATTATACCCTTGCAGAGGGTATTATAAAATTGTGTGGATGTTTGTAACTCATTGAAGGAAGCATCTCCGACCACATAAATTATATATATTCTTGATCAGCATGACGAGATGAGTTTATTTAGCCTTGTCCGTCGGTCCGTCCGTCCGTCTGTCTGTTTCTATGCTATCTCCTCCGTCAGTTTTAAAGCTATCCTCAACAAACGTTGGACGAAGTCTTTTGGTACAAATACGCTGCACATTTGTCGGAACCGGCCGGATCGAATGACTATAGCATATAATCCCAGAGAAATGTAGAACGAATAATTTAAGTACGAATCCTCTTGAAAAAAAATTTATTCGTTCTTGAATTTTAAAGAATTTTGCGCTTGAAATCGAGCTAAATTCGTTCTGTTTGGTGTTTTTAGGCGGGGAGGGTGAGGAAAACAAACTGAGAGAGGAGTGCAAGCACATTTGAGAGAATAGCGATGAACCCGCTCTCACTGCATCGTTTTTTTTTTGTGGGGGTTGTGTGGTTGGTACCAACCCCTCTCCGCCCCCCACCCAAAATTCCCGGGCAACCCCTCTCCCCCTCCGAAATCACTCTAAATTCCTCCCCCCCCCCCCCCCACCCACCTGTTTTTTTAACACAAGAATTTTTGTACGCGACTTGGATCAAGAATTGCAGCTCTTGGATCAAGAAAAACGCGATCAACTAACTAAGACTACTTTTTGGACATTACTTTTCTATGGGATCTATTCTATATAGATGTCTGATCTCGACCAAACTTGGTGAAATCATGGAAAAGCATAATACACTGTTAATTACGAAATTTGGAGGCGATCCCATTTAAAACAAAAAAGTTTTTCTCACTAGATCTTATTTCGACAGATCATTCATACTGAAGCTATATGCTAAAGTCATCCGATTTTGATAAAACTTTGTAGAAATGTGTTAAAGTATATAAAATAAGAATATGCCAATAATAAGGACGATTTCATTAAAAACAAAAAAGTTTTTCTCACTAGAACTAGTTTTTCGACCGATCGTTCCTATGGCAGCTATATGCTATAGTCATCCGATTTCGACCAATCTTAGTGAAATCATGGAAAAGGATAGTAAACTAAGAAATACGGACTTTGGATGCGTTTTCATTAAAAACAAAAAAGTTTTTCTCTCTAAGACTAGTTTTTTGACCGATCGTTCCCATGCCAGCTATATGCTATAGTCATCCGATCCGGCCGGTTCCGACAAATGTGCAGCGTATTTGTACCAAAAGACTTCGGGCAAAGTTTGGTGAGGATAGCTTTAAAACTGACGGAGGAGATAGCATAGAAACAGACAGACGGACGGACGGACAGACGGACAAGGCTAAATCAACTCAGCTCGTCATGCTGATCAAGAATATATATACTTTATGTGGTCGGAGATGCTTCCTTCTATGCGTTACAAACATCCGGACAATTTTATAATACCCTCTGCAAGGGTATAAAAAGACCATTTGTATTAAAACTTCGGCACTGCCGAAGTTAGCTTAGCCTTCTCTCTTAAATCACGCTGTTTTTTGTGGATGTTGAATTTTACGACATTGAAGACATTGAGTTAGCGCCGCAGGCGGGAGCATATAAAACAAATACATGCAAATTTTGAGGACGCTTCCATTGAAAACAAAAAAGTTTTTCTAAATAAGACTACTTTTCAGATAATACTTTTCTAAGACAGCTATACTATATAGATGTTCGATTTCGACCAAATTTGGTGGAATCATCTAAAAGCATATTTAACTAAGAAATACGAAGTTTGGAGGCGTTTCAATTGAAAACAAAAAGTTTTTCTCACTAAAACTAGTTTTTCGACCGATCGTTCCTATGACAGCTATATGCTATAGTCATCCGATCCTGCCGGTTCCGACAAATGTGCAAGGTTTGGTGAAGATAGCTTTCAAACTGACGGAGGAGATAGCAAAGAAACAGACAGACGGACAGACGGACTAAATCAACTCAGCTCGTCGTGCTGATCAAGAATATATATACTTTATGTGGTCAGAGATGCTTCTTTCAATGCGTTTTAAACATCCGGACAATTTTATAATACCCTCTGCAAGGGTATAAAAATGTATGTTGTAGCCGATCATTAAAAAAACCCCTGTGCAAAGTTTCAGCTTCCTATCATTTAAGCATTGGTCACAAGAATTAAGTCAAATTTTCGAAATTCAGAGGGCTCTTGCCATGGGTTTTTCCTCAACGAAACCAAAATAAATTTGGAAGTTTTTTTCAATGTCAATCTTTCAGATTCCGTCGGGATGCATTTCAATTTCCAGAAATTTTTAAATCTGGACTAATCAACAGTCTAGTGGATCTAGCCATGTCCATCTGTCTGTCTGTCCGTATGAACAAACAGATCTCAGAGATGTTAAGAGATAGAGGTTTGACATGTATGGGACATACGAGGGCCGTCCCAGAAATAGCCGACCTAACTACTAAAACACAAAAATTTATAATTTTTTTTTTTTTTTCAACATAGGATCCTTACACTTTTCCCAGCGATGTTCAATAGCTTCGATACCTTTTTTATAATAACAACTGTGAAGCTCTTCTAAATAGGCATTAACCTCGGACCCCACCCCTCCATTCAATTTTCAAGTTTAAATTTTAATAAATTAATTTTAGCCATTGCAACGGCATAGGTGTGACCCGGCTGTTTTTGTTCTGAAGTCAGCAAACACGGCTTAAACAGCTTAAACTCAGCCACCCAACATTTTATTGTTGTAAACGAGGGAGCAGATTTACGTAAGGTAGAATCCAGGTCCTTTTTACTATTGGTTGGACTAAGACCTTTTATATGAAAGTATTGTATCACATAACGATGACCAATTTTGTCCATGTTTGCAAATCAATTCTCTATTAGTTCTCTATTAAAATCGATAAAAAAAAAACTGTGCAAGGTAAAGGCACCAAACTTCAAACTTAAACTTTTAATAGTCGGTACCTCCCCTTTTTAATATTTTTTGTGAACATTTTCCAATACTACTGTGCTAGGTCGGCCATTTCTGGGACCGCCCTCGTATGCTTCTTATACTTGCAGGCAGATCAAGTTTGTTTTCAATTTTTGCCACGCCCCCTTCCGCCCCCGCAAATTGGAAAAAAACGCCATATCTCCCACAGTTTTAGAGACAGAAGGTTCGTCCCGGGCATATTTAGATATCAGGATTATATCTCGATACGCCAAAGGAATGGTAAAGATCGGATGGCAACACCGGGCGCAACGGTGATGGGCAGCTCTTCACAGGAACAGAGTTTATTATAGAATACTATGTCTTATATTGCGATTTTTTAAAAAACTCCATGAGTCACAAAACGGAACCAGCTCTAATTAATTCCCTATCAGTTTACATCCCTGACAAAAAAAACAGACGGCCTTTGCTTGGAAAAATTTGTATTTTTTCGCTGAGATTTTAACAAATTGTAGATATGAATTTTTCAAGACTCGGAAGCCGCCGATAGATATTTTCTCTCCCTTGGTTAAGGTTAACCAAAATCTTTCAGATCGAAGTGCCACTTTTCGGAAAGAACTGCCTGGATTTCATTTTGTGTTACATAATTAAAAAGCCAAAACTCTTAAAAATTTCTATTTAAATATACAATTTAAAGTATAAAATTCATTCAGTTAATTTTTCTGCTTTTCGTGTCATGTATTTGGCTCATTTGTGCATCTCTAGGCTTTCTGGATTACGCATACGCCATGTTGTGCATTTTGTCGCTTCTTTCGGCTTGTGTGGGAAAACGTTTTGTCTGGCTGACAAATTTAATTACTGCTGCTGGGCGGCCAGTTGCATTTCTCGTTGTTGTTTGCCTCGTCACTGATATGGCCCAGACCCGCACACACACACAAACACGTACGCTCGAGAAGAGGGACAGCCAGTCAGTCCTGGCCTGAAGTCACTTCATTTGATGCGTCAATCAGCACAATCAAAAACTGCAGCCATGAAAATCAATTAAAAACCGGCCCCGCTGCCAAGCCCAAGCCCAGGACCGGGCCTTCGGCTTTCGGTTACCCTTTTGAATGTCAACAACGTTGAACGTTTTGTGCCATTGACGCTGGCCAGGATTAACATTTATATTTCAGCAGCATGATATGGAGGCGGGGGTGTTTCCTCCTCTTTTGTAATTCCATTTGATATGCAAATGCCTTTGGTAGCGGATATAAGAAAACACTTGCAAAACAAATCAAAGCCTGGACATGATGCCGCTATTTTCGAACTCGCCTGAGAAGGTGATGTCAGCATGTTGCATAGTTAATTGGCGGCACGCTGAGTTGCACAAACACGCCAACGAATTGGGGATAGTGAGTGAAGCAGTATCCGCCCACTTAATAAATGAAATGTCATTGAGGCGTGCGGCAATCAAACAACAACAAAACAAAAGTCAGAACACAATTTAACACCAAATGGAGGAGGAGAAGGAGAGGGAGCATGGATTCGCAAATGACGCATGATCCATAATGGTAGAGGGAGGATAGGGTAAGGGGTAGGAGGAGACTGACTGACGACTGGTTGACTGTATGGGCCAGCTGGCTAACTGACAGCGTCCAAGCGAGCCTCAGTTTATCTGGCCTCCTCAGGGTTCACACACACTTACAGCCACACGCATTTGTCCACTTGTCATAGCGCCCTCTGTTATGCCTCAAACTATTGAACAGACCAGGGATTCCCTTTAAAAATTGTGAGTTCTTTGCAAAATAAGTCAATTTTGTTTTCCATTTTCATTAAATCCATAAAAAATACAGAAATTACTAACGATCAGTGCCTAATTCTTTTAGTTTCTATGTGGTTTATGTAGTCCGAAATTCCATATACCCAATTGCTACTCTTTCCCCATACGGAAGGGTTTAAAAACTCAACTCAAAAAAAAGATGAGAGGAGCGGGACGCGGTCAACTGCAAAACTGCAACTGGTACTGGGTGAGCTGCTCTTCTGCTGCGTCAGCTGCTGATGACAATGTCAGACAGCCAGGCGCCTCAGCTATAAAAGGACTAACAAGCCTGACAGTTACTCAGCGTCAGTCAAAGGGGGTTCTCTGCTGCTCGTTTGGCCTTTTGCAACGGAGCGAGCGACTGGTGGGTAGGCGGACGGGGTGCAAATTAAAAGTTGGGCCACACTTGACACGTGCTTAGCTGCTCCACTGCTGCTGTTTGGTGTAAGGCACCCACCACCGCAACTATCCCAGTCGGCCAGGCATGTTTGTGGCTGGTGCGGCACTTGGCTA
The DNA here is from genome assembly GCA_018904265.1 of Lordiphosa collinella. Lineage (NCBI taxonomy): Eukaryota > Metazoa > Arthropoda > Insecta > Diptera > Drosophilidae > Lordiphosa > Lordiphosa collinella. The sequence goes on from JAEIFV010000242.1 coordinate 308,234, forward strand.
CCTGTTTTCTCATTTTTTTTTATGTTAGTTTGGGTGGAGATGAATGCTAGTTTAATTTATGAGTGGCAAAATGTCAACTTGCGTGCGAATGCATAAACTTGTTGCACACGAAGGCAGAAATAAAGCGGTGAGGAATGCTTAAGCTCACTTAAATTTGTTATAGTTTGATAAACTAATCAAATACACAATAACCAATAACCAGCTGTAAGTTTATTTAAAATTCATTAATATTATAAGCTTTTTCATATATCTGCAATCCAAGATAAACTGCTTACATGAATATTGCAAAATGTGAAATTTAGAAATTAACACTGAGAAATCAAAGGTCGTGGTGATTAAGGAAATGAGAGGACCGCCCTACGGCAGGGCGCATAAATCACCAGCATAAATCGATGACCAAAAATCGACTAATTTTGTTAGATAGTGATGGTGAACGGGCGTGATGTGCAATCATGATTGCTAATTTTCGTGATTGTGTTAGATGTAAATCCATCAAAGTATTTCTTTGTTAGATTGATTTGATTTTTTGATTGTTATCGATAGCAAACAGCTGACAGCAATAAACAAAGAATTAATTTTGTGAAAATTAAAACAAAATGGGCAAGGAATCCTGTTTGCTTTTTGCAGTTAGGATGTTGGCAAATCGGGAGTCCTTCTTATCAGTAGGTGACCGTTTCGACATACCAAAAATACACCGAAAAAAAATGACGGGAAGATTTTAAGCCCAAAAGAATGACTTGGTGGGTGGTGTTGTGGCAAACCACCCCCCCCCCCTCATTTTTTTATGGATTTCGAAATTGATCCCGGAAAAGATAAGTTTAAGCCGGGCAAGGCAAAAACCGGGATCAAAGTGTTGATCCCGGACGGGTTCAATTTACGCCATTTCGAGAACAACCCATTATTAATCGCGTTTTGGATAGAGTTGATCCGAAATGGATCAATTTTTTGGTTCAGTGTAGGGGAAAGCTAACTTCGGCTCGGCCGAAGTTTTGTATACCCTTGCAGCTTCCATTGAAAACAAAAAAGTTTTTTTCACTAAGACTACTTTTTGGACCTTACTTTTCTATGGGATCTATACTATATAGATGTCTGATTTCGACCAAACTTGGTAAAATCATGGAAAAGCATCATGGAAAAGCATAATGTTAATTACGAAATTTGAAGGCGATTCCATTTAAAACAAACAAGTTTTTCTCACTAGAACTTCTTTTTCGACCGATCATTCATCGATGCCGTCTTTATCTCGTCAAGCGTAGCATAACGTCGTCCTTTCATGGGCCTCTCCAGTTTAGGGAACAAGAAAAAGTCACAGGGGGCCAGATCTGGGGAATACGGTGGCTGCGGCATCATTAGTGTGTTGTTTTTGGCCAAAAAGTCGCGCACAAGCAACGATGTGTGAGCAGGGGCGTTATCGTGGTGCAAAAGCCAATTTTTGTTCTTCCACAAATCCGGGCGTTTCTGGCGGATTGCTTCGCGCAAATTGCGCATAACTTGCAGGTAATATTCCTTTTTGACCGTTCTTCCCTGTGGCAAGAACTCATGATGCACCACGCCCCTGAAATCGAAGAAAACTGTCAGCAAAACTTTCACATTCGACCGAACTTGGCGCGCTTTTTTCGGTCTTTTCGTTCACATCTTCTCGGCCTTCTGAGAACATTTTGTACCACCGATAAACGTTGCTTCGGTCCAAGGTAGCTTCTCCGTATGCCACAGTCAACATTCGGAATGCATCCGCGCACTTAATTTCGTTTTTCACACAAAATTTGATACAGGTTCTTTGATCCATTTTTTTGAACAGGTAAAAATCGAAGACGATCCAAAACACGTGCAAGCGAAGCAGCTGTCAACAATTAAGTGAACATTCAAAATGGCAGAGCTTGTCGGCATAAGTGAGAGACATGAGTATCAACATAACGCCACAAAAAAAATCGAAATTCGAATATACGTAACCCGCGAAAATTCAAAATTCGCGATACTTTTTGAACACACCTCGTTTACTCAAGAAAGTGTTTTAAGAAATCAGATATGGTGAAAAAAAGAGCATAAAAGAACATAAAAGATTTTTTAAAATTTTTCCATAGGTGTTGAAAATACCTTTTCGCGCAGATTTAGGGTTAAGCCGGGATGTAAGGCTTGAGACTCTGCGAAATTATGGACGATCCTTGAATAGAAATGCTATTTTGGACACTTTTCGAACAAATTCGGTACGTTTTCCTTAAGTATAGGCTTTAGGATATGATTAGGATTTCGGCGGAATTACGGGTCGTTATACTTAAAGACGGTCTTTACGGTTTAAGTTTAACAGAATTTCGGCCGATCCAAGAATATTAATTGTATTCTAGGCATTTTTGGTATTGCTTTAGCTTTGAAAGATTGGGATTTCATGAACTATATTATAAACAAGTAAGGGAGCTGTAGTCGAGTGCCCCGCCTACAAAATACCCTGTTCCCTTCACTTCTTGTGTTTCCATACACATATACACACACTCACACGTACACACACACACTCTAACATACGCACACACGCATGGCATGCGGCCGCGCGCGATTACTGACAATGCAAGACTCCCCCTCTGTCCCACAAGCAAAATTGATTCGTATATAACTTCGGTGTTTTATGTCCAATCTTATTGATATTTTCAGAATAGATAGATATTGGGCCTTACTTGATATATATAAAGTTTGGAAGGTCTATCTTAAAAATTGTGGCTCGGACAGTTTTTTGCGCTTAAAGGGGGGAGGGGGAGGAATTTTCCAAATCTGAAACAAACTCGTTTTGAATCGGGTATACACCTATCTACATGCAAAAATTTGTGGCTCTAGCTCTTATAGTCTCTGAGAAACACGCGTTCATACGGACATTCGGACAGACAGACAGACGGACAGGGCTAAATCGACTCGGTTGTTGATGCTGATCAAGAATATATATATTTTATAGGGTCGCAAGTGTTTCCTTCTACCTGTTACATACATTTGAACCACTTCATGATTCCCCTTTTCCCATTTTCAATGGGAACAGGGTATAAAAAGGTATCGAAGCTATTGAACATCGCTGGGAAAAGTGTATCGACCTAAAAGGTTCCTATGTTGAAAAACAAGAAAGAAAGTCGGTCAAGCCCGACTATAACATACTCTGTACCTACGAAGTGCTGCCCATCACCGTTGCGACCAGTGCTGCCCATAATTGTTTGTTTTCCTTTCCTTTCGACAACCGTTCATCCGATCTTTACCATTCCTTTGGCGAATCGATAAATAATCTTGACTACTAAATATGTTCAGAACGAACGAACCTACAATCTATAAAACTGTGGGAGATATGACGTTTTTTCGATATTGCGGGGGCGGGAGGTGGCGTGGCCAAAATTAAAAATAAACTTGATCTGCCTGCAAGTATAAGAAGCATATGTTCCATACATGTCAAACTATCTCTTACCATCTCTGAGATCTGTGCGTTCATACGGACAGACAGACGGACAGACGGACATGGCTACTTTGCACAAACTTATTATACTTTATGTACCTATGGTACAGAGTATAAAAAAATGATTATTTTTATGTGTTTTAGTAGTTAGGACGGCTATTTCTGGGACCGCCCTCGTAAATTTATTGTTATTACTAGAATTGACTGCTGTAGCATTTCGTATTATTTCTGTTGGGCTGTTCCCGCTCGATACAAGTGGGGCACTTCGGAAAATCCTTCATGTGCTTCTTCTCCACATGCAATGAAAAAGCATTTTCATTTCGAGGAAAATTATCAAATCTTTTCCCAATCCATTTGAATCTTGCTTTGAGGTGTCAAATTGTGTTTTCCACAAAGCCTGCACTTGGAGAGCTGGTAGTTAAATAGGTTCTACCGTTTCATCAAGGTTTTGAAAATTTATTTAAAAATGTTGATATTTTTTTCCCTACGGAAAAATATTTTGTATTTTGTATTCACCCAGAGCTGTCAGCTACTTCTGAAGGTCCTTCCGTCTTCCTTCCTTCTTCATCCTTCCTTCCTTCCTCCTTCCTTCCTTCCTCCTACCTTCCTCCTTCCTTCCCTTCTTTCTACCTCCTTACTTCCATCCTTCCTTCCCTTCTCTTTCATTTCAACTTTTTTTTAAGTTACTTGCTCATAAGTAGAACAACTGCATCATCCTTCCTCCTCTTTATTTTCCTGTCTTCCTCCGCCTCTTTCAACCCTTTGACAGCTAAAACAGCAGTCAATCTATTACTATTATATCGAGGCGTGTATTGGCATCCACACACACACTCCATATAGGTACATCGAGTCTATCAAGCCATCTGGTCGAAGTCAAGTATAATTGACAACATTTCCGCCAAATGCTATTGTTAACGGGGGGCCATTGAAATGATTTTACCTGAAATTGATGCCAACAGACGCCCGCGGTGGCGCGTTGGTCCTGCACAGGCCATGGCAGCCATCTCATCAATGTTTAGAACAATGTCAAAACGTTATTCCATTGAATTTTAATCAAGTTGACATTGTCGGCGGAGGTGGATTTGCAAATATGATAATTAAAACTCAACCTCGGAACGAGCAAAAAGGATGCCAAAACATTTTCCAATTGACTGCAGATCATCATGAAAAGAGAGGGAGGTGCAGAGATTTTAGTGGAACATAATTTGAAATACGGCGCTAATGTGCAAAGCCACAAAAGGCATTTGGACAGTGTCGCCTCGTCTGGGCGGCCGCAACTGATTGCAATTATTTTCAATTTCGCTTGAAAGCCGAAACAGTGCTTCAGAGGTAACCAGGGCTGAAGCATAATCAATGGAAATTTAATTGAATTCAAATTGAGTAGACGAATCGCAATTAGGACTTGCAATTAGGGTTGAGCCTTAAAGTGCGCTATGGCAAAACGGCAATTAGATTTATAGTTGATATGAAAGTGACAACCCTGGCGCCTCAGCTGTGAAAAAAAAACCATTCAGTCGAAAACCTCAAAAACCCCAACCCAAAATGTACTCTTTCACACGCTATACAATCGCAATGAGCATCGCATGTAACAGAGCCTGAAAAAAAAGAATACACTGAGAGTAGAGGTGTGGCAGGCGGCAATTGCACCGTTAATTTGGTGTTACACACGTACACACACGCACATAAACTCGACGCGACATTGGCGCTGGCGAGTTTTGGCGCCAAATGAATTCAATTAATTAAATTAGTTCAACTTGCAGCTGCAATCATCGTCCGGCTGGGGGATTCACTCTGCGAACTGCAAAATGGAACAGCCGACACACGAATTGGGACACCATTTACCCGGTTAACAAAGTGACCCTGGTTAAATGTAATCTCAGTCTACTAAACACCCTGTAAAATTGTGCCGAGAATCAAACTGATTTGGTACTCTTACGAGGGCCGTCCCCGAAATGGCCGACCTAGCACAGTAGTGTTGGAAAATGTTCACAAAAAATATTAAAAAGGGGAAGTACCGACTATTAAAAGCTTAGGTTTGAAGTTTGGTGCCTTTACCTTGCACAGTTTTTTTTTGGCGATTTTAATAGAGAACGCTTGTTATTGATTTGCAAACATGGACAAAATTGGTCATCGTTATGTGATACAATACTTTCATATAAAAGGTCTTAGTCCAACCAATATTAAAAAGGAGCTGGATTCTACCTTACGTAATTCTGCTCCCTCGTTTACAACAATAAAATATTGGGTGGCTGAGTTTAAGCGAGGTCGTTTGAGCTGCGAAGATGAACATCGTAATGGGCGTCCAAATGAGGTGACCACTTCAGAAATGGTGGCCAAAATTAAAAAATGTTTATTGAGTGACCGGCGATTGAAAGTTCGTGAGTTAGTTGAATGTGTAGGCATTTCAAAAAGTGCTGTACATCGCATATTGACCGAAAAATTGGACATGAAAAAGTTGTGCGCAAGATGGGTGCCGCGTTTGCTGTTCCATCATGACAATGCGCCGGTTCACATCTCTGCCGTTGCAATGGCTAAAATTAATGAATTAAAATTTGAATTGCTACCTCACGCCCCTTATTCGCCAGACTTAGCCCCCTCTGATTATTTCTTATTTCCAAACTTGAAAAAATGGCTCGGAGGAATGGTGGAGTCCGAGGTTAATGCCTATTTTGAAGAGCTTCACAGTTCTTATTATAAAAAAGGTATCGAAGCTATTGAACTGAACGCTGGGAAAAGTGTATCGACCTAAAAGGATCCTATGTTGAAAAATAAAACAAAAAAAATAAAATGATAAAATTTTGTGTTTTAGTAGTTAGGTCGGCTATTCTGGAACCGCCCTCGTATGTATCTGTATGAGGTTATAAATTGGTTCTAATTGGTTTTATTTTCAGTTAAAGCAACTTTATCGGCGGTGTCCCAGAAATCTCTTCCAACCAAATTCCAACCCAAAACCAATTCTCGGTGTCCTAGAAATCTCTTTCGGTTGGTTTCAAATCTCTAATGATTTGGTTAGAGATTTTGCTAAATTCTCCGCTAAAACTATGTATTTTAAAATTAGTTTTGGAAACTTAAACTACATAATTTTACTGGATAGGCTGCATCAAATAAATAACATGTTTTATTTGATTTAATATTTTGCTTTTAATAATTTTTGCAAAACCAACCGAAGGCTGCCATATCCGCCAAAACAGTCGAACCAGTGGCGCCATCTGCCTCCTCAGTAGCGCCAAATGGGAAATTTGTCAACAACAAACAAGCCAAGGGTTGGAAAAGTGTTGCTTTATGATTGGTGCGAAAATATTTTTAAATTTTTCATTTTAATTTTGGGTAACGCGACTTTAGTTTAAGTCATAAAACTTATGCCACAGCTAACAGATTTCCGTTTAACATCATTTTAATTCAAAACTAATATAAGGGAAATTTTTTTGCGCGTAATGCAGCCCTGTTTTGTGAGATGGACAATTATTTTGAACCCAATTGGACCAATTCTCTATGCCATTAAGAAAATAAAAACTCTCGAAGTTCTGGGACACCGACGGATTTTTTGAGCGATTTGCAAACCAACCGCAGACAAAATCACTAGAGATTTCCAGGACACCCCCGTATGTTGAAGAAAGAAAGAAGAAAAAAGAGAAGAAAGAATGAAGAAAGAAAGAAAAAAGAAATACGACGGAAGGAAAGATGAAAGAAAGAAGAAAAAAAAAAAAAAAAATGAAGAAAGAAAGAAGAAAAAAAATAAAGATTAAAAAGAAAAGAAAAGAAAAAAAAAAGAAGAAAGAAGAAAAAAGAAAGAAGAAAGAAAAGAAAAAGAAGAAAGAAAGAAAGAAGAAAGAAAGAAGAAAGAATAAAAAAGAAGAAAGAAAGAAGAAAAGAAAGAAGAAAAAAGAAAGAAAGAAAGAAAAAAGAAAGAAAGAAAGAAAGAAAGAAAAAAAAAGGGGAAAGTTATACTTTGGCTCATTGAAAACAAAAATTTTTTTTAGAACTCTTTCCGACCGATCGTTTTGCTGAGCTATATGCTATAGTCATCCGATTTTGTAAAACTTTGTGGAAATGTGTTAAAGTTAAAATATAATTTGTCACTAAAAGGACTGTTTAATTGAAAACAAAAAAGTTTTCCTCAAATAGTTTTTCGACCGATCGTTCCTATGGGAGCTATATGCTATAGTCATCCGATTTTGACTCAAACTTTGTAGAATTGTGTAAAAGTATATAAGATAAGTGAATATGCCAATGAAAAGGACGTTTTCATTAAAAACAAAAAGTTTTTCTCACTAGAACTAGTTTTTCGACCGATCGTTCCTATGGCAGCTATATGCTATAGTCATCCGATTTCGACCAAACTTAGTGAAATCATGGGAAAGGATAGTAAACTAAGAAATACGTACTTTGGAGGCGTTTCCATTAAAAACAAAAAGTTTTTTCTTACTAAAACTAGTTTTTCGACCAATCGTTCCTATGACAGCTATATGCTATAGTCATTCGATCCGGTCAATTCCAACAAATGTTCAGCCTATAAGTACCAAAAGACTTCGTGCAAAGTTTGGTGAAGATAGCTTTCAAACTGACGGAGGAGGTAGCATAGAAACAGACAGACGGACGGACGGACAGACGGACAGGGCTAAATCAACTCAGCTCGTCGTTCTGATCAAGAATATATATACTTTATGTGGTCAGATATACGCAGAATTTTATAATACCTCCTGCAAGGGTATAAAAAGATAAAAAAATAGAAGGAAATAATTTAAAGTGAGAAAAGACTTGATTAATCATATTTGAAACTATTAAAGCCAGCGGTGGGCACGCTTTTGTTCCTCATAATCGAGAACTGTTTTTCGGCAACTGGCGTCACTCAAACGCAAGAGAAATTGCCTCGCTTCGATGCGAGGCACTTGCAAGCTGACCACGCAACAAGTGCGATTGCCTCGCTTCGAACAAAATCCGAGCGTATCAGCGCCAGCTGGGCGCACACGCAGAAGTGGATAGAGCAGGATAGAAACAGTTGAAATTCCAGTGAGCAGAAATGATTCCGTTTCTTTCTTTATTTACGTTGAGAATGAAAAAAATATATTCTGTATTCCAGAAGGAAACTTCATGTGACCTCCTTTTAAGGGAGCAACTTTTCTGATGATCAGCTTCATCCAATATTTGGACAAAAGATACTAAATTTTTCAAAATCCCACCAATTGTAAAATCTTTTCAATGCCCTCCCATTCTGGCATACCCTCTCAATATTATCCCATTAGCTGCCAGGGTATAATGGCGTTTTGCGGTCGTCGCCGCCGCCGTCGTCGTCGTCATTGCCATTGCCCAACGCCATCATCGACTCAATTATCAGCTTTTATGAATGGCCAGCAAATTTTGCAAAGCGGCCAATGCGGGCTGCCTTGACTGGAATTGGATATTCTTTTTCAATTTTCCACTCTTTTTTAATTTTTTTTTTGTTGCCATCCTGCGTTTGGCATTTGGGCCATTTGTGCTTCGATTTTTCGCTTCATGTAATTGCATTAAGCGCATAATTAAGTTGGCCAACTGCAGGTAATAAATTATGAGACAGGCGAACCCTTTTTTAAAACAGAAATTCAATTTGTATGGCAACAGCAAATGAAATTAGCAAACAATTTTTAAATATGTTTAATTTGACAGAAAGGATAAATCGTGCTAGAAGTTAAAAGTCCTAGCATTGCGACCCATCAAAAAGGGGGATTTGGTTCGGCTTGGTTCTGTTCTTTTTTTTTTGTTAACAGCGTCGGCGTTCATCATGCCATGAATTACGGGGCGTCAAACTGTCAAGCACCCCCAAGCCAAAACGCTTGACAGATGGAACTAAAGGCCTCGGTACCCAACTAACCCTAAAGCGGGGGGAGGTGGGCTACTAGGGCTATTCATAAAAATTGCTCAATTCCGCAGGCGTTTGCTATTTTTGCAGCCAGGCTTTGTTTCGCTTTATCACCGACTGGCTGACTGACTGACAACATACGCGCTTCCTACTCCCCTCACGCTGAGATTTCCCTGCAAACAAGTGATATTTTTGTTGACAACTAAAAAACCTCGACTTTTTTACGCTCAACATGTTCTGCTTGCAAAACACACACAAAAACGGGTTGAGTGGTCTAAGCCAACACGCGCCCCCAACCCCGGTACACTCTGCATGCCGCCCCCTTGGTACGAGTATCGGGGTTTAAAAGCCTGCCAGTTGGTTTTAAAAATTATGCCTAAAAGTGTGCCTTGTCATGTACGACGAGTATTGCGGGTGGTACAAAAAACTGACCGTTTCGCTCTGCTTGCAGAAAATGCGTTTTGCCATATGTTGGAAGCTGCCGAGCTTTTTCGACAACTTTGATAAAAAGAAAGTTCCAATAAATTCCTCTTCATCAATTACATTTACTTTATTATATTAATTCCACAAAATCAATAGGTCGTGGCCGTGGGTAAATTGGCATATACAAAATTTGTTGATAGCGAAGATGCTGCTGCACTCGGTGGCTCTCAGATTACAACTAACCATTAGCAATGCAAAGGATTAGCAGTTAAGCACAAGAGTATTTGAGTATGTATGACAGTTTAGAATTATGAGTGGGTTTGTTTACATAGATAAGAGAGTAAAACAAGCTTTTGACTTAGTTTAAGAGAGAACAGATTTCAAGAGAATTAAATACTAATTGGAACCAGCTGCTGCTCCGAACATCCTCCCCCCCGTTGAAAGGACAGGACTTTCAACAGAATCTTCAACGGGAAGGACGCACAGCTTGTTGACTGCCCGTCTAATGGTTCCAGTGGGTGTGCGCAAATCTGCAACTCTGACGACACCGTCAGATCCAGCGATGGTCTCGATGACTCGCGCTAGTGGCCACTTTAGAGGCGGCAAGTTCTCGTCCTTGACGCACACAATGTCGTTGACCTGGATTGAGCGTTGAGGAGTGCGCCACTTTGCGCGTTGCTGGAGAAGAGTTAGGTACTCTTCGCTCCAGCGCTTCCAAAAGAGCTGTTGAACCAAAGTAGAGCGTTGCCAGCGATCGAGACGATTGAAGTTGAGTGGCGCCAAGTCGGGTTCAGGAAACGCCATAGGTGGACGACCAGTTAGAAAATGTCCTGGTGTAAGGACCCCAAGATCTTCAGGATTCTCTGAAAGGGATATAAGAGGGCGAGAGTTAATTATTGCCTGGATTTGGCAAACCAAAGTTCGCAGCTCATCAAAGCCTAGAAGAGCCGATCCCATCGAACGATATAAGTGTTTTTTGGCCATCTTAACTGCGGCCTCCCATAAACCGCCGAAGTGGGGTGAGCGAGGCGGGATAAAACGCCAATCGAATCCGTTGTTGAGGCAGTGAGCAAAAACCTCATCCCGATGCTTTTCGCTTAGAAATAAGCGACGAAGGTCCTCTAGCTCGTTCTTTGAGCCTACGAAATTAGTCGCATTGTCCGACCAAATGCATCTTGGTATGCCACGAGTGGCTACGAAACGCTTGAGAGCGCTTAAAAAGGCCGCAGTAGAAAGATCCTTTACCAATTCCATCCAAACGGCTTTGGTGGCGAAACAAATGAAAACGCTGATGTAGCATTTTTGCGGAGCCTTATTTCGCACCTCAGGCTTGTAGTAAAAGGGCCCGCAATAATCAACGCCAGTAACAGTGAATGCCTGTGAATCCTGAATGCGCTCTTTGGGCAGGTCAGCCATGATGTGCTCGATGAGACGAGGTCGGGATCTGCAGCATATAACACACTTGCGCAGTGCCCGCGCAACGGTTTTCATGCCACCAATAGGCCAAAACTGCAAACGAATAGAGCCCAGTAGGGACTGTGGACCAGCGTGGTGATGCTTGCGATGCAGATGAGTAATGATTGCGAATGTTAAAGGGTGATCCTTTGGCAAAATGATTGGGTGTCGCGCGTCAAAGCCAAGAGTTGAGTGACGTAGCCGGCCCCCAACGCGTATCAATCCAAACTCATCTAGAAATGGTGATAGGGAAACCATATTGCTTGAAGAGTCAACGCATCTCCTCTTTTCCAGAGCATGGTACTCAGGATACAGTTGAGCTCTTTGAACGATTCGAATCAGCAAGTGAAGTCCTCCACGAATGTTCTCAGACGAAAGCTGAGGCGACTTTATTTTGTTGATGAACTTGTGCACATATCCAAATATGCGCTGCATCATGCCAAATGAGTTTATGTATTTGAAATACAACGATATGTCAACCCGATCGGTTGACAGCATGACCTTGTGACGAATCTCTGGAAGTTTGCTTTCAGGCAGGCAATGCTCTGGCCATCCGGTTCTTGGCCGTTGCAAAAACGATGGGCCATTCATCCACAAGGTTGAGTGTAGAAGCTCCTTCGGTGCAGCTCCCTTGGACAGTATGTCGGCCGGATTCATGGCTGTTGGAACATAGTGCCATTCCATTCCCGCCGTCAGCTGCTGTATGGCACAAATCCTGTTGGCCACGAAAATGTTGAATTTGGATGGCTCATCTTTCAGCCAGGAAAGAACCACGGATGAATCCGACCAACAATGGAACTTACAGTCAAATAGCTCCATTTTTGAGATTTCAGCTACCAGCTGAGCGAGCAAAGCGGCAGCACAGAGCTCAAGCTTGGGCACTGTGAGAGTTTTTAAAGGCGCAACTCGGGCCTTTGAACAAAGTAGGTGCACTTGAGCACCATTTTCCGCCAGGGATCGAACATAAATACATGCTCCGTAGGCCTCGAGACTGGCATCGCAAAAAGCATGTACCTCGAAGCTCCCTTTGGACTGCAAAATGTATCGAGGAAATGTTGCATGCTCTACATTGGCGAAGTCTTTGCAAAATCCAGACCAAGCCGCTTCTAACGACTGCGGCAAGCTTTCATCCCATTGCAACTTGTCTCTCCACATGCGTTGCAAGATGATTTTCGCTCTGGTCAGGGTAGGTCCGATCAGCCCAAGTGGATCATAGCATCTTGCGATGGTGGCCAATACAGAGCGCTTAGTGTGTTTGCCAGAGCCAATCTGTGGAGTAAAGGTGAGAAGGAACATGTCGTTATGCGGTGCCCAGGCAAGCCCAAGCGCTTTGGTCACATCGCAGCCGTCATCAAATTTAAGAAGGCTTTCTTTGTTTTCCTCTGGAACATCCTGAAGTACATCATGCGAGTTGGAGCACCACTTTCTCAACCGAAAGTGCCCCCGAGCAAGAAGATGTGTGGTTTGATGCATGATGTCACGAACTTCTTCAACAGAATTGCCTCCTGCTATCATGTCGTCAACGTAAAAGTTCTTCAAGACGATTATCGAGCCCAACGGATACGATTCGGACTCGTCCATGGCCAGTTGATGCATGGCACGTATAGCAAGAAATGCAGCAGGCTTTGTCCCATAAGTGACCGTGTCCAATTTGTAGACTTGGATGTCTTCCTCAGGAGAGTCACGCCACAAGATACACTGGAGCATATTATCAGGAGCAGAGACCCGTATGCACCTGTACATTTTACAGATATCACCTGTAAGAGCAATGGGAAATGTACGAAAGCGAATGAGTATATTGAAAAGATTGGCCTGAATTGTGGGTCCTGCCATAAGTAGCTCGTTTAATGAGAACCCAGAAGTTGTCGCTGCGGAGCCGTCGAATACAACTCTCAGACTTGTTGTGGTGCTATCTTTGACCACACAATGGTGCGGCAGGAAATATTTGCATTTATGAACATCTGCTTTGGGAACAATTGACATATGCTTAAGGGTCAGATACTCCTTTATAAATGCTGCGTATTTTGCCTTGAGATGCGGGTTGCGATTGAGCTTACGCTCCAAGTTTTCAAATCGATGCTTGGCCTGCAGGTAGGAATCTCCCAAAGACTCCAATCCGCGCTTCATTGGCAAGCGAACGGAATATTCCCCAGAGGGCAAGCGAGTGTAATGTTTCTTGAAATGCTCCTCACATTGAAGCTCCTCTTTTGTGGCCTTAGCAATTGGCTCAAAGGCATGCTCCACTTCCCAGAAACGACGCACCAAATCGTCCAGCCGAGTGCTGGGATTGGTGCGATCCGATGATCTTTGGCTGGCGACGAACGATGAGAGTTTTGGGGTCCGATGACCGCCACCAGATAGGATCCAGCCAAGATGCGTTTTTTGTAGCAATGGTAATCCGGGAGCCAGTTGAATCTGCCCCACGCACAACAACTCGAAAAAGAGACCTGCTCCGATGAGCAAGTCAATCCGTTGTGGCAAGTGAAACGATGGATCAGCTAGCTTTATATTTGAGGGAACGTTCCAAGTAGTAGTGCTCACTGACATGCCTGGCTGATTGTCAGTAATCGTTTGCGCAACGATGGCAGTGAGGCTGGTTGCGAAATCTGAAGTCCGCGACTTCAGGACGAGATCGACTGAGTATCCTTCAGTTGAGAAGTTGGTATCTCCAATACCCGAGACTGCAGCCTGCGATTTAGTTTTGCGAAGTTGAAGTTGGTTGGCGAAGCGAGTTGTGACAAAATGTATCTGAGAACCTGAGTCCAAAAGTGCACGGCAAGGAACGAGTGTGCCAGCACGGTTTTTGATTAGGACAACAGCAGTGGCTAATAGCACAACATCAGACGAAGGGTTAGATATATGGGCTTGAGGCAAGGAGGGCGACATAGCGATCATGGTACTAGGCTGTGATGTGGTAGATTGGGATGAAACTTGAGTTTGAGTAGCGGGTGACGACACACGATCATAGTGCAAAAGCGTGTGATGATTTAATTGGCAAGTGCGACAAGAACCAGATTTGCAATCCCTCATTTGATGGCCTTTTTTCAGGCAGTTGAGGCACAACGAAAGCCTTTTAGCCTCCTTATGTCGAGCGATTGGCGATAAGTTTTCGAACCGTTTGCAATGGTAAATCTGGTGATCTGTGCCGTCACACATTATGCACGTACTTGGCGACGTCTTTGCAGCCACAAACGACTTTCTCTGATGCATACTCACAGTTTTTCCGGATTTTACAACCTGAATATCTTGCTCCTGCATGGCGTGCTGCACATTTTCAAGCGTTCGGCATCGCTTCTCCAGAAAGGTCGATAATTTCTCCCAGGATGGCATCTCGTTGATCGGAGAACTTTCCTCCCATTTGGCCTGAGTGTTCTTGTCCAGCTTCTGGAGCAAAGTTTGCACGAGAATGCAGTCAGCCACTTCCTCCTTAGTTGCAAGCGATTCCAATGCTCGGAGGTGTGAAGTGACCTTGTCCGTCAGTTCGCGTAGCTTGCCCATAGACTCATCTGCCTTGCCCAGCCCAAATATCTCCCTGATGTGTGCCTGTAAAATGAGACGTTTATTATCAAATCGCTTTTGAAGAATGTTAAGAGCAATGTTGTAGTTAGCCTGATTGATTTCCAAAGAGCTGATTGTGTCCAGCGCAGTGCCAGTTAAGCAGGAACGAAGATGTTGCAGCTTTTCGATAGGAGAAATATCCGCCTCCTTGTCAATTACAGAAGTAAACATTGCGAAGAAACTGGCCCACTCTGTATATGTCCCATCGAATTTAGGCAGCTCCAGCTGAGGCAAGCGCGAGCGATTGGCCATAACCACGATCGATTGAGACTCGTTCGAATTCGCTCTGAATGTGGAACAATGCTGAGCCGGCTCACGTTTGCCAAGCTCCTGCTGGAGGGTAGCTCTCAAGCTCAGCAATGTGGAATCAAACCTGGCAGGCAGCTCACTAGAAATCGAATCGAAATTCAGCTCCTCCAAACTTGTATGCGCAATGACGAAATTCGATTTCAGCTCGTTTAATGACTCCAGCAGTCCCCTTAGACCATATTCATTCATGCCTTGCAGCCTCTGCACATCCATTTTATCACAAATAGCTTTAAGCCGGTCGAATATAGCGTTTGTTTTGAGATTTAAAAACGCAACCCGGTCTATAGGGGTGCTTCCACTGGATGCGGCAGCGGAGCCGTACGATTCACTAAGCGGAGCGGTATTAGCTGACGTTTCGTTATGTGGAGTCTGGTTATCCATGTTGATGTTTTCCAATAATTAAAATGATGTCAACTTGCAGGTTACGTTTGCTGGGCACACGCGTGTGTTCACGACGAGAATAATTTTCGACTGCTTTGCCTGCAGCTGCGCCAACAAGAATACGCGATCACCGTTATGTTGGAAGGCAAAGCGAATAACCGTTCAATTTCGAGATTGTTCTATGCAGCTAGGCAAAAGTCTTTGCTTTGCAGCGGCCAAAGCAGAAGGCGAAAAGGGAGACGAAAAGATAACGGATTGGCACGCACAAGCACACGTACGCAGTTCTTGTGTGTGTGTGTGATCTTTTTTCTGCACTGATTGAAACAGTAATTGTTTGCATATGAACAGTGCACACAATTTTAAAGTTAATTAAACAATTTTTGAAAATGTTTATGCACAATATTATAACACCACGGCGATCACGTCGGGGTCACCAAAATGTTGGAAGCTGCCGAGCTTTTTCGACAACTTTGATAAAAAGAAAGTTCCAATAAATTCCTCTTCATCAATTACATTTACTTTATTATATTAATTCCACAAAATCAATAGGTCGTGGCCGTGGGTAAATTGGCATATACAAAATTTGTTGATAGCGAAGATGCTGCTGCACTCGGTGGCTCTCAGATTACAACTAACCATTAGCAATGCAAAGGATTAGCAGTTAAGCACAAGAGTATTTGAGTATGTATGACAGTTTAGAATTATGAGTGGGTTTGTTTACATAGATAAGAGAGTAAAACAAGCTTTTGACTTAGTTTAAGAGAGAACAGATTTCAAGAGAATTAAATACTAATTGGAACCATTTTTTACCGAAAAATTGTGTTCAGCGACGAAGCTCATTTTGGCTCAATGGGTACGTAAATAAGCAGAATTGTCGATTTTGGAGTGAATATCAGCCAGAAGCATTGCAAGAGCTACCAATGCATCGAGAAAAAGTCACAGTTTGGTGCGGTTTATGGGCTGGTGGCATCATTGGACCGTACTTCTTCAAAGATGATGCGAATCGTAACGTAACTGTGAATGTTGAGCGTGACTTGCATGACATGTAGTTTCAACAAGACGGTGCCACATGCCACACAGCACGCGCAACAATGTACTTATTGATAGGCGAGTTCGGTGAACATTTTATTTCACGTTCGGGACCGGTCAATTGGCAGCCTAGATCGTGCGTTTTAACGCCTTTGGACTATTTTTTGTGAGGCTGTGTTAAAGCTCATGTCTATACAGACAAGCCCGCTTCAATTGACGCATTGGAAGACAACATTGAAGCATTTATTCGTGAGATACCGGCCGAAATGTTGCGGATGGACCATTTGAGGCGCAGTTACGGTCAACATTTGAATGAAATAATCTTCAAACATTAAATTATATGGACCGTACTAATGATTCAAATAATTTTAAATAATTAATTAATTAATATTTGACCGTATCTTACATACATCAGCTCAAAGCAGAGATTAACTCTTATGCCCCGCCAGCGGTTAAAAATTAAGTCTCTTCTGGCATTTCCGATCTTGGTGGTGGACTTTCAAAATTTAAAGCTTACTAACCCAATTTGATAAAGATCGGCCCAAAAGAAAGGATTGGCCTTGAACACACAGTTTGGGATATTTTCCACCAATTCTCCAAACATTCCTCAACGTTGAATTGCAATCGGACGAACGCTATAATTTTTTAAGTTTCGTGGTTTGTGCACTATTTTCGGCCCATTTCTTCCACTTAAAAACCTTCCCGGGCAAGCGTCTAACCAATCCCCAAAGTTTCACCGAGATTAAGAATTTTGCAAATATTGCGGTTTTTGGACCTCAATGGCCACATCCAAGTCCACGTCCACCACCGACCCTACGATCGAATTTTCTAGCATCGGAAAATCACATTTCTATTTATTTCTCATACTGTCTTTACAAATCGAATTTCAAGTCACTCAGATGAAAAATAGATTTTTGTTTAACGAATTTTCGAGAGTTTTCCATGTGGGCGGATTTTCCGAAATTGGAAAAACACGTGTTCAATTATTTCGCCTACTTTGCTTACAAACCGATTTTTAAGTCAATCGGATGAAAAAAAATGTACACATACAAACTTCTCCGACGCTTTCCGGGAATTTTTCGACATCTCTATTTATTTCACTTACTGTCCTTACAAACCGAATTTCAAATCAATCGGATGAAAAATAGATTTTTGCATATAGAATTTCCCGAGAATTTTCCTAGTGGGCTGATGTTCCAAAATCGGGAAAATACGTGTCCTTTTATTTCGCATACTATGCTTACAAACCGGATTTTAATCAACGGATGAAAATCAATCGGATGAAAAATAAAATTTTCCCCATACAAACTTTCCCCACGCTTTTTCGACCATAAGGTCAAATTTTCCAACATCGCAAAATCACATTTCAATTTATTTCACTTATTGCCCTTACAAACCGGATTTTAAGTCAATCGGATGAAATATGGATTTTTTTCTTAGCGAAAGTCCCGAGAATTTTCCTTGTGGGCAGATTTTTCGAAATCGGGAAAACATGTGTCCAATTATTTCGCCTACTTTGTTTACAAACAATGTTTCTAGTCAGTCGAATGAAAAAAAAATCTACCAAAACAAACTTTTCCTTCGAATTTTCCAGCATCTGAAAATTACATTTCATTTTATTTCATTAACTGTCTCTACAAACCGAATTTCAAGTCAACCGGATGAAAAATAAAATTTTTCCCATACAAACTTTTCCGACGCTTTTCGGCTTTTCCGGGTGGAATTTTCCAAAGCCCCGTCTTAGTAGTCACCACCTAAGGAAGCTCCTGTCCCAACTTCAGCCCTCTAGCTCTTACTGCTTAGGCTGTGCGACGGTCACCAGTCAGTCAGTCAGGTTGAACAGTTTTATATATATAGATTTTCAAAGTCTTCCTCCCACGATTTTTTATTTGAGCGAGCTTTTCTTAATGGAGTTCTACTCTTTAATGCCCTCTTCTGGTCTAGAAAATTTATTTTTCGATTTTTTTTTTCATATTATACAAAAAAGGTATTTTAAATTCGGAATATTTTCGGAGTTATAGCCATTTTAGTGACCCAAGGTGACCCAAATTTTCTAGCAACTGCAAACTTTAAGCTCGATTTTCTCAAAACCACGTTCTTCAAAATAGTTCACACTTTTTTCAAGTTCTACTGGACCGATTTTGATGATTTACGTCGCTATGGCCCAAACCTCAATTATTGAAAAAAACAAATTTTGTACTTTTTTTTTTGGTGCTTCGGGCCATAAAGGCATTCATACTTAACAGTTTCCCGGTGTGAACCAGAGAACTGCAACGAGCCGCCACGAGTACAATCGATCAGCGCTCAAGGCTAGTTAGCCTCGAATATTGCCCTTACTCATACACAAGTTGCTTATATGCAAAAAATTTTGCTGCATTATAGCTTTTGCATATAAGCGATATTTAGTGTATATACATTTGCCTTGACACAGCCCAAAGGGCACAAGCCGAGCTCCTCTCAATCTAATGGATTGTGTACTTATAATTTTCGCACATGAGAACGCCGAATCCGAAAGGCAGTTTGAGAAGCTTTTTCATGGCTATAGGGAGAAAAGAAGGATATCCTTAATAAAAATTATATCTTATGATTTTCGTA
This sequence comes from Lordiphosa collinella, assembly GCA_018904265.1. Classification (NCBI taxonomy): domain Eukaryota; kingdom Metazoa; phylum Arthropoda; class Insecta; order Diptera; family Drosophilidae; genus Lordiphosa; species Lordiphosa collinella. The sequence goes on from JAEIFV010000242.1 coordinate 327,241, forward strand.
TCCATTTGGGCTGGACTTGTCCATAATATCCTTTTAATCATCCAAAGGAGCTGAAAATAGACCAAAGGATGATCATTTTTCATATCGTTTGGACGATTTTCAGCTCCGTAGGATGATTAAAAGGATATTTAAGAAGATTAAAAGTATATTAGGGGCATCTTTTTGGATCTATTTTTTCTGTGTAGTTACTTCAAAGCTGGCGTCAAGAGCTAGTGAAGGCGACCGGGTGTGTAAGTTTTTCAAAGAAACAAGGAAAAAAGTCGGTCAAGCCCGACTATATAATACTCTGTAAACAGCGCTGCTAATGCGCTGCTGCAGCATACACTCTTTTGATCATATCTCGAGAACCGTTGTTCCGATCTTTATGATTCCTTTGGTAAATCGATAAACAATTTTGATTAGAATATATGTCCAGAAGGTTCGAACATTCTATCTGTTAAACTGTGGGAGATATGACGTTTTTCTCAAATTTCAGGGGCGGGAGGGGGCGTGGCCAAAGTAGAAAATAAACCTGATCTGCCTGCAGATAGAAGAAGCATATGTCCCATACATATCAAACCTCTATCTCTTACCATCTCTGAGATCTTTGCGTTCATACGGACAGACAGACGGACATACGGACATGGCTATATCGACTCGGCTGTTGATGCTGATCAAGAATATATATACTTTATGGGCTCGGAGATGCTTCCTTCTGGCTGTTACATACTTTTGAACAAGCTTATTATACTCTATGTACCTTTGGTACAGAGTATAAAAACTGTTCAATAGATATCATGTGACGGGATTGAACCCACAACCTCTCGAACTGCGGTCGCACACACAAGCCGCTTAACCACACCTGGCGACATATGTTTTAACGTGCCTTAAATTTGTTTAATTCTTAAAGTCCTTTTTTTTCGAAGAAAGGATATGTGGCATGTTTTCAATTTAACTATTTCAATTCTGCGCTCGTTTTACTCTTTGCAAAGCGCTGGTCTAATGAGAGCGGAACTTGAAACATAACAAAGAAACCACTTATCCAATCGCATCGATGAAAAATGGTAAAGACTAAATGAAAACCAAATGTGACTTAGAGCTAAGAAAAATTTACTTAATTTACATTTAGCACATGTACGAGTTCTTAATTACTTATCTACAACTAAAACTTTTGAAGCCGTTTTGGGGTGGCGAAAAAAGGGAAAAAACTTCCGATTAGCAAGTGTGAAAGAGAAATTAAAAACATTTCTGCAAATCTCATAACGTCTGTGAAGTAGATCCGCAATTAAAACAAAAAAAATGTCAAATAGTTCCCATCTGTGAAATTTCCAACAGGAAATCCTAATGACATTTCCACACTTTCACCTCTAACTCTGCTTGATTTCGCTAATGAGCTTTGTGCCTTTTTGGTCCTTTGAAATGACTTTTGCCTTTGCTTTGACATGAGCTCCACTACTTAACGTGACTTTTGTTTGTTGGTAAGCAAAAATTTGCATTTGGCCTAGCAAAGCCCCAAATGAAACTGCTTGGCATGTGCTAAGCATTCCACGGGTTCTGCAATTTATGAAGTTCAACTGTAATGCGCTTTTAACCTGCAGCAGCAGCAGCAAGTAGGTTGGCCTGAAGGAATTGTGCATTTGGTATGTGGTCGGTGTTGGAGATGCGGCTGCTGCCGCTTATTATGCGCGGCACGTGGCCGAAAACTAAACAGAGCCCCACACACAACTACACACACACTTATGAAACAACGGCACGAGTACACTGAAGAAAAAGATTTAATAAAGAAACTTTGATAAGTTCGATAACTTATGCCTTCCTGATAAGAGTCGACAATAGAACTTTACAGAGTGAATTATTCCAAAAAGTTCGATGCGAAATAATTGAATGATTCTAGGTAAGGCATTCTTTATTTGAACTTCAATTAAGCTGTGTGTGTGTGTGTGTATGGCGGCTGGCGGTGGAGCTCTTCTGTGTTTGCTAAAATTTTTGTCTTGCTTTTAACTTGATAATCTTTCATCTGATAATGCTGATTAATATTAAAAGTTACACTAAATGAGGAAACGAAATTAACCTACATGGAGCAAGAGTGCATTGCTTCTCATCTCACACTGATTACTACAACTGGCAGCTTGTGTCTTCCCCAGATACCAGATCGTTCATCAGGATTTGGTAAAGTTTAGCACATTCGCAAGCAACTAGACCTAATTTAAGACTTCTAAAATTGCTTCTCGATATTTTAATGCTAGTTTAATAAAGGTCACTAGGTCTGCCCGATTTCTTTTTCATTCAAAACTCATTCAAAAACATAGACTATTACCAGTATATCGAAGAGTTGGTGGCGATTCTAGATGATTTTCGTGTGCTGAACACGGATCTGTTTTCAGAAATATACCACCACGTCAAGATTTATTGAATTTAAGCTTAAAGTTGAGTTAGAGTGCGTTATGCGTTAATAGCTAACAATTAGCTTTTTCTCCATATAAAAAAGCCAAATGTTGGCTATTAACGCATAATGCAGTCCTAGTGTAAATGTTGTATAAGACTCGTTTTTGGGAAACCTATGCTATTTTTATACCCTGTTCCCATTGAAAATGGGAAAAGGGGGATCATGAAGTTGTGCAAAGTATGTAACAGGTAGAAGGAAACATTTGCGACCCTATAAAGTATATATATTCTTGATCAGCATCAACAGCCGAGTCGATTTAGCCATGTCCGTCGTCCGTCTGTCCGTCCGTCTGTCCGTCCGTCTGTCCGTCCGTCTGTCCGTCCGTCTGTCCGTATGAACGCGTGTTTCTCAGAGACTATAAGAGCTAGAGCCACAAATTTTTGCATGTAGATAGGTGTATACCCGATTCAATACGAGTTTGTTTCAGATTTGGAAAATTCCTTCCCCTCCCCCTTTAAGCGCAAAAAACTGTCAGAGCCACAATTTTTAAGATAGACCTTCCAAACTTTGCATACATCAAGTAAGGCCCAATATCTATCTATTCTGAAAAGATCAATAAGATCGGACAACAAACACCGAAGTTATATACGAATCAATTTTGCTTGTGGGAGAGATGGGGGGTCTTGCATTGTCAGTTATCGCGCGCGGCTGCATGCCATGCGTTTGTGTGTATGTTGGAGTGTGTGTATGTGTGAGTGTGTGTGTATGTAAAGAAAAAACACACGAAATCAAGGGAACAGGGTATTTTGTAGTCGGGGCACTCGACTGCAGCTCCCTTACTTGTTTTAACTCTCTTTGATAATATTGTGAAGTATTATGAACTTCTTAGCTTTAAGACAAACAATAAAAAAACTTACCTGCGATTTTTGTCAGCGAAAAGATACTAACTTTCAGGCATGTGCTCAAAACTGTTAAATTGTCTACTGCCCAAACATTTCCTACGCAGAATCACTTAAGGGGGTATTGCTGCTTGGATGGCTGAATTTGGACCTTTAAAAAAAAAATCTTATTTGAAAACGGAAATAGTTATTTAAATTCTGTTTTTTTATTGTTTTAAGAACACATTGAATTAAATAAAAAATTTTTTTTTCTTTGTACGAGGGCTGTTTAAAAAGATGTTGGCCTTCAAAGTTGTACATCGAAAAAAAGGTATGCTGCTGGCGGGACGGATAACTCCATTTCGGATCATCTGAAATGGAAAAATTGAACGGCGTTGGATTTAGTACAGATGTAATTTGGGCCCCTACTTCAATCATAATTTTCCGATTTTTTTTTTTTACAAAATGGCGGCCATTGAAAAATTAAAAAAACGATTTTGTCCAATTTTTTTGTAGTTTAGTGTAAAAAAAATAGGGGAAAGTTAACTTCGGCTCGGCTGAAGTTTTGTATACCCTTGCAGCTTCCATTGAAAACAAAAAAGTTTTTCTAGCTAAGACTACTTTTTGGACCTTACTTTTCTATCGGATCTATACTATATAGATGTCTGATTTCGACCAAACTTGGTGAAATCTTGGAAAAGCATAATACACTGTTAATTACGAGGCGTTAATTTGGAGGCGATCCCATTTAAAACTAAAAAGTTTTTCTCACTAGAACTTCTTTTTCGACCGATCATTCATACTGCAGCTATATGCTATAGTCATCCGATTTTGATAAAACCTTGTAGAAATATGTAAAAGTATATAAAATAAGTGTATGCCAATGATAAGGTCGTTTTCATTAAAAACAAACAAGTTTTTCTCACTAGAACTAGTTTTTCGACCGATCGTTCATATGGCGTTCATATGAAATCATGGGAAAGGATAATAAACTAAGAAATACGTACTTTGGAGGCGTTTTCATTAAAAACAAAAAAGTTTTTCTCACTATAACTAGTTTTTCGACCGTTCGTTCCTGTGGCAGCTATATGCTTCAGTCATCCGATCCGGCCGGTTCCGACAAATGTGCAGAGTATATGTACCAGAAGACTTCGTGCAAAGTTTGGTGAGGATAGCTTTAAAACTGACGGGGGAGATAGCATAGAAACAGACAGACGGACGGACGGACCGACGGACAGACGGACAAGGCAAAATCAACTCAGCTCGTCATGCTGATCAAGAATATATATACTTTATGTGGTCGGATATGCTTCCTTTAATGCGTTACAAACATCCGCACAATTTTATAATACCCTTTGCAAGGGTATAAAAATAGTAAAATATTTTTTAAAATTACGATTGAAATAGAGGCCATAATGGTGTCAATTCTGCGTCGATTGCACTTTGTTTCATCAAAATCGGTTCAGAACTACGGGCGCAATCAGTGCCGCCAGATCGTAAAACGTGGTTTCGAGATAATCGCGTTTAAAGTTTGCAGTTGCTAGGCAAATCGGCTCACTTTGGGTCATTAAAAGGGCTATATCTGCTAAAGTCTTTCGAATTTCTAAAAACCCTTTTGGGACGATATTTTCAAATATCCAAGCTATAAACATATGCAAAAAAAAAAACAAGAATCAAAGTTGGTCACGCCCGAATATTACATACTCTATACCAGTGAAGTGCGGCTTATAACCGTTGCGACCGGTGCTGCCCATAATTGTTTGTTTTCCTTATAACTCGACAATCGTTCATCCGATCTTTACCATTCCTTTGGTGGATCGACATTCTATCTATAAAACTGTGGGAGATATGACGTTTTTTCCACTTTGCGGGGGCGTGGCAAAAATTGAAAATAAACTAGATCTGCCTGCAAGTATAAGAAGCATATGCCCCATACATGTCCATCTCTGAGATTTCTTTAGTCATACGGACAGACTGACACTTTGGCACAAACTTAATATACTCTGTGTACCTCAGGTAAAGTAAAAGTAAAACGGCTTGTCTAGTTGACATAGCCCCTAGGCTTGTCACGTTGACACAGCCCCAAAGGGACAAAGCCGAGCTTCTCTCATCTTTTGGCTTGTGCGCTTCTAATTTTCGCACAAGAGAAAGGGACCTACAGTTTAACGCCGAATCCGAAAGGCAGCTTGAGAAGCTTTTCATGGCTAATTACTACAAAGCTGGCGCCAACAGCAGAGAGGCGTGACCGGGTGTAAAGTTTTATTCAAAGAAAAAACTTTTCATTAGATGTTCCGAGGAGGGAATGAACCCACTCAGCACAGCGGTGGCCACCCCTCTGTACCTGATTTTAAAATGTTCCCAAAATCGGAGCATATCAACTCACATCAGATAGAAAACACCTTTTTATACCCTTGCAAAGGGTATTATAAAATTGTGCGGATGTTTGTAACGCATTAAAGGAAGCATCTCCGACCACATAAAGTATATATATTCTTGATCAGCATGACGAGCTGAGTTGATTTAGCCTTGTCCGTCTGTCCTTCCGTCCGTCTGTCTGTTTCTATGCTATCTCCTCCGTCAGTTTTAAAGCTATCCTCACCAAACTTTGCACGAAGTCTTCTGGTACATATACGCTGCGCATTTGTCGGAACCGGCCGGATCGGATGACTATAGCATATAGCTGCCATAGGAAAGATCGGTCAAAAAACTAGTTTTAGTGAGAAAAACTTTTTTGTTTTTAATGGAAACGCCTCCAAAGTACGTATTTCTTAGTAAACTTTCCTTTCCCATGATTTGACTAAGTTTGGTCAAAATCGGATGACTATAGCATATAGCTGCCATATGAACGATCGGTCGAAAAACTAGTTCTAGTGAGAAAAACTTGTTTGTTTTTAATGAAAACGTCCTTATCATTGGCATACACTTATTTTATATACTTTTACATATTTCTACAAGGTTTTATCAAAATCGGATGACTATAGCATATAGCTGCAGTATGAATGATCGGTCGAAAAAGAAGATCTAGTGAGAAAAACTTTTTAGTTTTAAATGGGATCGCCTCTAAATTTCGTAATTAACAGTGTATTATGCTTATCCAAGTTTGGTCGAAATCAGACATCTATATAGTATAGATCCCTTAGAAAAATAAGGTAAAAAAAGTAGTCTGAGAAAAACTTTTTAGTTTTCAATGGAAGCTGCAAGGGTATACAAAACTTCGGCCGAGCCGAAATTAACTTTGCCCTTTTTTTTTTTTTTTTAATTTAGCAAGTGATAAATCCCAAAACATGCCCAAAATATACAAAAAGTTAACACAAAATGTTCATAACATGACAACCACAGTTCACGATTTAAGTAAAAAAGGGATTACACTACATTTGTCAAGGAATGGGCTTGATTTCGACTTTTTTCTTAAAGCGACTAGGTATTTCGATATCCTATTGACCATTATGAAACATGTATCAAATTATACTCTTATGAATGAGATTATACTATTGTAATTAGGCAACGGGCATTAAGAGTATGATGAATCATTTCATTTGATATCTTCCCCAATGGTTTAAATCACAGTAACCTTTAGAAAGTACGAAAACATTTTGTTTGTTAAAAGGCAACCCTGCGTATGAGTAATAAACATACTCAGTCGTATAAATCATAACTTTTTTCTTTTTAAATTTACACACTAAACTAGCGGATATAGGGGCTCCGATTTGACCTTAAATTTTCCATACAAAAAAGTGCGCTCTAGTGCTCGTAATAAGCAAACTAAGGAAGAAATGGCGTTGATCATTTCAATTTCAATTTCATACAAATGATTAGCCTAATGTACTGTTTAAGTTTAATTTCAAATTATGCCAATTAAAATATTATAATCGAAATATTGATTACCAAATGCCATTTCAATAAAAAAAATGTGTTCAACATTTTTTTGCAGTACAACAGACAACATAAATAGCCGCACACACACTCTTGCACACAAATAAGTCTCAAAGTCTGGGGTAAACATAAAATGTAACATGGGTAGCTCCGCATGGTGCCATGCACAATAAATACGCGAAAGTGGGCGGGGCCTCATGGGTTACTGTCAAATGGCATGGTCAAGTAGTTTTTGCTAAAAACTGCATTTTGGTTGTGGTTCGGGGAATGGGAAGAGTCAGATCAGGTTGCTTGGCACGCACACGGAGATGCGCACATTAATAACAAACATGAATTGGCTTATGGCAATGCAGGCAACGAAGGGGGATGGGGTGTGTGTTTGGTCAGAAAAAAAAACTTTGTTTTGCCACACAAAAGTCAGGAGTCCTGTTGTCTGACGTCTGGAGCTAGGATGCTCTCCCTCATTGGCACAATTAAAACTAAACAAAAAAAAAAACAAACAACAGGGAGAAAACTGAGGCGTGAAAGTGTTGCTCCTAAAAGTATGCACAAATATTTGGACAAAGCAAATATTTATCAACTTTTGTGCTCTTGGCCTTTGGCAGGAGATAAAGTGATAGAATGATACAGTGGTGCGCCAAGGCAAGGGGCAAGGGATTCAAAGTCAAAGTTATACTGTTGGCTGGCTTTTGTGTATATTAGGTTACATTATTTACAATATGGCATTTGCAATTGATGAACAATTTTGAGGTAAGTTAATGTTAAATGGAGTTAAGGACAATTTTTAAATGTTTCCAAAAATATAATAACTTATCAATATTATCTATGCGAGCCGGGTATGAAACGAACTTCTGAGATACAGCGTTACACTCCTTAGGTCCGATTTCTAATCTTCTAGGTAGTCGCTAAGTGTCAGATAAACTCTCTAAATGTTAGTATAAGTGACAAATAGGTCTATGTAGAAATTGAAAAGTTGTCCCTAAGTTTTTTCCATATTTTTTTAAGCTCTCCATGTATTGCTTTTAAGAATAGAAAAGCTTGTACTGGGTAGTGGTTTCGTTTTGAGAAGAATAAAGAGCCAGGAATCAAAGGGAAAAGCGGGTCATTCATTTAACGGCGAAGTAATAATAAATTCTATGCATTCAAAAACTGTTTGCATTGTCATTTCCGTTTTCCTTCAACAGGTTTGTAAACGAAAGTGTCTAGAAGTATGCCGATTACTTAATAGAAAACTCTCACCCATTATTCTTGCTTTTTTCTTTCTTACCTCTTCATCATAAATGAAGCCCATTCCCATTTTCACTCTGGCCGTATTCAAAATGCAATTTGTGCCTTTCGCCCTCCGTTTTGTGCTCCTTTGCGTTGACTGCCTCTTCAAACCGAAAGTTGAAGTGCAAGGCGCACGCTTGGACGAGTGTGCAAAAACCCAATAACCCAAAGCTCAAGGTGACAATGATGAAGAAGCAGCAGCAGATGAAGATGGCTAAAGGGTAGGAAGCATTTTGTTTGTGTGGGTGCTTCCATGTGTTTCTTTGTGTGTCTGTGTGCTGCTTGTTTGTTTGCCCTTGTTGATGTTGTTGTTGTTGTTTGCCTTATTATATTTTACCGAGAACAAAGCGCTTGCCTGCTCTGCTGTCTTTTCATAGTTGGACAATGGCAGGCAGCACCGTAAGCTATTCATTTTTGATACACTTGCTGGGTTGTTTGCCAACCGTTCAACCAGCCATCCCCTGCCACAACCCCACCCCAGAAGTGCATAAGTCCAAAGTCAGTGTGACATATCTTGACGATAAACAGGGCATATTGGCTAGTATAGTTTAGAAGTCTATTTGATGTCTTGTTTCATAAAAAAGATTGGGTAAATGCACATTCGCTTGAAGAATTCAATGCTGTTGCCTTTTTCGGATACGTTAGCGATCGCTTCTAAATTATTTTCACGCATAAAGTTTGGTGCAAAGTTTGGTGAGGATAGCTTTAAAACTGACGGAGGAGATAGCATAGAAACAGACAGACGGACGGACAGGCGGACAGGGCTAAATCAACTCAGCTCGTCATGCTGATCAAGAATATATATACTTTATGTGGTCGGACATGCTTCCTTCTATGCGTTACAAACATCCGGACAATTTTATAATACCCTCTGCAAGGGTATAAAAATGATGGAAAGTTTTTTAAAAGCCGTTAATATTTTCTTAAGAAGGATGATCCAAATGGTGTGTTATTTATTTTAAATTTTAAATAAAACACTTAAAATAAAATTGTAAATTTAAAATGGCTTGACACAGCCCCAAAGGGCCAAATCCGAGCCTCCCTCAATCTCTAGGCTTGTGCGATCCTATTTTTCGCAAAAGAGAAAGGGACCTACAGTTTAACGCCGAATCTGAACGGCAGTTTGGGAAAATTTGCAATGCTAATTACTACAAAGCTGGCGCCAACAGCAGAGTGGGGTGACCGGGTGTAAAGTTTATTCCAAGTCTGGAATCGTAGAGCGAATACTTTTGATTTCACATAACCACAAAGAAACAAGTTCTTCTCCGGAAGGCAGGAAATCTCCTGTGGTTATGGGGGCGTATGTAGCTTACTGCGTCTCAAGTCGACTCACACCTCCACGTGGTAACCCCTGTTAACAGAGCGATGCACCCGCAAAGCTGCTGGCTAACGTGAGCGGCGATCCTATCCTGGGACAAATAGGGGGCGCTACTTCGGGCTTGGCACCCGATTCCAGTCTATTACATCGGCCAATGAAAACTGTAACAATGCCTCGGAAACGGACCCCCCGACGACGACCAACGCAAACGTTTTAAGGACCACGATTTGAGGATATGCACCTGGAATGTTCTTACCCTCAATGGAGAGCGAGCGGATTCCAAGCTGGTGGATGTCCTCGAGAAATACTCATCGGACGTCATCACGCGTAAGGTGATAAGATCGGAAACCAAAGCCCCATGGGAGATCTACTACAGTGGTCATGATTCAAAGCACGAGTTTGGCTGTGGTTTTGTAGTCAATGAAAGACTGTGTCGCTCTGTCATCAGCATTACACCAGTTGTCAAGCGACTTGCCGCAATCAGACTTAAGGCAAAATATTTTAATATTAGTCTTATCTGTGCGCACGCCCCGACAGAAGACAAGAACGAATCGGAAAAAGACGATTTCTATGAGCGCCTAGTAGACCTAAATGAGCGCTGCCTTGATCACTACATCAAGATCGTGCTTGGCGATTTTAACGCAAAAATCGGGAGAGAAGTTTTTCGCCCGACTATCGGCCGATTTAATTTTAGGCACGTTACAGATATCTCCTTGACGGCAAGGATATATGCAAAAGACATCGTCAATTCAGTCATCGATCAATCTGTCCATTGCTGAATCAACTTGGTCTGGTGGACATTCATCTCCAAATGTCGACAACATTAAAATGTGCAGCTTATTAATAGCAGTTTAAGCACTTCACGCACATGTATAAAATTTTAATGATGGTATTCACTAGCACTCGTAAAATGGTAAAGCCTAAAAGCGTAAGTCCAAAAGTTTAAAAAGCAACAACAAAACACATGAGAAAAAAATAGGGGAAAGTTAACTTCGGCTCGGTCGAAGTTTTGTATCTCCTTGCAGCTTCCATTGAAAACAAAAAAGTTTTTCTAAGACTACTTTTTGGACATTACTTTTCTAGGGGATCTATACTATATAGATGTCTGATTTCGATTAAGCTTGGTGAAATCATGGAAAAGCATAATACACTGTTAATTGCGAAATTTGGAGGCGATCCCATTTAAAATAAAAAGTTTTTCTCACTAGAACTTCTTTTTCGACCGATCATTCATACTGCAGCTATATGCTATAGTCATCCGATAACACTTTGTAGAAATGTGTCCAAAGTATATAAAATAAGTGAATGCCAATAAACAGGACGTTTTCATTAAAAACAAAAACAGTTTTCCTAACTCGAACTAGTTTTTCGACCGATCGTTCCAATGGGAGCTATATGCTATAGTCATCCGACTTCGACCAAACTTTAAAGAATTGTGTAACAGTATATAGATTAAGTGTATGCCAATGATAAGGACGTTTTCATTAAAAACAAAAAAAATTTTCTCACTAGAACTAGTTTTTCGACCGATCGTTCTTATGGGAGCTATATGCTATAGTCATCTGATTTCGACCAAACTTAGTGAAATCATGGGAAGGGATAGTAAATTATCTTTAAGACTTGTTTTTCAACCAATCGTTCCTATGGCAGCTATATGCTATAGCCATCCAATCCGGCCGTTTCCGACAAATGTGCAGCGTATTTGTACCAAAAGACTTCGTGCAAAGTTTGGTGAGGATAGCTTTAAAACTGACGGAGCAGATAGCATAGAAACAGACGGACAGATGGACAAAAGGACAGACGGACAGACGGACGGACAGACGGACAAGGCTAAATCAACTCAGCTCGTCATGCTGATCAAGAATATATATACTTTATGTGGTCGGAGATGCTTCCTTCTATGCGCTACAAACATCCGGACAATTTTATAATACCCTCTGCAAGGGTATAAAAATTAACACATTAAAAATGTGAAAAAGTGTAATGAGTAGAAATGTTGTAAAATTTTTTAAAGTATCGGTTAAAATATCATAGGTCGAAAATAACAGTTAACACTTATTTTCAATGTGTTTCTTACTGACGAAAACACAAAAATCATATGTAATTTCAGTTGATCAAAGAGCACAGTGTTTTCTATTGACTGTTAATTTTTGAGAAAACAAAATATCTGTTATTCAAAAACACTTATGTTCAAAGTGTCTTCTTTTAACAGTTATAGTCGGACAATGGTTTATAATAGTTTCTCATTCCGATTGCTATTAGACATTGGGAATGGTTGGATGCTTGAAGAAATGAGCGGAATATGATCAAAGAACCGCGAAATCCACAAAATCATCATGTGAGTATTAATGAAAGCGCTCAATATTAAGAAAACAGTGCAGACGTGAGTAAATGAAAGATGAAGGCTAAACGGTCCAAAATATTGCGAAATTTTTATTTTGAGCCAAGATAATTATGGAGATTTGAGAGACGGCAATTGTAGACGTGTAAATAGGAGGTGTAAACAAAACGGTCGGAAAAGTCGCGAAATTTACAAAATTTGTATGTGAGTTTAGAGGAGATAAAGATCGAACGGACCAAAAAACCGCGATATTTGCAAAATTTTAAAATGAGTTATTTCAGTGTATTTTGATAGATGGCATTTGTAAACGGGTAAAATGGACGTGTAGATCGACCGGTCCATCAGATTTAGATCGACCGGTCCTTCAGCTTTAATTGGGGCAACTATTCAAAAGTAAAAAAACTTCGGTTCTGCGGAAGTTAGCCTCGCCAATTCGTTATGTGTTTAAAATATTAAAGGGGTAGTAGCAACGCACGCCGGGTATTTGCTAGTAGAGAATATATATTCTTGATCAGTATCGAAAGCCAAGTCGACATAGCAATGAACTTCTCTCGGTCTGTGCCTGTATGTCCGTAGGTTAAGCATCTCAGAGATAGTAAAAGCTACAAAAAACTCAACTCTCTCAGTTTCGCAAGATGGATAGAACATTCAACAATTATATAAATTAGTAACGAGTTGCTGGCTCGAGGTCATAAGTTGCGTTTATTCACATAAACCAAAGAGCTTGTAATCACATATTTATGAATCCGCGGATGTTAACGGATGAAGGATTGTCAGAATGAGCAAAGACAGTTATTTTGTTCTCTTAAAAATAAGTGTCTTTGATCATCAGAATCACAAAAAAACACGAAAATATGTGTTTTCCACTGAGCGAGGCACTTAAACTAAAAAAATAAGGCATTCTCTCTGATGTGAGATATTTTAAGTGTCTCAAAATAACAGTTGTTTTTGTAAAACTTTAAAATTTGTGTGGAATATTTTCGACCCCTGAAAAATACTTAGTATCGAGCCATTTAGAGTATTTTGTCTTAAAAATATGCGGTCACACCAGCAAACTGGCAGAGTGCTATGGCGCCAAGCGTTTCCGCAAGGCCCAGTGCCCCATTGAGGATCGGCCGACCTGCACGTTGATGTTGAAGGGACGCAACAATGGCAAGAAGCTGAGTTTCTGTCGCACAGGCAAGCGCTCGCTTGAGATGATTCACGGTGGATGTGTCGCCCTTGCGTTGCGTTAACCAGGCCATTTGGCTGCTGTGCACTGGAGCACGTTGGGATGTCTTTAGGAAAACCAAGATCATTGCCGAGTGTTTGGTCGATAAACTGATCAATACTGCAAAGGGTTCCTCCAGCTCGTACGCCATCAATTCGAAATCAACATAAAGAAAACCTAACAATTCTACTGACTTGTTTAATAAAAATTTAAAATAGCTCAATTTAACAGTACCGTAGCTTCACTGTTGGTCTTGAACACTCTATATTTATAAACATAAAAAATACAATCAATAACACACTGTCTGCAACAAGACCTAAAGATCCGCCATCACCTACTTCAAACATTGTTTTAATTTTCCTTATTAATGCAGCTATTTTGCATACTATTTTCGCTTCAAAGCGACTGCCAATTCTATTTTTTCTTATTCACAAGCTCAGTTTTGGCTCCTTAGTTGTCTATGCCTTATAGTATTTTGTTTTAAAGCTTTTAAGAAGCCTTAAGTCAAGCCGTTATGCGCTCTTAAAGTAATAGTCTCGTCTAATTAGTTCGTCCAAAATCACGGCCGGTTTTAACAAAAAAACAGTTGGCCCTGAAAATTAAAACAGTGAATCACAAGGGCTCGTGTGTGGTAAACTTACGATTTACCATTTTACGAGAGCTAGTGAATACCCTAAATGTATTTCAAGATAAGTAGTTAAAGCTACATCAATATTTCTCTGTTCTTTTAGGCTTGCATTACCTTTTTGAGCATCTACAACTAAATACAGACAGGGTATCTGTGGGTCGTCTACCCACCTTCCACAATAATCATCAACATCTCCACTTGTTGTTGCTTAGCTTTTTTCGAGGTCACATATGGCTTACCTGCGTCCTGGGGTCCGTTTGCGGGGCCTGGGGTTCGCATGCAGTTGAATAAATTTGTACAATGTCACGGCAATTATGTAAAACAGCGCCATTAGTGCAAAGATTTTCACCTCGAGCGGTTTCACTGTACGGAAACCCTTGAGTGACGGCCCGACTGACTGAGTGACTGGGTGACTGAATGACTGACTTGACAGACGGGCTGCATTTGTTGAAATTTATGAGGCATGCTGTTGCAAGGACAATGCAAATGTGTGCGAGTGTGTTTGTGTATGTTGATGAGGTTGAAACAGCCGTTTGGATGCTGCTGCTGTGCAATGTGTTGGTGAATTATTTATACCGACTTGACATTTACCTACGAGCAGGCCCCGCAAAAACTGTTGATATTTTGCACTGCATACTTTTTGGCGCATTTACTATTAATTGCTCTGTGTATTTTATGAAAATATCTTTATATTGGATTTTCATAACGAGCTAACCACAAGCTACGTGATGGGGCTACGGCCGCAATGTTTAAACACATTTTAAATATTCATAATTCAATTTTGACTTGGTTTTTCGTAGAAGTTTTTGTGGCCAGTCAACGGTTGTAGTTTGCTGCTGTTTGCCGCTGTTGCAACTTGTTTATTTTCTTTTTACACTCAGTTTACGTTATTAATGACCAAAAGAAGTAGTAGAAATGCAGGCCACAGAAAGAAGATACAGCAAGAGAAGACAGGGCTAACCCTGTGAGTAGCAATGGCTTAGGGGGTGGGGGTTGGGGAGGAACGTGGGGTTTGAGGCAGTTAAAACAGATGAATAGATGAACAGTTGCCACAGGCATACACACACCGCGCAGATGAGCTACACAAAGTGAAGATTTTGGCGTGAGAAATTTTTAAGGATGCTGGGAAAAGGATTTACTTTCTATTTTATGCAGATGAGGGTGAAACCCCTCCTGAATATCGAATTTAATTATAATTGCTCGCTTATTTAATTAAAATGTTTAATTGGCATAAGTCAGGCATATTTGGTTCTTATTTTAAGAATGCAAATTACTGCAATAAGAATATATCATAATTGCATCATAATGTTTGAAAATAAAATAAGTTCTAAGGGGCTTCAAATCATCCGAAATGTTCTGGTCATTATCAAAACATTTGTTGATACTTACTTTCCGATGGTATCAAAGAGAGTCCACACAATAGAATGGATTCCCCGAAAATCGCTACTAAAAAGTTTTAAAATAGGCAATTTTAGCAACTTTAAGCTAAAATTACTAAAAATCTCGACGTGATGGACAGTTTCTGAAAACGCAATCTTACTAAGCACACGAAAATCATCTTGAATCACCACAAACCCTTCAATATACTGGACCTTGTTGACTAGTGTAATCAACCAGAAAATTCAACAGAGAATACATATGAACATGAACAGTAGCTGTGGCTGTGTAGACGGCCGTTTAGGCTGCCGCCATGACAAAGCCTTCGTCAGTACACTTTCAGTTGCTGTCACACCAACAAGCCATTTGCAAATCCTATTTATATTACCCAGTCGGCGAATAACGAGTTGAGAATTTCATGTGCACAAACAGCACGAAATTTCAACTAGCTTTAAGCTCCGCTGTTTAGTGTAGCTGAAGTTATATGCATTGGCGTTGAAGGTTGTTCAATGTATCTCTCTTGTTTGTGACCACTATTTTTAATTTCTGAGAAATTCCTCTCAGAGTGTGCTTAAAGTGTGCCAAGATTTTCTTGTGTGCATTTATTTAAAGGGGTATGCTTCCTTTTTGTATAAATACCAAGGTATTTTTATTGTTTGTTTAATGGGGAACCGTTAAGTTTTTATAACAAACATCACGGCAATTCAATTCCGTTATTGTATCTGAATATGGGCTTAACGACCTGTTTTGATTTTAGTCAAAGTAAATGTTAGCAGGCTCAAGGTAGAGGTTTGATTATAGCTCAATAATCAACTAGAAAATTCAACAGAGAACGATCCCATTTAAAACAAAAAAATGTTTTCTCACTATTACTTCTTATTCGACCGGTCATTCATACTGCAGCTATATGCTATAGTCATCCGATTTTGATAAAACTTGGTTGAAATGTGTTAAGGTATATAAAATAAGTATTTGCCAATAAAAAGGACGTTCTCATTAAAAACAAAAAAGTTTTCCTCACTGGAACTAGTTTTTCTACCGATCGTTCCTATGACAGCTATATGCTATAGTCATCCGATTTCGACCACACTTTGTAGAATTGTGTAAAAGTATATAAAATAAGTGCATGCCAATGATAAGGACGTTTTCATAAAAAACAAAAAAGTTTTTCTCACTAGAACTAGTTTTTCGAACGATCGTTCCTATGGCAGCTTTATGCTATAGTCATCCGATTTCGACCAAACTCAGTGACATCATGGGTAAGCATAGTAAACTAAGAATTACGTACTTTGGAGGCGTTTTCATTAAAAACAAAAAAGTTTTTCTCACTAGAACTAGTTTTTTGACCGATCGTTCCTATGGCAGCTATATGCTATAGTCATCCGATCCGGCCGGTTCCGACAAATGTGCAGCGTATATGTACCAAAGACTTCGTGCAAAGTTTGGTGAGGATAGCTTTAAAACTGACGGAGGAGATAGCATAGAAACAGACAGACGGACGGACGGACTGACGGACAGACGGACAAGGCTAAATGAACTCAGCTCGTCATGCTGATGCTTCCTTCAATGCGTTACAAATATCCGCACAATTTTATAATACCCTCTGCAAGGGTATAAAAACGTTGCATTCTTTTTGACGCCGCAAGCGCTGATTGCTTACATAATGTTCACATTAATGTTAATTCTCTGTTAACTAACATAAGAGAAGGCAATACAACATTAATTCCCCTGAGTAACTGGCATTTCGAAGTCGGACAAGACCGACTTTACCTTTAGCTCGGATGCTTTCAGCACCGTCAAAATCTTTATATAAACGGGAAGAGAATCCCGACTCTAATCAATAGCCAGCCTACACGTACTTAAAATTTTAGTTCCGCTGCCGGGATCAAGTCATTCTTTTTATACCCTTGTAGAGGGTATTATAAAATTGTGCGGATGTTTCTAACGCATTGAAGGAAGCATCTCCGAACACATAAAGTATATATATTCTTGATCAGCATGACGAGCTGAGTTCATTTAGCCTTGTCCGTCTGTCCGTCAGTCCGTCTGTCTGTTTCTATGCCGTCAGTTTTAAAGCTATCCTCACCAAAGTTTGCACGATGTCTTTTGGTACAAATACGCTGCACATTTGTCGGAACCGGCCGGATCGGATGACTATAGCATATAGCTGCCATAGGAACGATCGGTCGAAAAACTAGTTCTAGTGAGAAAAACTTTTTTGTTTTTAATGAAAACGTCTTTATCATTGTCATACACTTAGTTTGTATACTTTTACACAATTCTACTAAGTTTGGTAGAAATCGGATGACTATAGCATATAGATCTCATAGGAACGATCGGTCGAAAAACTAGTTCGAGTGAGGAAAACTTTTTTGTTTTTAATGAAAACGTCCTTTTTATTGGCATATTCTTATTTTATATACTTTAACACAATTCTACAAAGTTTTATAAAAATCGAATGACTATAGCATATAGCTGCAGTATGAATGATTGGTCGAAAAACTAGTTCGAGTGAGAAAAACATTTTTGTTTTCAATGGGATCGCCTCCAAATTTCGTAATTAACAGTGTTTTATGCTTTTCCATGATTTCACCAAGTTCGGTCGAAATCAGACATCTATATAGTATAGATTCCATAGAATAGTAAGGTCCAAAAAGTAGTCTTAGTTTGAAAAACTTTTTTGTTTTCAATGGAAGCTGCAAGGGTATACAAAACTTCGGCCGAGCTGAAGTTAACTTTCCCCTATTTTTCTATTTCACTTAGCTATGTTTAACCATATTTGATATCACATATTCAAATGAAATATTTAAATATTGGCTTAAGTAAAAATAAATGGACTTAAAGAGTAAATAAATTCAAATTAGGGAGATGATTACAACTCCGTCTGCTGACGATAAACAAACACGTGCGCAGGCTAGCCAGCCAGCTGTTTTCGAAACCGAGTTCAAAAAGTCGAAACGTAACCAAATCGTTCGGAATTGGGAACAGCAAATAGTAAAACGCTCGTTTTCGTTTCGTTTTTACTTCTTGAAAACGTTCGGAATTCGGAACTGGCCTGATAATAAATTGAAGGAGAGACAATCCCCACTCGAATCAATAGCAATCCTACTCGTACTTAAAATGTTAATTCCGCTGCCGGGATCAAATCATTCTTTTTCGGCTTAAAATTTGCCCGTCATTTTTTTTCTGTGTGGAGCAGATGATTAGTTTAAAGATTTTTAACAGTATTCCTTGAACACCTCGTGGTTGTTCCGTTGAAACTAATGTTTTTTGTTTACCCGCAAGAAATATTTTCCATTTGGATAGTTGTTAATTGCACAGATAATTTCTCCATGTACTGTTAATACAGTTTTTTGTTGACCTGTTTCGCTGCTCCACATGTATTGAAAGCAATAAGGTTGGTGTTAATAATACTCCCAGAAGGTGAACTCTGATACAAAATGTATTGGTTCCGAGTTGTTAGTCCATTTCTCGCCGATCACCTCTTCTGAATACCATTATTTTGGCTTACTGGTTCAGTTACAGACTCCAATTTGGACAACAGTGTTCGAGAATTTAGATCATTCGTTGCATCATGTTTTTATCGACTTGGGTAAGAAAATTAAATATATTATACAAAATATGATGACAAATGAATAGTTAATTAGTGTTGGCGGCTGTGAAATTGATGTGTTCTAAAAATAAAATTACCGAATTCCCATACGATTTGGACACATTGGATTGTGGTTTCACTTTAAGCCCAATACAAAAGTCTATTTATTTTGGCGGGTCAAAGTTGAAATGGAATAAATCGAGTTGATTGTTAGATTTTACGGGTGAAATTGAGCACTAGCCTGGGTAATGTTGATTTCCGACAACCGCACAAGATAAAGTCTAACGGGGTCACATTGCAAGATCACTTCAGCGTGACATAAATTTGTCCACCGTGGAGATAAACAGGCAAAATGTTTCTCGTGTGACATATATTCAGTTTGGAACAAACAAATCGGTTATTTTTTATCAGTAGCGCTCATAGTTAATCCGTCCGGCGCGCCGACGCTGGACTCACGAATTGTGGGTTGGCATTATCCCATATAAGGCAAGACAAAATGGTCGCCTGGGGGCGTCAGTTTCGACCCGCTTTTGGTAAAAGAACCTTTGTCCTTTTCAAGTCAAATCCATGATTGAGTGACAGTCCAATCAGCATTTGGTTAAGCCTTCAGGTCATACAAATTGGTGGTATTCATTTATTTCCCCAGAAACTATCGAACTTGTTCGATTTTTCTACTCGCCCCGAAAGTATACCCCTAAAATTTTTGCACTTTTCAAATCAACCATAAAAATTGAAATCCTACAAAATTATTTCATTCGCATCCTCATAACAAATAAACAAGTTTTTTGAATAATTTTCAAGGTAGGTGCTTCAAAATGTTACCTTATCCTCGTTGTAAGTTTACTTAGCTTACAGACCCCAAAGCCCCCGAAGCCTGTAAACAAAGCAAAGTAATAATTTTGCAAAGTTCTGGCATTCCAGCCACCCGTTTCCCTCCCCCCAGCCGGCAACACCATTGCACTTTTGCCTTGACTGCACTTAAATATGTACTATATATTTTTTTAATATGGCCGCGTGGCCATTACTTGAGCCAAATATGAAAAATTGAAAGGCAAAAGATGAGGGAAAAAATTAAATAAAAGTTTTCTCTTTTGCCTAGCCCAGCAGGAAAGTAAGTAAATTCGAAACTCATGATTTTGTCGTTTGACTCTCGAGGCTTCTCATATTTATCTGTGAGCTCAGCAGGACTTAAGCCTTTACCTGTCAGACAGAGGGAGCGAAATAATAAGCATAATGCATGGCTCAGATTCCTTTACAGTTGCTCGGAGCGCGGATATCTAAATAAATAGCTGAGCAGTACATTCAGCTTTCCATTTTTTCTGCTCCTCAACTCTGGAAAGTGCTCTCATACCTGAACTGTGGCTTTTGCCTTAGCTTCTGGGGGATTTATGTTGTGAAAAGTGAAACATAAGCATGCTGGATTGCAGCAAAAGAAAAAAAAAACGACGACACGTGCCATTTCAGCAGGCCAAGGCATAAACGCCACCCCACTCCCTTTTGGATAGATGGAAGATATGTGAAGTTGAAATGAGTTCAAAAAATGTTTATATCCGTTGCAATTGCCGGCTGGGTGAGCGCGGCTGGATCATAAATCGCTACTGAAATGCTTCAGCAAATATGGCGGAAAGTGCGGAAGATAACTAAAAACCGGAAATAAGTATATTGAAATGGATACATAGTGCACCCCAGATCTAAGGCAGCCTTAGGGGCTTTCTGTTCATTACAGGCCCCTTTTTGGCCCTTTTTAATTGTATTCACCAGCATCTGTGAGTGAGGTAAACAGTTATAATAAAATTGCACATGCAGCGAATCGGAAAAAGTAGTTGAAAACAACTTTTATTTGATATATACCCCCCTCTACACACACACACACACACAAACCAAACAACCAACTAACTTTACACATAATTATGAACTTAAGGTGCGAAACGTTTTGCTAGTTATGACCCATTGAAAAACCCAACTAACCTCCCCGCTTGACCACTGTGTGGTTGCTTTGAGAGCATTTTCAAATTGGAATTGTTTGTAATTTTTTGGCTTTGGAGCTGGGAGTTAGAGTTTATTCCCCTAGATGTATTGTGGCAATTAAAGTCTGACAGCAACTTATAATTTGTTACAGTTTAAAATAATATATTTTATCCACTATGAATTTTATGCTTTATTTAGTTAAAAGTTATTTGGGATTTGTAATGTGAAACTTGATTGGAGTGCTTTCGCTAAGCTGTTAGTGGGATGCAATTAATGCACTGCTTGGCGCAAGGACCTTAAATACAAGCAGGATTAAACATTTATAATCACTGCACAAAGATGGATTGGAAGCTAACGGTTAGAAAACTGCTTCTAATAAGGGTGAGTGCTTTTAATGTTAGTAGAGGCATCAAAGAATAAGTTAGAAAAAAACACAAGGAATTGGTTGAAGTAACAGACTGTTTTTACATAGACTTAACTCTCAACCATAGCTGTTTAATTGCAATTTCGATTAGTACCACAAGTTTCAGCATTTTCCAACATATCGCTCACTTACTTCAATAACGACAAAGTACGATTTTTGAGTTAATAAAGCAGAAATGTTCCCAATATCGTGTTTAATATTGTGTAAAATTTTCATACTGCTATCTTTTATAGAAATTGAGTGAGATGAGAATATTTTTTTATTTATTTTATTTTAATTGCAAGAACGTTTACTAGACACAGTTGCAATATTAGTGCTGCCCATCACCGTTGCGACCGGTGCTGCCCATAATTGTTTGTTTTCTTTATAACTCGACAAGCGTTCATCCGATCTTCATCTTTACGGATCGATAAATAATCTGATTACTAAATATGCCCAAAAGGAACGAACCTTCTATCAATAAAACTGTGGGTGGCGGGATTGGTCGTGGCAAAAATTGAAAATAAACCTCATCTGCCTGCAAGTATAAGAAGCATATGTCCCGTACATGTCAAACCTTTATCACTTACCATCACTGAGATCTGTTTGCATATTTGCATATTTTGAACCGCTTGTCCGACTTAAATTCTGATTGCACACATCTTATTTTTATTGAAAATCGATCTCAGATCGCTAAAAACATTTTTGCATATTTTATATGCAAACATATTTTATATGCAATCACATATTTCAGATAAATTATAATAATAGTAGGCCAGGTTTGTGATTCTGAGCGCTGTCTGTACAAAACGCTCAAGAAATGCTCAGGAATCCAATGTTACGTACAAACCTAATTTTTACAAAACATCATTTTATGAGAATTCCGGAAACAATTACCTCCATAGAAGAGAGGAATATGGAAATTACAAGCACGTACAAGCTATTGGCTGAAGTAAAGGAAATTCTAAATGGTGTAAAAGGGGAATTTGGTCTTAAATTGCGAAAAAAATAAAGAATGTATTGGATTGGAGTCCAGATTATACTTCATTTCATAAGCTTAATGAAATATTTTTAAATCCTGAGGCAGAAATAAACGACGCGGGACAGATAAACATGGCGGACGAATTTAAATTGAACGCGATATTGAACGAAGCTTTTCGGCCTACAAGCTTATTTTTTCTGAAAAACGCCAACTTTTTCAATGGATAACATAGAAAAGAAATTAACTATTTACTGTTTCAACAATTACAGCAAGGACATTTTTGAATAATAAAAATTTCAAATTGAAAAGTGGTGTTTTGGATCTTTGTTATGGGGGCAGGCTGAGTGATTGGTACTTTGGTATTTTATAGGCTGGAATAATGCATGCGTTCATCATTTACTTAATAAAGAACGGCTTTGCGAGGTTCAGGGCTGGTACCGAGGTCGAAAATCTGCTGTTGTGGGAGTAAGAGTATGAGTTCGAGGGAATTTGTTCAAAAACCCCCGCCCGTCTCTTCCTTCGATCTCCTGATCGGAAATATATTGCCAGAAATCAAATCGGAGCACCCACAAACCTAAGAAAAGATAAAGCATTTGATTTTTTTTAGATATTACGTTTTTCCCCTCCATAAGTCAGCCCCCTTCCCAATGTTTAAAAATAGTATTGCCAGAAATTAAATTGGGGCACCCAAAAACCTATAAAACGATACCCCATTTGATTTTTGGTTTAATTTTACCCCATTCCCCTCTATAAGTTAACGACCACAATCCCCATCGGAAAAATATGGCCAGAAATGAAATCAGAGCACCTAAAAGCCACCGGATACTGATTTTGACAAGTGTAAAGCCAAAGTCAACGAAAGTTTTAAATTCTGCCGGTCAGCTTTCCATTCAGTCCCAGTGAGCACTGTACTAAGACCCCCACTCGCTAAGTTAAAACACTCCACTAAGCTTCTCTCATGACAACGCTATGGACACAAACCTGTTCCTGTTAGTAACACTTCAAAATTCTGTATTTTGAGCGGAAAAGGCAACATCATTTAGCCTGTGACTTGATCATCCGTCATGAAAAATTTGGACATTTATCTCTTATGAGAAAATCCACAGAAAGCATATGGTCAATCAGATCATCCAGAGAAAGATCGCTAAAATGTGCCAATGGAACAAGAATATAAGCTAATTTATTGAAGAATTTTAAAAAACAATATTTTTGTGAGCTCTTATGGTTAAAATTACTTGCACCGAATTAATTTGTGGTGGAAAATGCATTATTTCAACTTCTAAATTAAAAGAAAATGTATTTAAGTCCAAAAATTTTATACACGAATTCATTTTAAAACTATTATAAGCATTTTACTTATTTGCATATTTTCTTGCATATTTGCATATTTTCTTACATATTTGCATATTTGATGGCATATTTGCATATTTTGCATATGCAAAATATGCAAAAAAAAAAACATATTTTGGATATGCAGTTTTTAATGGAGAGGGATATTTAATTAGTATAAATCCCGAATTTCACTTCAAACGGTCTTCATATAAAAAGTTGCATAAAATCCGCTGTCTACTGATCAAGAATATAAATACTTTATTGGGTCGTAGATGCTACCTTCTGGCTGTTACATCCTTTTGCTTAAACTTAATATACTCTGTGTACCTCAGGTACAGAGTATGAAAAGGGATGAAAAGGAAAACAAAGATTAAATTGATGCGCGATTTTTTTTATATTTTAATATTTTGCCTACGGCGCAGAACTGAGAGGTTTCTTTTAGTCTTCATCTGTGGTGCATCTATTACATTACCTCTACGCCTGCGCCGCTCTTTTTGGGGTTATTCTCCATTCCATTTCATCTTACATTCTTCCCTCTCATAAATGAATGTCTTTATTAAGGTTATACATTCTCCCAAAGGACAAGAATATCTCGTGGATTCCTTGAGAACGCCACAAAATCGTCTTATGAAAAATAAATTTGACTAGGTAACGAAGACAAAAGTTCTTTGCTTATATTTTTATTTTTCATAAATCACAATATTTATTTATAGATGCAGGATGTTCATGATGAAGACGAATGTGGAGTAGTCCCTTTTTTACGTTCTAGGGCTTACGTTGAGTAAGCCTCCTGGGTAAACCACTTTAAAATGCGCTCCTTGAACTTTACCTCAAAAAGAGAGCCTGGCAAAGAGTTCATAAAAGATTCAAAAGGTGGGAAATTTGGTAAATTTTTAGTCTTGACCCGTTTGTTCAAAACAAAAAAACCAAAAAAGAGGCCGTTTTATGATGAATTTAGGGAAAATCATTTTTTGGGGGTCTTCACTGGTCTTTTTTTAAAAAAAGTTTTATAGTTTCGATGCAAAATGCAATTTTGCAAGGCTAACTTGATCACTTTTTTAAAAATTTTAAACGTTATCCAACACTACTTTCTCAGAAAAAATATAAGGCAGTGTCTAAAGCCACTGTGCGACGGTTCCATGTTGTCCTTTTCCGATCTGAAAAGTGGCAGACGTTACAACTGCAATGCAAATATGTGACTGGCTTTTATTTACTCAAATATTCTGCGAAGTGACTTCAATTCAGTTTTAATTTCAGTTGGGGAAAAGGTAAATCCTTGTTCTCCTAGTTCAGACCGCATTTCATCATACACGTGGGTGATTTTTCGCACGTTGATCGGCCTGTTTTTCGGCCCACAAGTCAATCAATAAATGCTGCGCCGCAGTTTAAGTGCTGCGGATGTTGAGTAACGTCTCCCAGCCCATGATTAAAATTAGTACTATTTGTAGGCCATATCTGCATATCAGAGACAGAATAGCCTTGTAGATGACTCGGCTGTTGATGTTGATTTCGCGATTTTTTCCGATTGGCAGGTAAATTTAGGGAATTTTTTAAACTTGCCGAAAAAATTAAATTTCTCAAAAAAGTTAATATTTTTCATGGTTAAATCAAAAAAATGGTATCTTAAGAACCAGAAACATACTTTTGTTTTTCGTGATCGTTATTCAATTCAGTCTACGTAGAAATAAATTTGGTTTGAATAGGTTAATTAATGTGAACTAACCTCGTCCAACACACGTTTATGCAAGCCTCAAATGGCCTCACTGCCCACATGCCAAACTCTTTATTTATGTATTGTGTGCGTGCATCGGAAAATACGCGTTCAATCAGAACATTTTGCAAATCAGCGATTGTGAACGATTCTGAAAGAAGTAACTGAGTGCCGCCGTATAGTTTGTCTGAGTTTTTCTTATATCTCTGAGCATTCATCCCAGATGATTATCTTGCATTGTTTCAGTACTGTGGCCTTAGACGATTGCATATAGCGTTAGGGGTATTTTGAATATTCAGGGGCATATTATGCTCAATTCTTCTCTATGTTATATAATGTTAAAGTGCAGTACGATGTTAAGTTCATATGAATGAATCCCGAAAATTCATTTAGAATCTTAGCAACTTAAAATATATTCGAAAATGTGATGCGTTCTTTCACTTCACCGTTCTCTAAAATTCGTGATTATGATTTAATCAAACACCTTTAAGCAATTTTACCGGGGCACTCCTCAGTTTCGACCCCCACCTCCCAAGGGGAAAATCATTCTCCCATTTTCGTTAATTTTTAGCACATTTTTTAATTTCAGAGCCACGTCGCCGGGCAATGCATTTTGGGGCTGGTCCGCTGCAGTTACCAGGACAACTCTAAACAGGGCAGTGGTCCAAGTGCCAGGAGCTGGCGCTGGAGCTGGAGCAGCAAGAAATGCGGTTACAGTGTCCAAAGGCCGCCCTGGAATGCCATAAATAACGTTGTCCGTAGAGCGAACGAGTGACCGAGAGAGGGAAAGGAGAAGCGTAGTCTACGAGGAGGCTGCGTTACGTTTTTGGCTCTAAATTAAATTTTTGCCAACGCCAAAAGAAGCTGGAAACATTTTTGTGCTGTGCATTGCACTGATGCGGCGGAAGCTAAGAGCCATTAGTCCTGGCTAGCCAGGAGCTCAAACACCAGGACTCCCAGGACACGCCACGTTTCGCTGGCTTTGCTTTGTGGCCACGGCTCATTATTGTGTGTGTGTGTGTGTGTGCGTGTGTGTGCAATTAGCAGCGCTTGTTAGTGTCGAGACAAGGACTGGCAAATGGCCAAAAGCCAAAACTGATATGAGCTATCATAGAAATCATTGAAATTTACTTAATGCTTCCTGATGAGCAATTCGTGCAACCCGAAACCAATTTCGAATTTCAAATTTCAGTTTGCATCCCGCCGCATAATTTCCTCGGGACAATGAGACAATAACAAGGGCAACAACAATTGGACCAACTTGACATGGCCATAAACTGTTTGGACATGACAAGTTGGTGTGATATTTGCTACAACCTGTAAGTCAGTTGACTGCATGTCCTTCGTTTGACAAAAAGCTGCACGTTATCCACGACTAAGTGCAAAAGTGGATTGCACTTCGGGGTGTTGGGTGCTGTTGCCGCTGCTCGGCTTTTCGCTTGTGTTAGGCAAGTGAGAAAAAAAAACAGAGTAAGCAAGCTGAGTTGGTACTGGAGATGACCAATTGATGCTCTGTATTTGATATCGGACTTTGGTTAAGAATACATTTTGTTTTATTTTAGACTTAAGTCTTGGTTTTAAAATTTACAATAAATTGAACTACTCAGATACGGTGTAAGGCTGGCTATTGATGAAGCTAGAAAATGCTTCTTGGAATTGGACAGATATGAAATAGTGAAGACCAAATCAAATAATGAATACAGAATATCAGCAGTGGACTAAACCCATATGACTATGTATAACCACAACGCTTTCAACGACAAGACCATAAGGCCATTGTGATGATGGAAAGGCATGACGACAGAAAGCAGCGATTACACGAATCAAACAAAGTGGAAATATTACCACCTCGACCAATACCACCAGCAATGGAAATGCCCATATTCATGGAAACCCCAAACATTGACTAAATTTCTATGATGAGCAATTCACAAGAGAGCAGATTTCGGGAATGCCATTAAGATGTATTATCTGAACTCGTGAGGAATGCCATAAAGAAAGTAGTATCAGCAGCAAAGAATTAACAGGAGGGCTGTTAAAACACTCCAGCAACAGAGTCCAACAAACTGGAAAACCAAGGAGAAGATGAGGACACCAACCACATATATCTTTACTCATTTTTTTTACAAAAACGGATAAAAAGGGCGGGTTGGGGTGAAGGCGTGGCCCAATCGTCAAAAAAATTTTTTCCGAAATTATATTTTGATCTAAGCACTATTTGTGCCAAACTTGAATAAAATATATTAAATACATTTAAATATAAAATATATTAAACGCTTTCCTTTCATTGGTCTCTTCAGTTTTGGGAATAGGAAAAGTCGCAGGGAGCCAAATCTGATGAATACGATGGTTGAGGCATTATTACGGTGTAGTTTTTGGCCAAAAAATCACGATGCAAACATATGGAATACATAATTGACCGAATGCAACAAAAACAAAATTTCGATAATCGAATGTACACAGCAGAGACCTGCAAATAGCCTCTTATGTTAGATCACACTTTTGCGTTTACTTGGCTTGGTTTGACACACTCGAAATGATCGCAAGCACATTGAGTCAGAACGAGTAAGCTCTTTGCTTCGTACAAGTAAGAATATGAACAATCTTTTCACAACACGAGTCAAAATAAGCCTTTTGCCAGCAATGGCCAAGCCTTTTCGACACTCTACTCTTGTTTACTCGTACTCGCAACAGTAGTTACAAGTACGTACTCTGCTGGTTGACGGCGAGCTTCGACAAGCCTGTTATGCAATTGCTGTTGTCTTTTGAAAACTTCAAACAACAACATGCCACAAGAAGGAAAGAGAAAGCGTATGCAAAAATCAAATGCAAAAAATAGGCCATCATGCTGTCTCTTTTGCTCTTACAAATTTTTGATTTTTGTGTGCTTGTTACGATTGTGTAGAAGCGTTGGTCGTAACAGATATCTTTGACTTCGGCAACAAGTACTATCGGTGATTCGCTTTCGAAGCTAGGAGTAATCGCAAGTTGTACCGAACGAACTTTAATCATGACGGCCAGCATCAGAAATTCGATTTGTAACAAAGGGCTTTGCGTCGTCTCGCGGCCGAAGTGCTGAGTCAACTTAAGTATGAGTAAGGGCAATACTCGAGACTGACAAGCCTTGAGCGCCAAGCGATTGTACTCGTGGCGGCTCGCTGCGTTTCTCTGGTACACAGCCCACGAAAATTCACATTTTCCTTTGAACACACCTCGTACGTCGTATTTCAACTTCAATGAAACTGCGAAAAACAATAATAGTTATAGTAAAATTATCGATGGTCTTCTTTGGAAAGCAGAAAGTCTCCTGTGGTTGGTTTTGGGGGCGTATGTAGCGAGTTAAAGTTGCTGACCAATTTAACAAACCCAGCTCGATCCTGGCTTACTGTCGACTCACACCTCCCCGTGGTAACCCCTGGTAGCAGAGCGATGTATCCGCAAAACTGATGGCTAACTTGAGCGGCGATCCTTTCCCTGGGACAAATAGGGGGCATTACTTCGGGCTTGGCACCCGATTATCGTCTAATTCATCCGCCAATGAAAACCGCAAAAACTATGCCTCGGATACGGACCACCATCGATGACGACCCACGCAAAAGTTTTAAGGACCACGATTTGAGGATACGCCTCAGTCTGGAGATCCGAAGAAGAATAACTCTTACAATCCGATCTTACTACGGGCTCAGTAAGGAGTTCAAGAGCAGAGCCATCTCTCGAAAAACGAAAATTGCGCTATACAATACGGCGCAGAAGCATGGACATTAACAGTATTGGATGAGGAGGCGATCAGCGTGTTCGAAAGAAAAGTTCTTCGGAGAATTTATGGACCTGTAAAAGCGATAAGTTCCGCACCCGTATGAACCGCGAACTGTATGAGCATAAAACAGCGGCTGCGCTGGATTGGACATGTTACTCGTATGGATGAAGAAGCTCCAGTAAAAAAGTGTACAGGTGGAAGGCGAACGAATAAGGGAATAAAAAGGAGGTTAGGACGCCCGAATCAAAGATGGGAAGACCAACTGGTGCCAGCTCGCGCAAGACAGAGGCGAGTGGCGGGCACTAATAGCAGCGGCCGAGACCGTCAAACGATTGTGATTAAATTATTGGGCCAAATTAGAAGAAGAAGAGAAAATTATTGCTATAAGTATGGGCTACTGTTTAAATAGAATTGCGGTGACCATCTTAACTTATTGACAGTTCACCCGAAATTATTCAAAAACGAGAAAGCGAAGCTGACCTAGACTGTTCCGCAGTTTGAACAGCTTGAAACAGACCATTCCTGTGGTATCCACAAGAATTAGTCATCCGATCCGCGCGGCTCCGACATATTAGTTATCAGTGTGAAGCTAAAAGATGCCTCTGTGCATAACTTCAACTCGATAGCTTCAAAACTGAGGGACTAGTTCGCGTAGAAGCAGACACACGGACGGATAAAGCTCAATCGATTAAGCTCGTCATGCCGATGAAGAATACATAAACTTTATGTGGTCCTTCTTTTCCTTCTATGTGTTCCTAACTAATGGGCAAAACTATAATACACTATTCAATAAGAAGTGTTATATCATAGATTATTTTTAGCAAGTTTTGAAAATTTTTTTTCAGCTGACGAAGTATTGGGGGTCAAAAAGTGCCGAATGCACTTCTGGGTGTTCTCGGCCTCTGCCGAGCAGCCTTTTAACCTAACCTAACCTAAGGCGGGAGATTCTCAATTGGACACCCAATTGGAAGGTTATCGCGACAACGATATCGTTGCTGATGGCTACAAGGAAGCGCCAATAAACTTAATGAAACGTACGTTGCTTCAGGGCACCGTGAAAAGGAAGTAAGCCCAATCCGAAAGAGCCAAAACAAATGCACGCCTCAGGACTACTATGCAGTCGAACTCCATTGGGGCGATAAGTGCCATTTATTTTCGAATCTTCTGCCCTATTTTTCAGGCGAAAACTCTATTCCCACCGGAAAAAAGACACCAAATGGGTCCGCATTAGACAAGACTAAGGAACTCAAGCGCCAACTTAGACGTTTAATTAGGGTCTATGGTTCTAATGGAAGAGTAAGACACAAATTGGATATGTGGATATCGCATTGCAGGCCCCCGGAGAATGGGACGCTTGGGCTTTAGTTATGGCGCGTTAATATTTTCGCTAGATACAAAAATTTTAGGCCCCGGAGAATGATAAGAAACTAGTTAACCACACGTAGCATTAGATATCAAAAGACGACCTAAGCCATAATTATGTCAATGTTCAAGGTTGAACATGAGACTCAGCTCGATCCTTATTGGGGGTGACCCAGAAATCTCTAAAGATTTTCATATAAACGGTTTCACTTCGAACTACAACTTATTGCCTTTACTTGTGAAGTGTATCCTGAAGTGGCCTTTTTATTAGATGAAAAAAGTTGAGAGATTTGATACCTACTGCTCAGCGCCAAGTAGATTTATAGCTTAGAGGATTATTTTCCTCTAATCTAGTAGGCGACTTTATTCTTGTCATTTTATATAAAAATTCCTTTTAGTTTAGTTTAAGATCCAATTGTTTATACGAAAGTCTTCAGAGATTTCTGGAACACACACCAATAAAAGCATAAAAGAAGACCTAACTCATACTAGACAGTAATAACAGAATTCAAACCGTGTTCATTTATAACTTTCATAATTTATAAACTTAAAATAATGGTTTAAGGCAAAGTTTTTAGAGCGGACTCAAAATAATAAAATATATTTTATTCAGTCCAAAACCGTAAACGCTCTTCTATACTTTACAAACATCTGGACACAACTAGAATACCCTCTATAAAGGGTATACCAAATTTATCCCAGACAACGGCGACACTTGCAAATGAACTTGCCTGCTACTTCAATGCTCGACCAGGTAGAGTTAAAGAACTCCTCCCAGGGAGGCATATAAATGATGCTGGCGCCTTTGTGAAGTGCATAACGTGGTTCGCCCAACATTATTAAATAGTTGAAGCGGGCAACAACAAACGAAGTCTCTGACAGGGCAACTGAGCTGCCTGGTGAAGCCATAAAAATACTGAAAAACACTCGTAAAGTTGAGCTTAGAGACTAAGTGGGGCGAGCGGAGCTAAAAGGAAAGATGGAAGCGCATCTCGGCTGAGTTATGCTATCAGAAGGTAGACATAATGCGACCATTAAGAAAGTGATAAGTGTCAGATGTGTTGGGGCAGCTTGAGTCAGTATTATGTTAAATGGAAATTAACAAAAATAGCTTGGCTTCCTCACCTGCCCCTTTAAAGCCATTCTCCACAAATTGCCACTTGTTAAATGGACCTTGGCTCTTTCGCAGTTCCACTTTGCCACTGTTCCCCCTGGTTTGCCTGGTCACCGACTGCAACAAAGGCCAGTTGCTTTATTTTAGGAAATTTAGTAGCTGCTGCTGCGGCTGCTCACTCACTGCAACTATTTCTCTTCAGACCCAGCAAAAGCAACAACAGAAAAGTTGTTAATTTTTACGTAATGGGAAAAGTTTTTAATCTGAGCTTTTTACCCGGCTACTCACACACACACACACACACTATCACACAACTAAATCCGTTTTTATGGCCGTTCTAAACCTCAAAAAAACACTAAAACCAGATACAGTTGCATTTACAAAAAGTGCAACAGGAAAAAACCATAACAACAACAACAAACCTCAACCATTTTTCAATAGAAAAATTCGATTTTAGCAGCCATTTTACCAATTTTTGGTTTGGCATTTACAATTAACATTTTAGCCTCGAAACTAATTTAGCCGAACCTCATAATTAGTTATGCCCACCCTCAATAACATTCGTTTGGCCCGGCGACCCCATAAATTGTGCAGATAGTGCGTAACGGCCGCATATTGTCATCAATAAGTGATCAACTTTAGACAAATTTGTCAAAATTAACTGTCACAGCATTTACCATTTTGCGGTTGAGAGCAGAATGTAGCCAAACCGATGGGAGTTATGGCAACATGTTGTCAAAGTAAAATGTTGCCAAAATAATAATACTTGCTAAGTTTTACTTATTAAATGGTTGTGCATTATTTAACATTTAATTTCGTGCAGAAAATACTATCTAGTAATGTTTTCAACCTTAAAATTAGTTGACAATAGCATGAAATTATAATATCGGTGTTCTGCCTACAATAGCAGGAATTCTGTCCCGCTATACGGACAATACCATAAAAGGCTTTTTTGGCATTTAAAACTCAAAGCGAAAAGGCAAAGCTTGTTTTACAACTGCCATTTATCAAATCTTTAAAATAATCTTAACTCATTTTAATGTTCAATCCTTAACTCCCGTACTTCCCACCCGGGGGTCTTCACATAATTCTTAACTCATAGGATAATAGATAAAATTTCTATATTTTTTGAACCATTGAATCTACATATACTATTTACCCATCTACAGTTGTCATCTACTAAATCTTCTTCATAATCAAAACTTTTACACAGATAAATCCAAATTTACTACATGCCGCATTTTTAAGCGAAACGTACTTTGCCCTGCTAAACTTCACACGCTCAATGTAGAAAGCAGAAAGTTACAAGTGGCATGTAGAATAATGTAGTTGCATATAGAAATTAAAAAATAAAATAAACGAGAAGTTTAGAAAATTAAAATGTGGCGTGTTCGTAGGAAAGTCGTACATGACATGAGAAGATCAGCTTATTTCCAAATAACTTTTTCATTTTCACTGAGAAATCTGAGTACCACATGAAAGCTTTAGGTTTTCTACTTTTGCGTTTGGATATTGAAAGCGCATGTAGCGCGTGTGGAAATTCTAAACGAAAATTGTAGCTCACAATCAGTACAGAAATGTTATAATTTTTCTTTAGAAAACTAGGGGAAGTTAACTTCAGTTTTGAACCTTGAAGTTTTTGTGTAATGAGAGCTATACTATATAGATGTCCGATTTTGACCAAATTTAGTGGAATTTAAAACAAAAAAGTTTTTCACACAAAAACTTCATTTTCGACCGATCATTCATATCTCCATTGAAAAAAAACGCAGAATTGTTTGGGATGGTTCATTTTAAAGCTAAAAAGTGGTACTATTTAAACGATCGTATCAAAAAGAGTCCAAACAACAGAATGGATTCCCCGAAAAACGCTCCTAAAAAGGGTCAAAATAGGCACTTCAAGCAACTTTAAGCTCAAATTACTAAAAATCTCGATGTGATGGACAATTTCCGAAAACGTAGTCTTGCTTAGCACATGAAAATCATCTAGAATCACTACCAACCTTTCAAGATACTGCCTTATGAAATCAATGAGAGAACGTTTCGGCAGCCTCGAGGTCAAGAAGTTATGGTTGTTCATACATTTTAAAACAAGACACGCATCTTCTGAAGGCAAAGGCTATTCCATGCCAACAATGTTTTGACTGTTTGGGAACTCAAAGGCAGCACAAGAAAAAAATAGTGGAAAGTTAACTTCGGCTCGGCCGAAGTTTTGTATACCCTTGCAGCTTCCACTGAAAACAAAAATGTTTTTCTAACTAAGACTACTTTTTGGAACTTACTTTTCTATGGGATCTATACTATATAGATATCTGATTTCGACCAAACTTATTAGAATCATGGAAAAGCATAATACACTGTTAACTACGAAATTTTTAGGCGATCCCATTTAAAACAAAAAAGTTTTTCTCACTAGAACTTCTTTTTCGACCGATCATTCATACTGCAGCTATATGCTATAGTCATCCGATTTTGATAAAACTTTGTAGAAATGTGTTTAAGTATATAAAATAAGAATATGCTAATAAAAAGGACTTTTCATTAAAAACAAAAAATTTTTTTTCCTTCAATTTTTTCCTTCTTTTGGGTATGCATAGTCATCCGATTTCGACCAAACTTTGTGGAATCGTGTAAAAGTATATAAAATAAGAATATGCCAAAAAAAGGACGTTTTCATTAAAAACAAAAAAGGTTTTTCTCACTAGAACTAGTTTTTCGACCGAGCGTTTCTATGGGAGCTATATGTTATAGTCATCCGATTTCGACCAAACTTAGTGAAATCATGGGAAAGGATGGTAATGCTAAGAAATACGTACTTTGGAGGCGTTTCCATTAAAAACAAAAAAGTTGTTCTCACTAGAACTAGTTTTTCGACCGATCGGTCCCTTGGCAGCTATATGCTATAGTCATGCGATCAGGCCGGTTCCGACAAATGTGCAGCGTATTTATACCAAAAAACTTCGTGCAAAGTTTGGTGAGGATAGCTTTAAAACTGACGGAGGACATAGCATAGAAACAGACAGACGGACGGACAGACGGACGGGGCTAAATCAACTCAGCTCGTCATGCTGATCAAGAATATATATACTTTATGTGGTCAGAGATGCTTCCTTCTATGCGTTACAAACATCCGGTCAATTTTATAATACCCTCTGCGATGGTATAAAAACAAAATTTACAGAACAAAAAAATATTGATTTTTGTCGAAGTTATGCTTAGAAAACGATAGCGTAGGTTATCGATATAACCGTTACTCAGGGGAATTAATGTTGTATAGCATTCCCTTATGTTAGTAAACAGAGTATTAACATTAGTGTGAACATTTCAACATTATGTAAGCAAACAGCGCATGCGGCGACAAAAAGTATGTAACGATTTCTATAACTTGTATAACTCTGCCATTTATTATCCAATTTTTATGAAAGTTTCAGAGACTTTAGATATTGGGCACATATACTACACTCAAAATATGAGCTTGATGTCTTTAAAATTGTTGGAATTATTCAAAGTTTTTTTTGTTGGGGCGGGAGGGGGAGTGTCCAAAATTTAAAATAAACTTGATCTGCTTGGGGACAATAGGAGTCTACATACAAAATTTAGTAGCTCTAGCTCTTTTATTCTCTGAGATCTAGGTGTTCATACAGACAGACGGACATAAGGACATAGCTATATCGACTCGGATGTTGATGCTGATCCAGAATATGTATTTTTTGTGGGGTCGGAGATGATTCCTTCTGCCTGTTGCAGCCATTTGCTTAACTTTAGTATACCCTTTTGACTCTAAGAATAAAGAGTATAAAATCGACGTTCCAAAACGCAGCCCAATCGGGAGTGGAGTCCACATTGAACGATTTTGTTAGTGAATTTTTGTTCACAAAACAAGCCCGACGTTCACTGCAAAACTCTAGTCGTTTATAAATAGTAGCTAGCAAATCCGTACATAAAACATGGACGCTGTGGGTATTTGACTTAATTATCCCTGTGCCTATTTTTTGTAAAATTTTATCTCCACGCTCTGGTTATACTACATTAAGACGAACGAACGCGTCCGTTCTAAAAGCGCACTAAAAACGAACAGTTGTTCGGAAATCATGAACAATTTGTGATCTGGTTTTGATTTTTGCACTTTTACTGCTTTGGAATTAGCAATGCAGATATAAGGAAACCTCTGCTTCTGCTCTGATGATAGAATCGGGAGGTTCTTAAAACAACAGTTCAGTTGATTAACTAGCCTCCTTTGTGGTGTTGTGTTTGCCTATTTAAAGTTATTTGAAAACATAACATGACCTCAAGCCGGCTAAAACTAGCTAGTTTAAATTTCATAAATGTCTTAGAATCAGTCACAAAGTGTAACCAAAATTTTCCAAAAAATTGCCCAAATATGTTAAAAAATTGAACACATTGTGATCCCAAAATAAGACCGCGATGTTCCCAAGATGAGCCCGAGATGTTTTACAATTTCTCCCAAAACATTGCCACAATAAGCACAAAGTGTTTTTAAAACGTTACAAAAATGTTCCTTAAGTTTATAAAATTACCCCAAAAGGTTTCCAAGTTGGGCACAAATTGTTCCTAACGCAACAGTTCAAGAAAGAGAGAGATTACTTTAGTAGACGAATGGTCTAGATTTGGGCGTATTTTGAACAGATACAGATTGAACAGATCGTTAGATCGATGTTATC
This sequence comes from Lordiphosa collinella, assembly GCA_018904265.1. Lineage (NCBI taxonomy): Eukaryota > Metazoa > Arthropoda > Insecta > Diptera > Drosophilidae > Lordiphosa > Lordiphosa collinella. Next base: position 363,403 of record JAEIFV010000242.1, read on the forward strand.
CTTCTGCCTTTTTTCTAAGGCCTGTTTTTTCATCTTCCACTCAGAGTTATTTGAATTATAGAAGCCATTAAGAAGAAAAAAAAAACGGCCCTAAGTATCTTATACATTTTTAATTTAAAGAATCTCAAAAGCCAAATATAGTACTGTCTTCCCCTGGATGCTAGAACTGCGAACACGTTTCATTGTTTTGTAAGTAGCCCTTGGCCCAACTTAAATTATTTTAAGTACCCGTTCCCATTCCCACTTATAGGCTGGAAACAAAAAAAAAGTTGCTGACGAGAGTGGCTCATGCTCACGTAACCCAGCAACCCAGGAGCCCACCTTCCCCCTCCTTCATTTCAAATAGCACAATGAAATTGAATTTAGAGTAAGGTACCCGTCACGTACTCCCTCAGATCTGGTCGACAAAAACTTTTTTTTATCACAAATTATTTTCTTATATTTTTTTTTTAGTACAAAAACTTTTGCTGCGAGCAAAACTTTACTGCATAATAAAGAACGAAATGAAAGAATTTTTGGTCCAAACAAATACAACAAAAGCTCAAATCAAAATTCTGTGTATGATACATGTGCCGCCGCGGCGGAAGGGGGAGGCGGGAAGTAGGGGTGGTTAAACTAGGATCGGAATATCTTGTCGGCTAATTGGCTGCAATGGCAAAGTCATTGCGTATGCGTAATGTGTGACAAATCAAGCATACGCCACGTAAATCGCTGAGGCATTTCGCCCCCTTGATTTTGTTTGTCCACATTTAAATATGTATGCGGTGAGAGGAGACTGGCATGCCAGGCATTTGAAAAATGAAAACAACAGCAAGGAACACACAATTGGCAGAGAAAGGAATTGCATAAATTTTTCACTTATTTGGACTGGCATTGAATTTTCATTTCGTTTCATATTTATCAGGACCCTGAATATAGGCGAGTATATTGTATATATATATATGAATATGTGTATTTCTCTCGTATAACAAACGACTGGCGCTTGTTTCTACCAGAGCACGCCAACGTCTCATATGAATTTCAACATTTGCTGCACAAATGAATGAGTTTTAATTTAAGCATAATTGCTTTTTTGTGGCTTATTTTTTTCTCGCCGCTTTTCGCTTGAATTTCAAAACGAGGGTGGATCAAATTAAATGAATTCACTTAAGCATAGAAGGAAAAATAATTCGAAAATTAAAGTGAAAATATAAAATTTTTTCATCTATATAAGTAACCAACTGAGCTAGTCCAGTGATGGCATTGTAGCTTAATTTTAAATACCATTATTATTTCCATGTCTATTGGCTTTTCTATACTCCAAAAGCCACCCTCGTACATTACCATATTAACGCCTCTTTTGTAGTTGATGTTGTTATTGTCGCTTGGCGCATGCTTAACAAGGACCTGGTTGCTCTATGACTCTTATGCCTATTAAGTTGTTCACTTTGCATGCTTTAATTCAATAAACACTTAATTACAACAAAAGTCCCACCAGATTCTTTAATACAAAACTTTCAGTGCTGCTTGCAAAATTGAAATAAAATCCCAAGCAAAATCTTCAGACAGGGCAACACATTTATCAACAAGACGATTCCTACGCAACTCCACCACAATTCCCTGCACGCTTAGTCCAGTTGCCAAACAAAAAACAATCATCATTTTGGACACTTTTAATACTTTCGGAGACCGAGTCGAAGTGGAAAAGTGGTATATACAGCAATGGCTGTGGACAGGCTGAGGAAGCAAAAGTTGCTACCGGGCTAGAAACTGTCATTGCTTAATTTCAGGAGACATTAAATGTCGGCGCATATCTCACGGGATTGAAATTTATGCTCCAGAGAAGTTTTAAAGCCAACAAATTTGGCAACAGAACTGCGCGTGCTGATTAGTTTTTTGGTAGCAAAGGGAGGGAGGTTGGCAAACGAGTAAACAACAAGAAGCACAAATTTTTGGACTGATTCATTAAATAATTTTTTAGTTAATTGAAACGAGACAACATTTTTGAGAAAATTCACTCTAACTGATCTTACAGATAGAATATATATAGAACAGTGGTGTCCAAACTCACACACAATCACCAAACTTGCCAACCACGCGTGGCTGCCTTTTCAAATTTTGGACATCGCTGATATAGAATATAGACGATAGACTTTGGTAAATTCAGAATCAAAAATTGGGGAAACTTAACTTCAGCTCGGCCGAAGTTTTGTATACCCTTGCAGCTTCCATTGAAAACAAAAAAGTTTTTCTAACTAAGTCTACTTTTTGGACCTTACTATTCTATGGGATCTATACTATATAGAAAACTGATATCGACAATACTTGGTGAAATCATGGAAAAGCATAATACACTGTTAACTACGAAATTTGTAGGCGATCCCATTTATAACAAAAAAGTTTTTCTCACTAGAACTTCTTTTTCGACCGACCATTCATACTGCAGCTATATGCTATGGTCATCCGATTTTGATAAAACTTTGTAGAAATAAAATGAATAAAATAAAAATATGCCAATAAAAAGGATGTTTTCATTAAAAACAAAAAGTTTTCCTCACTCAAAGTGGTTTTTCGTCCGATCGTTCCTATTGGAGCTATATGCTATAGTCATCCGATTTCTACCAAACTTTGTAGAATTGTGAAAAAGTATATAAAATAAGTGTATGCCAATAATAAGGACGTTTTCAACAAAAAACAAAAAAGGTTTTCTCACTAGAACTAGTTTTTCGACCGATCGTACCTATGCGAGCTATATGCTTTAGTCATCCGATTTCGACCAAACTTAGTGAAATCATGGGAAAAGATAGTAAACTAAGAAATACGTTCTTTGGATGCGTTTCCATTAAAAACAAAACAGTTTTTGTCACTTAAACTAGTTTTTTGACCGATCGTCCCTATGACGTCAGTTTTAAAGCTATCCTCACCAAACTTTGCACGAAGTCTTTTGGTACAAATACGCTGCACATTTGTCGGAACCGGACGGATCGGATGACTATAGCATATAGCTGTCATAGGAACGATTGGTCGAAAAACTAATTTTAGTGAGAAAAACTTTTTTGTTTTTAATGGAAACGCCTCCAACCCTCGTATTTCTTAGTTCACTATGCTTTTCCATGATTTCACCAAATTTGGTTGAAGTCGGACATCTATATAGTATAGCTGCCATAGAAAAGTAAGGTCCAAAAAGTAGTCTTATTTAGAAAAACATACTGCAAGGGTATACAAAACTTCGGCCAAGCCGAAGTTAACTTTCCCCTATTTTTCTAAATGCAATAGACTTAATATCGTCTGAGTACGGTGTTTATTACAAAGTGTGCGAACTTTGCTGATGACAAACAGAACTTTCTTTAAAAAAAAGTTAACCACTAAATTTAAAGTGTGTGCAGCACAACGAACTATAATAATAAAGTCCTCCAGGGAATCTATTGAGGCAACTTCGTCATCGTCCAAATCAACAAATACTTTTGGGTCACATCAACATCGATGCATTCATTTTCTGAACCATGTTTGCTCCATTATCGACGGTAATAGTATAAACCTGACTTAGAGAAACGTCGAAGGATTGGAGAGCTTCTTGAATGATAGTAGTCAGATTTGGGCTGGGCGTGGACCTCTTTCATCGCCAGCGTGTAAACGCGGATCTCGTCATCATTTTGAATCTGAAAGTTAGTTCTAATTATTGCGCGATCCAAGCGACTTACGTACGGGATTACCCTACTATTGAGAACGAAAAGACATGTCACGTTTTCGGTGCCTCATGCCTCATGTCATCAGCTATAAATCAATGATAAATCAATACAGTGGGAAAATACCTGGGAAATGACCTGGCGTACGCTATATAGGCGTACACAGAAAAAAAATATCATATCACACGAGTATTTTAAGTACCAAATCGGCCTTCATCTGAAAAAATACCAAGATGATAAGAACGAGTCCATATATTTAGGAATAAATAATACCCTTTTAATATGAAAATAGTTATAAAGGTTGATTTTTTTAAAGCTATAGGAAAGTTTAAAAAAAAAAAAACACAAAATTCAGAAAAATGCATGAAATCTTTATTTGAATCGATAGTACGGTCCATATAATTTAATGTTTGAAGATGATTTCATGCAAATGTTGACCGTGACTGCGCCTCAAATGGTCCATCCGCTTAGTCCAATTTTGGCATACTCTTTCCAACATTTCGGCCGGTATCTCACGAATAAATGCTTCAATGTTGTCTTCCAATGCGTCAATTGAAGCTGGCTTGTCTGTATAGACATGAGCTTTAACATAGCCCCACAAAAAATAGTCTAAAGGCGGTTTATCGCACGATCTAGGCGGCCAATTGACCGGTCCCAAACGTGAAATAAAATGTTTACCGAACTCGCCTCTCAATAAGTCCTTTGAGACTACAGACCTATAAGCCTCCTCCCAGCATTTGGCAAGCTGCTGGAGAGATGCCTGTTAAGGAGAATCTTGGAAACCCCAGCAGTGAAAAGGAGCATACCCAAGTTCCAGTTCGGCTTTCGCTTAGGCCACGGAACACCAGAACAGCTGCACAGAGTGGTCAATTTCGTCCTTGAAGGATTTCACGCCAAGGAGTAGCGTACTTGGATATACAACAGGCATTTGACCGCGTCTGGCACGACGGCTTACTAGCCAAGCTGAAGGGAACGCTCAATCCTCAACTCTTCTTGATGGTCAGATCGTTCTTATCTGACAGGACATTTAAAGTTGTCCAGGATGGCCTTGCATCCCAGAAGAAGAGGATTCGAGTAGGAGTACCTCAAGGCAGCGTTCTGGGGCCAACCCTATACAGCCTGTTTACTGCAGACATGCCAACCGCTGCGGATATCCCGATTGAGGAGACACAGGACCTCCTAACTGCAACTTTTGCTAACGACACGGCCATTTTGGCTCGTGACAGTTGTGTCTACTCGGCAACAGACCCGCTTCAGGAGTACCTGAAAAGGTTCGAAAACTGGGCCTGTCGATGGAACATCTCCATTAACCCAGAAAAATGTGTCTCTGTCACCCACACCCTAAGGAAGGACAGTAGCCCAGGTGTCTTCCTTCACGGAGAGCTCCTCCCAGCTAAATCGGCCCATAGATATCTGGGAGTGACGATAGACAAGAGGCTCACATTTAAGCAGCATGCCGCCGAAGTTTCTGGTAAGCTTTACAGCAAGGCGAAGAGGATGAGTTGGTTGCTACACCACAACAACAAACTCTCCCTGCGAAACAAAGTCCTCATTTATAAGGTGATCCTGGCACCCATATGGAGATACGGGGTCCAGGTTTATGGCATCGCCGCAAAGACCCACCTAAACAGAATTAGGGTCTTCCAGGCCAAAATCCTGCGTAGGATCACTGGAGCCGAGTGGTACATCAGAACCCGAGACATTGAACGGGAATGTGGCGTTCCGATGGTAGGAGATACCATCAATGTCCAGGCAGCGAGGTACCTGGACAAGGTAGCTGCCCACCCAAACAACCTTGCCAGGCGCCTACTTCACACGCGTAGGATAAATGGAATAAGGGCAAGACGCAGGCTCCAAAGGATCCACCCAGGTGACCTGGATAATCGCAGGATCTAGCATAAACACTTTACAACAACCAGAATAAACAACCCCACTCCCCAGAAACTAATGACCTTCTAAATTACTAGTAACTAATATATCTCACCGACTAAAAACACATACTCACAATACCAATACAAACACAAAAACTTGTCATACTACATTCAACCTTAGATGTTAAAGACCTTACCACTAAGCACACACAAAAACAAACACCCAAACATGAACAAAATAAAACTTAGAAAAACCCTTGCCCTACAATATAAGTTATTATAAAAATAACAGTAATTTGTAAAATTTAGATTAAGGTATCTAAATAAATAAACATTTAAAAAAAAAAAAAATTGTTGCGCGTGCATGTGTGGCACCGTCTTGTTGAAACCACATGTCATGCAAGTCAAGCTCTTGCATTTTGGGCAAAAAAAAGTTGGATATCATCTCACGCAAAAAATGTGCTTCGTCGCTGAACACAATTTTTCGGTAAAAAAGTGGATCTTCGGCCAACTTTCCAAGAGCCCATTCACCAAATATTCTACGTTGCGGTAGGTCGTTCGGCTTCAATTCTTGCACCAGCTGTATTTTGAAAGGCTTCACACTTAAATCCTTCCGCAAAATTTTCCACGTTGTTGAGTAACAGAGGCCCAATTGCTGCGAACGGCGACGAGTCGATAATTGATGGTCATCATTAACACTAGCCGATACAGCTGCGATATTTTCTTCAGTTCGCACTCTACGTAAGCGTGTTGGTGGTTTAATGTCCAGCAATGTAAATTTGGTGCGAAATTTAGTCACAATAGCCCGAATAGCCGCTTCAGTGGGTCGATTAAACTGCCCATAAAATGGAAGACGCGCGCGATGAACTTTCTTAACAGAGCACGCATTTTGATAATAAAATTCAATAATTTGGAGGCGTTGTTCGTTTGTAAGACGATTCATTGTTAAATTATAGACCAAACTGAAGATGTTTGACAGTGAAACACAACACGAAACGTGCGTGAGCTGTTTAAACCAGTGTTGCCAAAATAATAATAGCCAAAAAATAAACCTTTATAATATGGTAAAATTGATATTGGAATTGAAATTGGAATTGATATTTTTGCAGATGAAGGCCGACTTGATGTATAAAACACGCGTCGGCCATACAAGTGAATGGGAAGGGGAAATTTCAATGTGGAGTTTCGATTCTACATTAGTGTGTTGTGCGTGTGAGAGGTCTGCCGTTACTAATCTTGTTGTTCTATGGCTTTGGTCTAACCTTCAATTTGAACATTTCAATTTATACTTTTGCCAGCGGCAAAACAATTGAAGGTGTTAAGAAATTTAACTCATACTATATTGGCAAACAATTAGACTTCTAGTTCCCCGTCAGCTTTGACATTTTCTACCTTGAAATGAATCTTGTAGGAGAACAACTGACTTATATTGTTTAAATAAGGGAATGCAATGCATTTTCACACATCTATGCAATTCAATTTATTATTCACTTTCATTATTTAGCCGAGTGCTCCATTGGTGACCTTGCTTCTTCTGCCACTTGAAGTGTTGCCATTGTCATTGACAGTGCCAAGGTGAGAGTGCTCTTACCTGGGAGCCAATTGCAGGCGCTTGTTAGTCTCGACTTGCATTTTTAACAGGCCTAATTTGCAGCCTTGAACTGTGTTCTGTGCTCTCTCCGTGTTGCCGCATGACACTTGAGTGAGTGAGGATTGCCCCCCAATTTGCATGTGGAATTGTTTTACTAGTGGCAATAAAATGGCTGACATGGACGAAGACAGTCAGTCAGACGACTATAAATGGCTTTCGGGAAACTTCTTCAGTGACTTAAATAAATGACTTTGGGTAACGTCCCTTTGCTTGTTTATGCATAAATTCTAAATAATCCTGAAAAGTGAAATGCGCCAAAAATGCGCTCCACTCCGCTAATGTTTGCCAAGCGGATTAGTGGGCAGAGCTCAGCGGGTGCCACGCCCATCTTCCTGCCATATGTGCTGCGTAATAATGCTGCGTTATCAATTTACATTTGCTGCTGGCAGCGCTTTCTTTTGAGCCTTTTATCGATAAAATTCACTTGCAAATTGAAATTACGTCAAAATATCATGTGAACCGCAATTTTCATGCCACAGCCATTATCCTTAGTTTGGGTTTATGTTCTTGTTGTTGTTTCTGCTGCTGCTGGCCTCCTTGTTTTGTATTTTGATGGCAGCTCTCTGCAAATTTTCAATCAATTGCTACTCTTCCAATTTCATGCATGAGAGCTGCCTAAAAGGTAAAATGCTAGAGTTGACCTGACCCACTAACCCCCCAATCCAGGTGGTGCATGGCAGCCAGAGTTGCAGGCTACAATTGAGGTATTCAAAAGTTTAGCACCAATCCAAAGTCCAAGTTGAGTTTTGAGCAACGTTTATTGTTTTAATTTTGCTCACAGGCTCAGGGGAAGCATTTTGCACATTGTTTACCCTTTTGGTATTTGGCTTAGAGCTGGGGACAATCGGAGGCAGGGCAGGACATACCATAAGTGGAATTGAGTGACGCCTGTGCGTATGGAACACATCAAATTATGTGCGTGTATTTCAAATGATGCAAGAATCGTTAGGACATTGTTCAATTTGCTTAAGTCGGAAATATGATTATATGGTAATTGGGCTCAGCACTAATTAAGTCTGGTGGTCCTTGGAAGAGGGAAGTTAGGAATATGATTTATATTATGAGGCCTTCGTGCAGTTTCGAAATCAAGCATATATAATTTATTTACCTTGAAAATTGCTTCAGAAACATTACTTCAGAAAATGGTTTACTTTCTAAATGATTGGTTTAGCCAGTTGAGCTTTATAAAGCTGATCCGGCAAACGTTGTTCTGCCATATGAACTATTTCTCGTAAATATTTTGGTAGTCAAATAAAAAATGGGATCTATGATAGAAAGAAGATTGGAGCACAGTAGACGATGACTGCCGAGAAAGACAAAAAATGAAATAAAGAAAATCAATTTCGAAGAGCCATTGAGTTTACGATATTTTTAGCCAGTTCGTTTTTAACCAACACAGACAAGCTCGATTGTTTGCTCTCGTGAGAGAGTGAAAATCATGGTGTGCCCCAGTCTAAAGCTTAGTATACACCTCAACAAAGGAGCTCCCAGAACAAAAAAGTTCAAACATAAAAAACTCACAAAACTGTTGGCACCAAAGCGCTTTGGCGCTCGCTTTGTTGCCAGTACACACTTCCCACAAAAGGTCTGAACAAAGGACCGAAAATATACTAGATTGGTATTTTTCCGATAACTCAAGAAATAATAGATTTCTATTCTTTGAAGAGGTATCGCAAATTGCCGCTATACACATTTGCTGTATCGATTAAGTTTGTAACCATTTTGCCATCATTAATAGAATTGCCCAAACAAAACAAGAAAGAAAGTCGGTCAAGCCCAACTATAACATACTCTGTACCTGTGAAATGCTGCCCATCACCGTTGCGACCGGTGCTGCCAATAATTGTTTGTTTTCATTATAACTCGACAACCGTTCATCCGATCTCTAACATTCCTTTGACGGATCGATTATTAATCCTAATTACTAAATGTGTCCAGAAGGAACGATCCTTCTATCTATAAAACTATGGGAGATATGACGTTTTTTCCAATTTGCGGGGCGGGAGGGGGCGTGGCAAAAATTAAAAATAAACTTGATCTGCCTGCAAGTATTAGAAGCATACGTCCCATACATGTCAAACCTCTATCTCTTACCATCTCTGAGATCTGTGCGTTCATACGGACAGACAGACGAACATGGCTTTTGCACAAACTTATTATACTCTATGTACCTTAGGTACAGAGTATAAAAATAAAAAAAACATGGGCGCAAGAAAACTCCAAACCAAATTTTTTTTCTCGTGATGTGGAAATATGTTTTTAAAATGTGATGTCGCCATCAGTCTAATCTGATCGTCTATTTATTAATACGCTGAAAAATGTTCATACGAATGTACGGCTTTTTAATAGTCATAGGTTTTTAGACCTCGCCGACATTGAATACAAAAATTTTTATTGCAATTATTAATTGTTTTAGATCGAATTAAAAGTTATACCAACACACACTTTACACAGATAGGTAAGCAGACCAACCTTGTTTTTGACACGCCACCCACGGCCAGTTTATGATAAACGACCGAGCCTCACGCCTCTCTGCGAGACGACAACGGGAAAAGCTTCATATTTATTTTGTTAAGAGATATACGTCTAACGAAACCAATTGACAAGAAATTTGTATGCAACGCAAGTGCTGCTAAAAATTTGTACTTTGGAGCGTAAACAATAATTAATATTCCTAAAGAATTTGTTATTTTGTTAATCCTATTGATATGTTCGTCTTCCTTACTAGCATAGCAATGTTGGAAAGAGTATTAAGAAAAAAAAAATTGTGTTGCAATTATTTATTGTTTTATAGCGAATCAAAGATATGTACATACGGTGACATGCAGATTGCATTAGATTCAATTGACTAAAAAAATGCATAAGGAAAGGAACAATTCCATGGAAAATTCACTAATCAAATTTAAATACACTGAGCACAATTGGAGACTGTGCTGTGATCTTGAGATCGAATCGGTATTACATCGAATCGGAAATACATCGAATCTATGGATTTATTGCCTGTGGTAGGGTCAGCCACCACCACTGCGATACAAAATCCCTTCAAAAAATGTATATGGTCATTTACATGATGTCGAACGTTACCGTCGTGCGCATTAATATTTAAAAAAAAGGCAAAATAAATCGGATTTTTATTTTGAAAATAGGCTTAAATAACAACTCTATATAAGCCCCAATTTTGGTGCTAAAGCTGATTTCGGGAAACTTTTCGTTTTCAAGATAATTGGAAAAAAAGCAAGGCATTCGCACGGGACAAATACCGAAGTGCTTTTCACAGGCAACAATTCAAACGCCGATATTAGTGAACTCTGCGGCAGCATTTTAATGTGACTGATTTTAGAATGCGGTGAATTAATGTCTCTTTAAAAGGGTTTTGATATTACCAAAAATTACTAATACTTTTTCAAAATTTGATCTTAAGCACTTTCGCACGGGACAAGTAACTAGGGACATATTTTTACACAAGAATTATTTAGTTTTACAGTTAATTGCAATCGATAGTTCGTTAGATTCTTAGGCAATCTGCATTAACCTTCATTTCTTAGGCAATCTGCATTAACTCTTTGTTGTACCCAGAGAAGATTTTAGAGACCAAAATTCAATGAAATCTATAGGCGCTTTTTTAGAAAAAACGTGAAACAGAATGATGAAAATGAGACAAAAAGGGTGCTTGCTGAGCATTCGAAAATCTCAAATTGGTTTATAAATAAATGTAAGATAAGTTTACATTAGTTCAATTAAATTTTTCCCCATAAAAAAAGTGTTTTTTAGTACTTGTAATTTTTGGCTTAGGTGAACCTTTCTGTGGAAATGCCCATATATTTTTCTCTTCACACTTTCTTTGGAGCCATCTTCAAGCAACATTTCCCAGGCTGTCGGCTGCAAAAATAAAGAAATGGATTGAAAATTGTCTTAAGATTTACACTTCACCAAAACTTTAACAAAAGATCAAGGAAAGAACGAAACGATGTTTATAGCTTTCTGGGTAGTATAAAAAGACCAAACTATGCCAAGTTAGTTAACCAAATGTTGGCTGACTGTTCAAATTGGAATATATGTTAATCAGGTTTTCCAGGGTTTCAAACCGCTTCAGATACAATTATTTTTGGGCCAAAAACTATGCAAATTTAAGACTTTTTTGACATATTATTTTAGACTTAAAAGTGTACATCCTTTAATGTTAAGTGTTAATTTGTTCGATGGTCGAATTTCGACCACAGGGCGAGCCTAGTATTAATTAATAGCTAATGCATGCAAGGAAGCGTGGACATCGCTGTGAGAAAGTTTCCGCTACCACCGAAACAAGCCCAGAACAGGAGCAAGTGACGCTGGCGATGTTTTCGCTACAATTAAAATGCAGGCTCTTCTTCCATGATTTCCCTTCATGCTGTTGCTCAGTGAAAGGATTGCACCATGCAGATCTTCGTCTAGAACAATACGGGCAAGACCATCACTCTTGCGGTTGAACCCTCGGTTGGGATGTCAAAAATAATACCGATATATTGAAAGATCGATATTTTTGTCCAAACATACGATATATCGTTATCGAATATTTTCGGAGACGATATATCGGATATCGAATATTTTTTGGTGATATTTTTGATTCAGCTGTTCGAATGCTTTATATTAAAATATGCTGAGTTTTAAAAGTAAATACATCTTTATATTAAAAGAACTGAGCTACAATTGATGATATGCGTGCTAAATCAAAAATTGTTTGAAAAATTCATTCAAATTTGAATTCATTGGAGTTTATCATAAATTCGTAACAAGTTTTAACTTCCTTTGTTATACAGTGCGACACCCAAAAAGACCTGTGAACGGGACCAATAAATTTTGAAACAAGAGGTAATAATACGAACGAGTTGGTTTTCAGTTTCTCCAACGAAGCCTTAGTCATGTTTCATAACCAGCAAGAAAAACTAACATTTAATTCTAAATGTCTTTTGTGGATAAACCGCGATACGTTAGGATGCCATCAACTGAAGTATAAGAACAATATGATCCGTTTATAAAATACATAGCATTTAAACTAAATTTAACAAGACTGCAATTCGGGTGTGAGAACCGTTTCGGGTTTTGGGTCAATCAAACTGGACACAGAACCGGACCATCTAAATTGTTAACAAACCAAAACAGAAAAGAATAAAAGCATAAGTCAAGTTGTGGCAAAACAAATCCACGTATTTAAGGTTAAGCCAGCTTCTATTTAAAAGACGAGGTAATGGTAGATAAGTTTTTTATTTTTTACTTATAATGATTGAGGTCCATTCGGATATTGGATAATGTTGTTAATAGATTTTTTTAGCTGAACGCTTGCTTCTCATCAAATATATGTCTTATTTTTTTTGACAAAAAATGTCTCCTTGGTCTAAGATTCCGTGAACTAAGCTCCGAACCAAACCCTTACGTTTGATAACTTTACCTTAGACTTTCCGACGGATTCGAGCCCCCGAACCAAACCTTCTCTAGAATTTCAGATGTTCGCCGCCTTGATATTTTGTAGTGTTTTGGAGCTTTGATATCTAGATTTTGAACTCAGTTAGAACGTAGTTTTTAAAACGTGTCGAATGGCATCTTAATTTCCTTAATGACCCAATTATTCTAAAGAAATGGATAACATACCTGTGCTTGTTTTACCCTGTCAAAGTGGGTCAATTTAGATAGGGCTCCTCCAGACACTCCTTTTCCGTTCAGCTCGATCATAAATAATAAAGGAATTTAGATTTCTTTCGCTTATAAAATAGTTCATTGCTTACATATGTATTTGTGCTGAAGGGTCACATTAAATGTGGCTGCAAATTTCGCATACAGATGCGAGTTCTTTTGGTTTCTAGTGGAAGTCCTTCCAGGTAATGGCCAGTCTTCGAGATTTATTCATTTGAGAAATAAATATTATTGCATTTTATTATGTTTTATACAAGAATTAAAATTTTTGGCACTTACCTCGACTAATCACAATCAGCTGTTCTATGAACTACACTTCGACTTATCGATAGAAAATCTAGCCTTTTAGCGTGCGAATGTCAAATGTAGTAACAGCGATTTGATCATCCGCTGCGGATGATCTGCCGAATGGACATTCATCACTTATGGGGAAATTCACAGAAGAATGAGGTCATTTAGCTCATCTAGTGAATGACCTACATAATGTGCCAGTGGAACAAGGCTATTAGTTTGACACTGTCTTGGTCACTGTTTTAGTCACTGTTTGGTCCCTATTTTAGGGACTGTTTTGGTCACTGTCTTGGTCACTTCTTAGGTCATTGTTATGGTCATTGTTTGGTCACTGTTTCGGTCACTGTTTTCGTCACTTTTTGGGATACTGTTTTGGTCACTGTTTTGGTTTTTAGTCACTGTTTTGATCAATATTTTAGGGACTGTTTGTATTGCTCACTGCTTAGGTCACTTTATTGGTCATTGTTTGGTAACTGTTTCGGTCACTGTTTCGGTCACTGTTTTGTTCACTGTTTAGGTCACAGTTTAAGTCATTATTTTGTACACTGTTTTGGTGACCGCTAATCCACCACAATCACCCACCCACTATGACTGTCTTGCAAAGACCAAAGCTGCTGACTTTGCAAAATCAAAAGCGTAGCCAAAGAAATCTGTCGCAAAGACAATCATTTTCTGGATTTACCCCCCATCTACCGTCTGTAAAAGAGCTTCGATCTAAAAATTTGCGAAATAGCCTTTTTTCGACCATCCATTTAATGGAAACAATTTGTTCCAAGATTTCCAAATAATGCGTTTGTTCAAAATATCCTAATTGTACATATGGGGTGTTCATTTAGTGTTGTATCATTGCACATTGCACGTTGTGCAAGCCGCTCCAACAACAATTTGTACTGAGTCAAGCTTGCACTTTATGCTAGACCCCTACCCTTGACTATAAAAATCGTTGCAAGTGCAAATCAATATTAGTGTTAGAAAACAATAAAAGCGAGACAAGTGTTGCAAAATTTTCTGGTATTTTTTGGTGTAATTTAGTGCTTTATGTGCTAAATCAAAACATCCCGCCAACTAACGGACTTTGGCGCACTTGCTATGTCGCCTCTGCGGCTCGCATAAATGCAAATTGCTTAATCAACAAAATCATCCTTAATTTCGTCAAATTCAGAAGCGGCCACAACATGGTCAGCTACACCTGCAATAAATATTACCTAATGTACTTAAATTACCACATAATGCATTTCAACCTATATACCTTCATTTGCATCAATTTCGTGAATTGCTTGGGATGCGGTCCATTCCAGAAGTGATGCTTTCAAGCTTTTAAATGGCATTTTTAAATTTATATTTTTAGCAGCAACTCAAACTACCCTCACAATAACAAACTCAGCGATAACGATAGCGAACAGCTGATTGCGTTAATTTACAAGACTTACAACACTCAAATCGTGCAATTGGGTGTTCACGATAGCTCTGCTGCAAAGGTGCACATATACAATGATACAACACTTAATGAACACCTCTATTGTATTATAATACATTTGTTAATCACTCGTTTTGGGCTACAATTAGAATATCGATGGCGTCTCGATATGTCAAACCATCGATAGTGGCGATAGTACCATCTATAGTTCTCCACCTCTAGCCCAAATTAGCACAAAATGTGGACGTTTGCAGCATCTGCTCTTGCTTTGGCCGTACCATTTAGAGAGAGCAGTAGCAGTCAGTTGATGGTCAGCCTGCTACAAGCCAGCCTGCTAACGGTTGATGCCACCTAGATCAGCGATGTTCCTCCATAGCGCCCTGGGGCCGAGCGCAATCGGCGATTTACACGCACCCGAGCCGAGCGCATGCCGAAGTAGGGCATATGAGCGTAAGCAGAGCTCTCTTTGCCTTCATTCGCTGCCCAGCTGTCGTTGAGGGCAGTTCAAAGCTGGGCTGTGTCGCTTTAATATCGCACACCAATACACGCTCACTTTTTGGTTTCGCTCTTCTTGAACATCGCTGACCTAGATTGATAAGTTCAGCTTGCTGTGCTACGCTCCGCTCTCTGTGTGTGGGTGGCCTTAGAGGGTGACTTGCAGCTAAAGAAGAAAAAAGCAACTTGTTGAATTAGCGAGCGCGAGCGCAAAAGTATCGAGTCACTTTCGTGAGACGTATCGTTAACAGTAGCGTTCCTTGTAACTAGTCCGCAAATGCTTATTCCGTGAACCGTCAATAAAAAAGAGAACATGCAAATCGACTTGGAGTGTGAGAGGCAAAATGCCCTTGAAATAGTACGGACAAACAATGCTACTAATATGTAATGTTCAGTCTTTGTTGAAATTTATTTTTTGGCTAAAGGATTTTCTAAATGGGACAGCTTTCAAAACAAAATCGGTTTCCGTGTCATTTGAAAACAGGAAAATGAAATAAAATCGTTTTGGACTAGCAATAGTTTGAGTGCTTTGATCCATTTGGAAATGGGAATAAGTATTGGCTTTATGTCACGGTAGATATAACCCAGCAAATATTTTTAATCGGCGAAGAGTCTCAGGTGACTCGCCAAGTTATCAGATTCTGATCGTCCGTTGGGAAAAAGTGAGTCGCTTCAGCGACACTTCCCGAAGAGTCGCAAACGAGTCTTCTAGAAGAGTCGCAGAAGAGCCTTTTAGGAGAGTAGCAATTTCCAGGAGACTCTTTTCGGCGATTACTTAATCGCCCATCGCCGAAAAGAGTCTTATGGGAATCGCAGGGAAGATTAGCGGAAGATTCAATCTTCTAGCAATCGCCACGGTGACTGCCGGAAGATTCAATCTTCTTGCAATCTCTACGGCGACTCCCAGAAGACTCTTTTCGGCGATGGGCGGTTCAACAATCGCCCAAATGCTTACAGGGTTCCCTGGGAATCGCAGGGAAATCGCAGGGAAAATTTTCGGAGATTGAATCTTCTAGCAGTCTCCACGGCGACTCCCAGAAGACTCTTTTAGGCGAGGGGCGATTAAACAATCGCCGAAAAGAGTCTCCTGATAGTCGCCGTGAAGATTGGTACTCTTCTAAAAGGCTCTTATGCGACACTTCTAGAAGACTCTTTTGCGACACTTCTAGAAGACTCTTCTAGAAGAGTCGCCGAAGTGGCTCACTTTCTCCCAAGAGACGATCAGAATGCGATATCTTGGCGAGTCGCCTGAGACTCTTTGCCGATTAAGATTGTTCGCTGGGAAGCCGCCTTAATTGCTTGAGAGTTGTAACAAAATATGGTTGTATAGCCGCATCTTTAAAAGATTTAAAATTTTCATTTTAGTTAACCAAAAACCTGTGTAAGTTCACAAGCCTCGTATAGCCGGCGCACGCCTTAACAAGCTCTCCTAATTGAGGGCTCCAGAAAGTTACCTCATGTCAGGTTGGTGCGTTGGTTGTTTGGTTGGTTTCCCCTTTTGTCATACATGGCGTATGCGTCATATGCTACGGTAATAAGTCTTTGTGTGTGTGTGCGTACCGAAAACTATGAGTGCAATTGAAGTTCCGCTGGCAGCTCAAGATTGCCGCACTCGATGTCCTTTGTCGAAGACAGGCAGCAGGCGGCAGTCGGCAGGATCAGAATGCCAGGACACACACAGATAGAGATACAAAACGATGACAGCAAAAACTTGCTGCAATTTTCGACTTGACTTGGCGAGGACTTGTCGAGGTTCTGTCCTCGTCGCCGACAAGTTATTTTATTGATAAACTTTTTGTGGAGTGGCACTGGGGGACGAGGGCGAGGGCGAAGGCGGGGACGCGATGACTGACTCCTTGACTCGTGGATCCTTTGACGGTTGCTGTCTTCACATTGTTTGGCTTAAATGGCATTAAATCCTTTTAATGCTGGGGGTGCCGGTGGGTGCCTGGGACTGGCCGGGGCACTTTGGGGAAATCAATTGTGCTGATTGTCCTGCAATTGAGCTGCTTCCACGACAGCTGGCTGGCTAGTTGTATCCACTCGGTGCTTCTTCTGTTTTTTTGTGTCCGTTGCACTCTCGTTTGATTTTGTCTTTCGCTGAGTATTTATTTTTTGCCACTTGCCATTTTTCTGGTTTTTTTGCGTTCTGTGCCAGCTTTTAGAACATTTGGCCGGGCATCAGGCAAATTGAAAGATTTCTGCTGTTATTTAAAGCTTGCCTCCGGCTAAAGCGGCTCTCCTCAGCTCATCCACATCTTCATTTGCTTTATTACGGCCAGTCAGGGGCGTTTGCGGGCCGGGGGTTGGCAATCCTTAGCGAATTGAGCAAATCCCTGGACCTACGCCTCGTCCATGCACTTTGATGACTTCTGTCGTGATACTATTTTCTTCACCTTGTGCATGGCCCTTCGTGCTGGCATTCAATCCTTCGGTTTATTGCCACTTTCAAGTTGCATGAAATTAAATTCATTTTACGAGCAGGAATGCAAGGATTTCTTTGTGCTCCAACCGGCTGACAATTGCAATTGAAGTCTTAAAGACCTCGACGATGACTTTTAATTATGCAAATGTGCGGCCGGCAGTGAGTGTTATTAATTACAAAAGGAAACGAAAGATGAATACAAGCTCACCTCTTCAAGGCCTTTCCCAACTTTAAGGCTAAGCCGCAGTTGGCCATTAGGCACAAAATGCGAAATGCACAAAAGCAAAACAAAAGGCCAAATCTTTTAGTGCAATCTCAAAAGCGGCGTGCGGTCACGTTGCCATTTTTTTTGTTCAGCTTTTGCAGTTGATAAGAAAACGCTTAGAAAAGCGTGACCACAGGCCGCAATGGCCACGGTGTGGTCTACAGCCAGGTGCCCAACCGCAAGATAAACTCCAACTGGAAAAAATAACAAAAACGAGAAAAAAAAGAAACGCAACTTTAGCAAATTTTCGCTGTGTGCAAAGTTCTTGATTCTTTTCAGCTTCTTTTTTCGCACAGAATAAATCATTTTTGTTGTTGTTGCTGTTGTTGTTTCTCGCTGCAGCTTTTATATGCCTTTTGTCTGGCTTAGTCTGATGGTGATTCATCCTCTGCCTCTGCAAAACATTTCCCCGCCTCAGCTTGGCCATCAAACAATTGACGTTAAATGTGGCTAAATGTTAGCAAAATACTCACATTTATGCTAAATGCTTCAAGTTTTCAAAGAGAAAGTGTGCGGGTGTGTGTGTGTGTGTGCGAAAGTGTTGCCTGCTCTTAGGCTGCCTCAGTTAATGAAGCTGGTTAGAACATTTCAAGTTTCTCAAGTGTTTAGCAGGTGAAGAAATTTAGCATTTTTTAAGCTTATTTAAGAACTTAAATAAAAATAAGAAAACGATGACAATATTTCACTGAATGGGTGAAAAACGGATAAATTTTGCTTGGTTATCTTACAAAGCCAATTATGCCAATTATTTTAAGCTCAAGGAAAGGGATCCTTACACTAAAGCTTTAGAAGCTTCATCATGGCTTCTTACTTCACAGCTAAGGTTTTGAGCTGGTAAAGCAGAACGGTTGTGTAAAAGTTTCTAAAGACTTTCTATAAAATGTTCCTATGAGTGATCGAATCCCGTTGAATTTAAAAAGAAAAGCGAAAAAATATTTTAAAATTGTATAAAAACAAGAAAGAAAGTCGGTCAAGCCCGACTATAACATACTCTGTACCTGTGAAGTGCTGCCCCTAATTGTTTGTTTTCCCTATAACTCGACAACTGTTCATCCGATCTTTACCGTTCCTTTGGCGGATCGATAAATAATCTGGATATCAAAATACGTCCAGAAGGTTCGATAATCAATAAAACTGACAGAGGAATGATGTTTTTTCTAAATTGCGGGGGCGGGGGGAAAATTGAAGGTAGGCTTGAACGGCAAGTATAAGAAGTTTTTATCCCATACCCGTCGATCTTCTGTACCATCTCTGAGATCTATGCGTTCATACGGACAGACAGACGGTCATGGCTATACCCACCCGACCAAAGGATCGCACACCCAGAGAAAAAATCCGTTATAAATGTACCGAAAACGTGTCTTTTCGTTCTTAATAGAAGGGTAATACCGTTTTTTCTTGAACTGAGAACGACGGTCTTATAAATAGAACGCTTTTTTTGAGACCGATTTTCTAATTTTAGGAACGCTCTTGCTTTAAGAACGGATGGGGACTGTTCTCGTAAGTCCATTTTTTTAAAGGAGTAATTTTTGGTGTATGTATTTTACTCTAAGAGTAATGTGGAGTGGTGAAGGAGGAGGGGGGGGGAGCTGAAGAACACCTTGGCCATATTGGCTCAATTTTATTAAATCATTAAAAATTTCTGTTTCACTTTACCTTGTCTGGGACTAAAATTCGGGACCTCGTCGACTGAAAGGTCGGACGTATGCACTCGACCACGGTCACCTCGCGATTCATAGATGCCTAACAATGATAAAAGAGTTCAGTCTGAATCATTGAGAAGCGCTAAATAAGCATTTTAGCAACGGTCAATCAGCAGGCATTGTAGCCTAGTGGGTAGGATATTATTTTCGAGCGCCATGGTCGTGGTGGCATAGTTTCTTTTATACCCTGGCAGAGGGTATAAAAAAATTGGCCCGATCTTTGTAACGCATAGAAGGAAGCATCTCCGACCACATAAGGTGTATATATTCTTGATCAGCACGACGAGCTGAGTTGATTTAGTCCTCCGTCAGTTTTAAAGCTATCCTCACTAAACTTTGCACGAAGTCTTTTGGTACAAACACGCTGCACATTTGTCGGAACCGGCCGGACAGCATATAGCTGTCAAAGGAGCGATCGGTCGAAAAACTAGTTCGAGTGAGCAAAACTTTTTTGTTTTTAATGAAAACGTCCTTTTTATTGGCATATTGTTATTTTAAATACCTTTACACATTTCTACAAAGTTTTATCAAAATCGGATGACTATAGCATATAGCTGCAGTACGAATGATCGGCCGAAAAAGAAGTTCTAGTGAGAAAAACTTTTTTGTTTTAAATTGGATCGCTTCCAAATTTCGAAATTATCAGTTTCTTATGCTTTTCCATGATTGCACTAAGTCTTGTCGAAATCGGATATCTATATAGTATAGCCCCCATAGAAAAGTAAGGTCCGAAAAGTAGTCTTTTTGTGAAAAACAAACTGCAAGGGTATACAAAATTTCGGCCGAGCCGAGTTAACTTTCACCTACTTTTTTTATTACGAATTTTTAATTGAGATGTTTTGAATGTTTCCATTTCATTTTACTTTATCTTTTATAAACGGAGAATAAGAACCAAACCATGACCAAATGTTTAGTTTAAGTGATTAATATTTTTATTAAGATACTCAAACTATATCCTTAGCCATGTTTTTGGTAATAATATAACATAGTTGATCCCAAACTTTAAATATATTTTGTTGTTAGCGATCATCATCATGTCGGAATCGTCGGGCATTTTTCAAGACCTAAACTGAGAACGAGTTTTCTTAATTTGTTCGTCGATTTAAAACGTTTGGTATATTTTTAAGAACGTGGTCTTGTTTTAAGAACGGAAACGGATTAAGTACAAAAGTAAGAAAATGGGGTTGCCTTTCAGAACACCATTTTTTTCTGAGTGCAGGCGAATTCGCACGCGAAACTTAAAGGGAATAAAAAACGAACAAAACCTCGTTTACGAATTCGCCAAACTTTCGTCTGTGATACTTGTGTCGCTCAGTTTGTGTCAGCTCGAAAGTCTTACGAGTTTCGTTTCCACCCGTTCCAGATCTTTGTTTATATATAAACTCGAATTAATTGTTGATTTTTTTTAATGAAGATTTATTTAATTTTTAAATTAATTAAATTTAAGAATAATGGTGGTATAATATTTTCAGTCACGAATATATCATTTTGAACTCCTAGCGTGTTTATTTAATTTCCGGTGCTTCCTTTTTGCGGCCCGATTTAAAGCACTTAAACAATTAACACAAAGACAATAAATCCATGCAGCCTTTAACAACATAAAACAGTAATTGTTTACCGATTAATTAAATGATGCATGGGCGTTTTCTTAGCAAAAATATAATGACGCCGTCTTTATTTAGAGGGCTGCAAGTACAATCTGAAAGTGCAAAGTCAAAGTCCAACCATTGATGGCGACGCGGCGTCATTTGCCGGTCACTTGCTCCACCTGCTGCAGAGAGAAGCATGATAAAAGGAATCACACAAAAAGGTTCGCCAAAACTAAACGAAAAACGAATAATATTCTTCGCGAAACTTTCGCTTGAAACGAACCTTCGCTTGTGCGTCGGGTGGGTATCGACTCAGCACTTGATGCTGATCAAGAATATCGGGGGTGACACGGAAATCTCTAGTGATTTTCGTATAATCGCTTGCATTTCAAACTAAAATTGGTTGCACTTATATGTGAAGTGACAGAAAAATGCCTGGTTACTATAGAACATGACAAAAATTAGGCGAATTGAAATCGACTGTTCAAAGCCAAGTAGATTTAAGTAATAGGTCCAAATCGCTTAACATTCACCATCCGATCTAGCAACCAAAGATATACTTGCCACTTTACATATTAAGGTAAAGAATTTAAAATTTAAATGCAAACGTTTATACGAAAATCACTAGAGATTTCCGTGTCACCCCCGTATATGTACTTTAAAAGGACGGAAATGGTTCCTTCTGGCTATTATATACTTTTGCACATACTTTTTGTACTCTGTGTACCTCTCGCACAGAAATATAGCTTAATAGGAGCTTAAAAGTAACCTGTGAATCATATCTGAATTGCTTATACTATTCAGATAGTTTCTGATCAAAATATATATTGATGCTTCGATAAATTTGTCTCCGTCAAAAGGGATAAAACTTCAGGAACATTAGCTTGAAGAAAATTTTGGCTTGATCTCAAATCGCGTAATATTGAAGCTGCGGAGTCGTTAAATTAAAGTTTGGCACCCTCTTCTTTATCGGGGAAATAATTATACTCTGTACCAGAGTTACACAGAGTATAAGTTTGTGCAAAAGTCTCCGTCTGTCTGTCCGTATGAACAAACAGATCTCCATACTTGCAGGCAGATCAAGTTTATTTTCAATTTTGGCCACGCCCCCTTCCGCCCCCGCAATATCGAAATAACGTCATATCTCCCACAGTTTTATAAAAAGAAGGGGTTCGAACCGTCTGGACATATTTAGTATTCGGGATTCTTTATCGATCGGCTGAAGGAATTTTAAAGATCGGACGAACGATAGTCGAGTTATAAAGAAAACAAACTATAATGGGCAGCACCGGTCGCAACGGTGATGGGCAGCACTTAACAGGTACAAGGTATGTTATTGTCGGGCTTGACCGACTATCTTTCTTGTTTTTATACCCTTGCAGAGGGTATTATAAAATTGTGCGGATGTTTGTTACGCATTGAAGGAAGCATCTCCGACCACTAAAAGTATATATATTCTTGATCAGCATGACGAGCTGAGATCATTTAGCCTTGTCCGTCTGTCCGTCCGTCCGTGTGTCTGTTTCTATGCTATCTCCCATGCTATCCTCACCAAACTTTTGCACGAAATCTTTTGGTACAAGTACGCTGCACATTTGTCGGAACCGGCCGGATCGGATGACTATAGCATAGAGCTGTCATAAGAACGATCGGTCGAAAAACTAGTCTTAGTGAGAAACTTTTTTGTTTTTAATAGAAACGCCTCCAAAGTACTTATATCTTAGTTTACTATCCTTTCCCATGATTTCACTAAGTTTGGTCGAAATTGGATGACTATAGCATATAGCTGCCATAGGAACAATCGGTCGAAAAACTAGTTCTAGTGGGAAAAACTTTTTTGTTTTTTATGAAAGCGTCCTTATCATTGGCATACACTTATTTTATTTACTTTCACATAATTCTACAAAGTTTGGTCGAAATCGGATGACTATAGCATATAGCCGCCATAGGAACGATCGGTCGAAAAACTAGTTCTAGTGAGAAAAACTTTTTTGTTTTAATGAAAACGTCCTTATCATACTTTTACACAATTCTTCAAAGTTTATTATATATACTTTGGACACATTTCTACAAAGTTTTATCAAAATCGGATGACTATAGCATATAGCTGCAGTATGAATGATCGGTCGAAAAAGAAGTTCTAGTGAGAAAAACTTTTTGCTTTAAATGGGACTGCCTCCAAATTTCGCAATTAACAGCGTATTATGCTTTTCCATGATTTCACCAAGTTTAATCGAAATCAGACATCTTTATAGTATAGATCCCATAGAAAAGTAATGTCCAAAAAGTAGTCTTAGAAAAACTTTTTTGTACATTTATGACTGTTAACGACTTTTTTGTTTTCAATGGAAGCTGCAAGGGTATACAAAACTTCGGCTGAGCCGAAGTTAACTTTCCCCTATTTTTTATAATGAGAACTGTGAAGCTCTTCAAAATAGGCATTAACCTCGGACTCCACCTCTTCATTGTTGCCAAATCTTTTTCCTCCGAGCCATTTCTTCAAGTTTGGAAATAAGAAATAACCAGAGGGAGCTAAGTCTGGCGAATAAGGGGTGTGAGGTAGCAATTCAAATTTTAGCTCATTAATTTTAGCCCTTGCAACGGCAGAGGTGTGAACCGGCGTAATGTCATGATGGAACAGCAAACGCGGCACCCATCTTGCGCATAGCTTTTTCATGTCCAATTTTTCGGTCAATATGCGATGTACAGCACTTTTTGAAATGCCTACACATTCAGCTAACTCACGAACTTTCAATCGCCGGTCACTCAATACATATTTTTTAATTTTGGCCACCATTTCTAAAGTGGTCACCTCATTTGGACGCCCATTACGATGTTCATCTTCGCAGCTCAAACGACCTCGCTTAAACTCAGCCACCCAACATTTTATTGTTGTAAACGAGGGATCAGAATTGCGTAAGGTAGAATCCAGCTTCTTTTTAATATTGGTTGGACTAAGTGAAAGTATTGTATCACATAACGATGACCAATTTTGTACATGTTTGCAAATCAATAACAAGCGTTCTCTATTAAAATCGATCAAAAAAAAACTTTGCTAGGTAAAGGCACTAAACTTCAAACTTAAGCTTTTAATAGTCGGTACTTCCCCTTTTTAATATATTTTGTGAACATTTTCCAACACTACTGTGCTACGTCGGCAATTTCTGGGACGGCCCTCGTAGGGTAAAATTGATATTTGAATTGATATTTTTGCAGATGAAGGCCGATTTGATCTTTTTCGGTGCAGCTATACTGCTTTAAAATGGAGTGTCTTCTCTTTTATGTAGATCACACTTACTGCAATCGGTATTTTTTGCTGTTCTGAATGGCCTATTATTCAGTTGCCGCACCTCTGCTTTTGCTTTGAATATCATGGATATTGCCAGAGATTCCAGTGTGACACAGAAATAGTTTTGAATCCCATGTCATATTTGAAGCTCCTGTAGTACTCTCAGGGTTCGCTGTTTCTAGCCTGTTGTAGAGATTTCATTCGTGTAGCAGCTGCCACGCCTTCCAGTATCTGTTCGTGCGTGTCGTTTTAAGAGTTTGGGTCCTCTAATAATATTTCTACGCCGACTTGATGTGCTACGCTGTCTCACTTATTAAACAATTGCGATCTGTTTTGCAAGAGATGCGTGGCTACAATTTTTGGAAGTCTTTGCGTGCTGAGGGCCATAACTTTTCTTATATAGGAAAAATGCACTTCCATGGCTTAGTGAGGGGCGTAGTGGTAATCAGAAAATCCTTTTCAAGAAGGTGGGTACAAGTTTTCCACGTCCTCTAAGCTGAATATGTCCCCATACCATGACAAATTAATTAGGTAAACTACCTAAAGTGAATCGAATAAAAGGAAGTTTAGTAAGAAAAATATATTAATACTAAGTTTCTCAAATTAAATTCAAATTATTGTTATGGCGGGCGACTCGATTTTCGATGATTAGCAGAGACACAAACCCAGGCATATGGCAAGTTCCCTGCTGGGAGTTGCTGCAAGTTGACAGTCGAAATGTGAAAAAATCTTATCAAGCGAAGGGTTGAGTGAACTGGGTTATGATCAAGCCTTTCTTTCCTGTTTGAGTGGTTGAACGAGATGGTCATCAAATTTTGTTTCCTCAATTTGTACCAAGCCCTATACCAGAACAAACAAGTAAGAAAGTCGGTCAAGCCCGACTATAACATACTCTGTACCTGTGAAGTGCTGCCCATCACCGTTGCGACCGGTGGTGCCCATAATTGTTTGTTTCCTTATAATTTGACTATCGTTCATCCGATCTTTACCAACTCATTGGCAGATCGATGAAGAATCCCAACTACTAAATTTGTCCAAAAGGTACGAACCTTCTACTAAAAATGCCGAAGATATGAGGTATTTTCCAAATTGCAGGGGCGGGAGGGGGCGTGAACGAAATTCAGAATAAAATTGATCTGCCTGCAAGTATAAGAAGTCTTTGCCTCATACACATCGAACCTCTATCTCTTACCATCTCTGAGATCTGAGACTTAGTATACTTTGTGTACCTCTGGTACAGAGTATAAAAAATTCAAAAATCTTGAAGCTGCGAGCTAAGGCTTATTGTTAAAAAATCAGCTCTAAATTATTAAACTAATTGTGATTTGCTAATACAGGTACTTAATTTTGAGTTTAGGCCGATTTGGCAACGAAATTATTGTGGATTTCCGGATCAACGAAAATTTGTTTGATTAAATTTCGGCAAGCCGTTGGTTGTCGTTCCTGAGTGTTGCTTTTTTTAGGCCTCCCAAAGTGGGGATGCTATTAATTGGAGACGCCTATCTAGAGGCCTATAAAAGCAACACACAGGAACCACAACCAAACGGTGCCGAAATTTAATCAACCAAATTGGGCAGCAAGAAGGGTGTGTGGCCAGCCCTTGGCGATTGGACTTGCCTCAGTCTAAAGTGCTCTCACATTTTCCCAGGAGTAAGGTGATTTTAGACTATATTGCCCAGTGCTGATACAGCACATCTGAATAGCAACTTATACTTTTCGGTGCGTTGGTTGAGGTGAGCTGAATTGTGCTCATTTCATGAACATTCGGAACATTTGTTATCGAAAATTTGTGAGAACATTCTTTACTTATTTTGAGATAAAAAACTTATTTTCTGAACACGCTTTTTCCCTCTGTGTAGTGCTAATACTTTGAACGGTGTCCGAAATGGTGTGATACCTCTACAGTTATTGCACATGCTGAGGACAACCTTTTCTTAGAGATGCATCCAAAAAGCAGAAAAAAAAATAGTAACGAAATCTGTATTTTCCATTAAATAGTTAACTTGAATGTTGAACATTTTTATTTTCACGCGTGTTACCCCTTCTCGAACATTAAATGTCTTCACCCATGCTTAAAATTCACTTAAATGTGCTTTAATGGAATATTTTTCAACTGATACTTAAAAAAAAACCCGAATTCAAGCAACAAGCAGCAAATTGTAAAATTGTTATTGAAACAGACCAAACAGAGCGGATGGGCCAAAAAAAAAGACAGAGCAAAAAATCACAGGCGGATTGCAACTTAGTTACTTACAGCGGTTTTAACGCCGGCAAAGGAATAAAAATGGAAAAAAAACAAGTATTACGCGCAGCAGCCAGAGTCAGGGTCCAGAGCCAAGGCCAACAATGGGCAATCTCCGAAATATATTGAAAAACTGCAAGGCAAACACACGCACAAATAAACAGCCACCAAAGGGGGAGAGGGGTGGGGCGAGAGGAGGGACATAAAGACAGACGACTGTTTTCCTGCTGCAATAAATCTGCAGTCGGGGGATCCCAAAAAGCGAAGAAGGGTGGGGATTGCTGGGGGCAGGGCATACAAGTTGCCATGACATTGTCATGCATATGAAGTGCATAACATAAATACACACACATACACATGCTTACAGCCGGGCGGCCTTTAATTGCTGTTGCAGTTGCCACTCCTCTTGTTTACAAGCTGCGCCAATTTCGCGCTGCTATTATTAAATATATTTGACCTCTCCCCTCCCCTCTTTAGTCAAATTGGTGGAACAATTTAAGCCTTGATTGTCCTGGCGTGTTACTCATTTTAATTTAATTTCTATTTAAATTCAGCGACAAAGTTTTTTGTCACTTTTTGCTACTGGCGCCACAATTTACGTGCCACGCTCAGCGCTTAATTACCCTTTTGCTTATCAAAACATCTACAGGGGAGGACGGAGATGATGGCAACGATGCTGATGGTGAAGGAGCTGGGCCAAGTTTTCTTAATGAATTATTTAATCTGTGCCTGCATCTTTGGCGCTATGAAATTTTTTGCTCGGCTAACCGAGATTCTTTTTTCGCTCGACCTGTCAACCCCATCAGAACTGTGTGCAACATAAAATGTTGCTAAAACTTATAGCTTGGCGTGGTGTTAAGCCGAAGTGGTAAGTACACTAGAAAATTGGGTAGGCTTGACTAGCGGTTAGGCAGATGGAACTGGGCATCAGTACTCAGTCGGCTTCAGTTAACGACTGCCGCATATCTTTTCACGAGTTGTGTGTGTGTGTCTAAATCAGGGGCCGGCAGCTTGCTATCTGGCGTGCATACGAAAAATCTAAACGTGCTGCTTCCACAAACGGTATAAGCTGTTAAAGCTCCGCTGCGTTACGTGTTCGCGACTCAGTCGTTGCTACTGGAAAAGAGAGAAATTTTTGCGCTGCTCTCACACACACCAATGCAAAAATGTGAATGTATTTCTTGCCTGTCTCTGGTCTAAATGTAGAGCTTTATTCTCTTGACATTGAAAACGTGGCTCAAAATGCACAAAAACCTAGAATCTATCGGATTCTATAGAACCAGAGCTCGGCAATAAAAATTAACAGGTATATATTCCCTCAACTCTGCATCGACATTGGCAGGCAAAATTGAGGAGAACCTTATTACGTTTCTCTTTTAAAGACGTTAGCGAGCTCCGAGCGCTGGCTTTGCGTTCGCATTAGCTTTGATACACGGTTTTTTTGGTTGAACATTTTTTAAAACTTTTTTCTATTTTTATTCGGTCACTCAATGGCTAAAAATCGAACAACTTATGGGAATGGCCACCTTGTGCCTTCCAGATTGGGAAACTGTCCACTGCTCGGACAAGGGCGCGCTCCAAAGACTCAAAATTTGGTTGTCGAGTACAGCAAGCCATAGCCTCGAGTGTCTTTTGGTACAAATATGCTGAAACTCCTCCAAACCTCGTACTTCTTAGTTTACTATGCTTTTCCATGATTTCACCAAATTTGGTCGGATTCGGACATCTATATAGTATAGCTGTCATAGAAAAGTAGAGTCTGAAAAGTAGTCTTAGATAGAAAATTTTTTGTTTTCCATGGAAATGCCCTCAAAATTAGGACGTATTTGTTTTATATGCTTAGTTTCAGTTTCAGTTTGTTTGCTTTTCCATGATTGCACTAAGTTTGGTCAAAATCGGACATCTATTTAGTATGGCTACCATAGAAAAGTAAGGTCCGAAAAGAAGTCTTATTTACAAAAATAGGGGAAAGTTAACTTCGGCTCGGCCGAAGTTTTGTATACCCTTGCAGCTTCCATTGAAAACAAAAAAGTTTTTCTAACTAAGCCACCTTTTTGGACCTTACTTTTCTATGGGATCTATACTATATAGAAGTCTGATTTTGTCCAAACTTAGTGAAATCATTGAAATCATTAATTACGAAATTTGGAGGCGATCCCATTTAAAACTAAAAAGTTTTTCTCACAAGAACTGCTTTTTCTACCGATCATTCATACTGCAGATATTTGCTATAGTCATCCGATATTGATAAAACTTTGTAGAAATGTGTTAAAGTATATAAAATAAAAATATGCCAATAAAAAGGACGTTTTCATTAAAAACAAAAAAGTTTTTCTAACTAGAACTAGTTTTTCGACCGATCGTCACTATGGGAGCTATATGTTATAGGCATCCGATTTCGACCAAACTGTGTACTATTGTGTAAAAGTATATAAAATGAGTGTATGCCAATGATAAGGACGTTTTCATTAAAAACAAAAAAGTTTTTCTCACAAGAACTAGTTTTTCCACCTTTCGTTCCTGTGGCAGCTATATGGTATAGTAATCCGATTTCGACCAATCTTAGTGAAATCATGGGAAAGAACAGTAAACGGAAGAAATACGTACTTTGGAGGCGCTTCCATTAAAAATCGGATTTATGTGGTCGGAGATGCTTCCTTCAATGCGTTACAAACATCCGCAACACATTTTTATTCTGCAAGGGAATAAAAACAAATTTTTTGGTTTTAATCAAAACTTCGGCCAAGCCGAAGTTAACTTTCCCCTATTTTTATACGCTTGCAGAGGGTATTATAAAATTGACTGGATGTTTGTAACGCATAGAAGGAAGCATCGGTCCGACCAAAACAAGTTTCTTGATCAGCATGACGGCTGAGTTGATTTTGCCCTATCCGTCTGTCCGTCTGTTTCTATGCTATCTCCTCCGTCAGTTTTAAAGCTATCCTCACCAAATTTTGCACGAAGTCTTTTGAAACAAATACGCTGCACATTTGTCGGAGCCGACCGGATCGGATGACTATAGCATATAACTTTCTTAGGAACGATCGGTCGAAAAACTTGTCTTAGTGAGAAAACCTTTTTTGATTTTTAATGGAAACGCCTCCAAAGTATGCTTTTCTTAGTTTACTATTTTTTCCCATGATTTCACTAAGTTTGGTCGAAATTGGATGGCTATAGCATATAGCTCCCATAGGAACGATAGGTCAAAAAACTAAATCTTGTGAGAAAAGCTTTTTTGTTTTTAATGAAAACGTCCTTATCATTGGCATACACTTACTTTATATACTTAACTTTTGCCTGTTTTTTGGTATTGTTTAGCTTCGTTTCATGAAAATCTGAGCTCAATTTCAACATTAACATTAACAATGAAACATCAATAACTATCCTTTGTCGAGAATTCGAGATGAAATCGGTATTGATTTGACATAAATATTTAAGAGCACATCAGAATATAACTGAGTGTCAGAAGCCTTCTGGCAGAAGGGTTTGGTCTAGGACCATATCGATGTAGGTCTCAGATTATAGACGATAATATGTTGTATGTTATAGACTTAAATAAAGTATGTTTTGTGATTATTTTCTAATAAAAAAGAAATAAGACATTTGGCCTGTAGCTGTTCTACATGTCATGTTAAAGGCCCAGCTCAAAAAATTCTACTTACAAACTGTACTATTTACACAAGGGAGTGTGGGGAGGAGGTTAGCGTGGGGAGAAAGGGCTCAAAAAAGGGCAAAGTCTTCCTTTTTAAAAACTCTGCAAAAGTATGTAACAGGCAGAAGAAAGCATCTCCGACCCTATAAAGTATGTATATTCTTTATCAGCATCAACAGCCGAGTCGATTTAGCCATGTCCGTCTGCTCATCTGTCTGTCCGTTCATCTGTCCCTATGAACAAACAGATCTCAGAGATGTTAAGAGATAGAGGTTTGACTTGTATCGAATAAGAACTTCTTTTAATTGCCTCTCCCGCCCCCGCAAATGGGTAAAACGTCATATCTCCCACAGTTTTATAGATAGAAGGTTCGAACTTTCTAGAAATATTTAGTATTCAAAAGATCGGATGAACGATAGTCGAGCTATAATTAAAACAAACAATTATGAGCAGCACCGGCGGCAACGGTGATAGGCACAACTTCACACATCTTAACAAAAACTTTGGGAGGTACAGTATATATTATAGTCTGGCTTGAACGGCTTTCTTACTTGTTGTTTACTTATCTTGTTTGGAATTCGAACTCACAACTTACTTTGTCTCGGGAATTTAGACACAATTGCCGGCATCTTAGCCCATTAGACTATCACCCTCTCGCGTGGTAATGCGCAAATAACAGTTGCAAAGGTAAGCGACAAGGAACAATGAGCGATTGGGATCAACAACACGTTTCGTGTAGATTTTTTAATAGTAGCATTCAGCATTTAAAATCCTTAACATTTACGAGTATATAGTATTCATTTATATTGCTGTATGAAAAATGCAAAAGTTATTTGAAAATAAGCTGGTTTTCTCAAGTCGTGTACCATTTGCCTATGTCCACGCAGCATTTAACTTTTCCAAATGTTTCGATAATTTTGTTTATTTCTACATGCTTCATGTCGTTTATATTTCTGTTTCTTACATTTAGTGTGTGAAATTTAGCACGGCGAACCATGTTTCGCTTAGGATTGCCGTTTCTATACGCGGCGTGTAGGTAATTTTATTTTCTCTGTGTATCTAAGATTTATTCGATCTTAAAATACGCTTATTACTTAATATACAGCCATGCTCCCGTTTTCGCTTTCGATAGCGTAAAAGTTGGTGCTCCGACATTCGGAAATCGCAAAGTTTTGACGATTTTAAACCGGCGACATTCGTGAGAAAGAAATATAAATTATAGGTTGATAACAAACGGACCCCCGGAAATTTTTTATTTATTTTTATCATTTTAAGATTATTCTTTCGGTTCTCCACTCATTCGCATAGTTATATTTAAACAATTTTTAACAGAGACACACGAATAAAGAAACGCTCACAACACTTTTTATATCATACACTCTATGTTTTTGTTATGTGAAATACACAAAACAAGTTGGGATGAAACATATCGATAACCAAACACTTGCGTCGGGGGGCAATTCGCAAAATTAAGCAAAACCGGAGCATGGTCTAAAATAGGCTATAAAAGTTTTTAAAACAATATCAATCAGTTCTTATTTTCCAGAAACGTTGTTTGGTATGCAGGGAGTGTCTTACGATGGGGAATGCTTGAGATACTTCAATAGCATGGCATTTGTTGTAAGCTTTTGTTACTTATAATTTTATAGATTGGTCTAAAAATGATCACTGCCAAGTCTGTTACTTAGTGATATTTAAATTACATACTGAAATACTTTATGTAACAAGCATCTCCAGATTTTCGACCCTGAATTAAATAGATAAATTTCGTTTTAACAATGCATTGTTTTCTCCCCAACTTGTACTGCCTTAAAATTACGCAAATCACTTAAGTAGTCTCATCACTTCTGAACCAAATTTGTCGCAACAAAATTTACAATCAAAAGTTTTATCATATTTCAAATACTCCCGATTCGGCATAGGGTATCCCAGAGCAACATCAAGGCAAAACTGTTAAAGCTAATGCAAATAGGCCACCGAGTTTGGGCCAGGCTAATAAGTTAAACGACACCGTGACACAGTTACAAGGAGCATATATTAATGCCAAGGCGGCGTGCTGCCCGCCAGACTGAAAACTGAGAACTTCAAGTTCCCTAAGTATGATGGAGATGGAGGGCGGGTTGGCGGGTGAGCGTATTTGTTCACCTATTTACCACGCAAATGAAGTTGAAAATAACTGTGAAATGAAGATGAAGTACTTTAGTCAACAGCCGGCAGACGGGCAGACAGGCAGCGGCGCCTAAATGGAATGTAAATATTTGAGCAGTGCCAAAGGAGCGCGTTACGGTTACGGTAACGGTTCTGTGGCCACGTCGAAGACACGGCCGAACTGCTGACTTGTTGGCAACTTAAGTGTGCGAGTGTGCTATGTGTGTGTGTTTGGCTTGGCAGCCGTATGTTTATTTTAGCACACGCCCCAAAAAGGCCTTAAGCGGCAAAACAATGGACAGAGCACCAAGCTGAAGACGTGTTCTGGCCGCTGGTGTTGGAAATTAAAGGCAATTAAAAGGCAAAAGGGGTGAGCGCTTAAAAGCAGGCAACGATTTTTGACATAAATCAAAACGAGCAACGCGCTGAAGTGTCTGCGTGTGTGTTTGCGAATGAGTTCAAGGCAAGGCAACCCCGAAATAGGGTTAAATCTTCATTTCGTGATTTACTACTCTTTAAGTAAGAAATCGAGTTACTGAGACTGCTGACATGCAGCCCACAACTAAATGTCACATCAAACACCAAAACCGCAGCTGCAACGCGTGTGAAATCCAGTGTAAACTTTTCAACTAATTAACTAGCTAAAAGCCTAGGGGCGTGTAGCCACACCCACTAGTTTGCTTGTTTACAAACATTATCACACAAACCCTCCCATGGATCTGCTTAGTAATTAAACACAAAAGTGTTGCCCACCGCCAGGCGAGTGCATTAAATTGCCAGTAAACGAACTTTAAAAAGGCGCTTTTGGTCTACAACTATGCATTGATTTATTGCCTTGCTCGGCTGCCTGGTCTGTTCGCCGGTGCATGAATGTCACTGCTGAACCAAATGGACAAGACAACCAAACGAACAAGCGAACAGGCAGCGAGCAGCATTGAACATGGACAAAGCGAAAGGGAAACCGGCAACAAATAATGGCAAGAAATGGCCCTATGTTACTGTAAAAAAAGACTCTAGTAAAAGAAATCAGCGCACGTTAGCAATTAATAATGGGCCCACAATGTAGTCAGAGATGGCGGCCTGCGTATTGGGACCTAAAATGGTCCAAAGAAATATATACGGACATAGAAAATGTGATATGGGCCCAAAAAAAAAGAAGAAAAACAAGTAGACGGAAAAGCGGTAGAATGCCTGAAAACACAGATGTAACCTGTCTCCCGAAGCTTGAGGCACAGTGGTGAAAGCAGGAGGAAAACTAATCACTAAAAAAATGTGGGAAAGGATTGTACTTTTTGGTATATAAATTTTCGAGGTAGTAGAAAATAAGTTGCCTTCTACTAAAATAAGAACAAATCTTCGTCAAACATTTTATAGTACAAA